>OX451736.1:1387033532-1387343280 GCA_948472305.1 Vicia faba
AACTTGGTCTCTCGCCAGTTTGGTATCATTCAAACACTTCCTTCTCCTATTTTTCCCAGGGAGAAATCCATGTTATATTTTTGCAACGACTGTACTGAAGATGCTGCCACCAAGCATATCGGCAGGTATGCTGGTCGAACAGTCCTTTCACTGTTCGATTATCAGCTTAACTTTCTCTGCTCACCATCCTTCGAAGAGTGGTGGAAGAGTTACTACGCTGAAGAGTTCTTCGACGAGAAGGACTTTGTGGACGAACTTCAGAAGTCTTTTGTTCTAGTCCTGGACAAAATAAAGAAATGTAAGTTCACTCTTCCCAATTATTTTGCCTTTTCATTTCGACTGGTAGCCTGTTAATTATAACTTGTCTTCTTTCAGTTGTTCGAAAGCCTGCAGCCAAGAAAGCTGCAGAAGGCCATCAGGGAGGAGGTCCCTTGATAAAACCTCCACCACCGGCGAAAACTATAGCACCGGCGAAAACTACAACAAGCCATCAGGGAGAAGGTCCCTCGAAAAAACCTTCAGCACCGGTAACCAGACTTTTATTATTTTCTTCTAGTTTTAACATTCTGACTTTCGATGTAGCATCTAAATCGAACTCCAATTGGTTTTTAGGCACCTTCACCCAAGAAACGACCTGCACTGACGGTCGAATCTGGGAGTGACGAAGAAGACGACTCTCCCCCTGCTCCTCTCAAAAGGCGAAAACTGAAGAAGGATGTTCCTTCTCCTGAGACTCGATCCACAATTAGAATAAAGGTTGCTGGGAGAAAACCCAGGCCACCTCCAGTAATTATTGAAGAGCCAACGGAGGAGGAACTAAATGTTTTGCTCAATAAACCCGTCGAAAGCGACAATTCCAGCCCTGGGGCTGAAGTTCCTCTGCAGGTAACTTCTTTGACCTTTTTTAACTCAGTTGTCGATGCTCGCGTTCGATTATGTCTCTTTCTAACCTAGAAGATTCTTCTTCTTCTTTTTCCAGGAAACCACTGAAAGCACAGCGCCAAAGACTTCTGAAACACTAGATTCTGTTGAACTCAGTAGGCCACAAGAGAAAGAATTGGCGAACGATGAAGCCAATGCTGAAACAGATGAAGTCAATGCTGAGACAGAAGAACAACAAACAGAAGATCAACAACCAAAGGAGATTCAAGTGGTTGATCTGTCGGAGGAACAACATGATGAAGGGGATCACGCTGACGCAGGCACTGCTGAACTTCAAGTCGAAGAGAGTCAAATCGAGGCAAACGCTGCTCAACAGCTTCAACCCCAAGACAACGCTGCTGCAAAGGTTACCACCTCAACAAAGCATAGGTCGAAAGAAGACTTAGCACTCTTGAAGCAAACTGATCCCGTTAGCTATCTGAATGCCATTATCGAGAGCAAGGGAAGTTCGTCTGATATTAGTCAGGAGGCTTCTACTCAGTCGGGGAAGTCCACTGAGACTTCTCCTCTCGATGAGGCTTTGACGAAGGTCAAGGCCCAGTTCTTCAAGAAAGATTTGATGAAAGCTTTGGAGGGGGACCCTACTGCTCCATCGTGTTTGGGAGCTGTTTTGAATGCGGTTGACTTGCTCGCTGTGACTCCGGAGGTCTCGAGCTTTATCATGGAGTTATACTCCATTATTGATCAAGTCTCAGCAGACTATCAGCGACAGAGGGGCTTCAACAGCCAGCTCGAAGCGTTATATGGCAAAAGTTCTTCTGCCTGGACTGCTGTAGCAGAGACGACTTCTCGAATTGCAGAGTTGTCGAAGCAAAAGGCATCTAAGCAAGAAGAAATCGATGCCATAGATCGAGACAATGCTTCCATAAAGGCGCAAATCGAAGAGCTGGAGGCCAAGATGAATGCCAATACTAAGCGCAAGGAGGAGCTTCTCTCGACTGTTTCGGACACCGAGAGTTAAGCTGAAATCACACAAGGCCTAGAGTTTGCTGAGAAAGCTCAAGCCTTTGACGACCAAATTGCCAAGCTTGCCCAGGCGAATGCCTTGTGCAACAAAAGACTGGAGTTGCAGTAGGCGAAGTACCTTCGACTCAAAGATTCCATCCCCTTCTGATTGACTCAGCCCTTTAACCATATATTGTAATATGTATTTGACAATATTTCCATTTTGGCTAATTTATAAAATTTTCCATTTTGGCTTATTTATGGTTAATTTAGTCATTATTTGCTATTTATTTTGATCTCTTGGAGTATAGGTTTATACTTTTTCAAATATTTTCCATTTACTCTCAAGAGTCTTTTATCCTCACCTAACTCTTCGACTTCATAAGCTCCACCAGAAAAAGTTTGGATAATTCTGAATGGTCCTTCCCATTTGGGTGACCATTTTCCCATGCTTCGATCCCTTCGATCCATGGGAAGAATCACCTTCCAAACTAATTCTCCAGGCGAGAATGCTTTAGGTTTCACTTTTTTATTGTAAGAGTCTTCTACTCTTTTCTTCTGAAGCCTTAGTAGGTCGAGAGCGTGCAGTCTTTCTTCGTCTAAATCTAATAGTTCGTCTAACATCATATCCCAATAAACTTCAGAGGGGATAACATGGTGTCTCTGAACCCTTGCAGATTGAAGACAAATTTCCGCTGGCAACACTGCGTCATGACCAAAAGTTAGCCTATATGGTGTTGTACCTATGGCTTCTTTTGGGGACGTTCGACAGGCCCACAAGATCTGGTCTAACGTCTTATGCCAATTTTTTGGCTTCTTCCCGACATGCTTTTTTATCAAGCCAATCACTACTTTGTTCGCTGCTTCGACTTGACCGTTTGCCTGTGCATAATAAGGCGTTGATGTTAGGAGTTTAAAGCCTATTTCCTGAGCGAATTCCTGCATCTTTCGACCGGTGAAAACTGATCCTTGATCAGTAGTTATAGTTTCAGGGATTCCATATCTAAAGATAATGTTCTTTTGAATAAATTCAATGACATTTTCTTGGTCTACATTGACTAAAGGAATAGCTTCGATCCACTTAGTAAAATAATCAATGCCTACCAATATATACTTCTGGCTCTTTGATGATGCTGGTCGAATCTCTCTAATAAGGTCCAACGCCCATCCTCTAAAGGGCCAAGGTTTCACTATCGAGTGAAGTTCGCTTGCTGGTACATGCTGGATGCCTGTATGGACTTGACATTCTTGACAACCCTTGGTGAACTCGATACAATCTTTCAACATGGTGGGCCAGTATAGTCCTTGTCGAAACAACAACCATTTCATCTTGTGGCCTACTTGGTGAGCCCCGCATGCTCCAGCGTGCATAGTCGAAAGGGCTATGTATGCTTCAGTTTCACTTAAGCACTTTAGCAATACCCTTTCAGGCGTCTTTTTAAATAACTCATTACCCATGAGTACGTAACTCAACGCCCTATATTTTGTTTTTCGTTCTGTCGAAGCTACTGGGTTTTAAAGATAATCCACAATGGGTTTCCTCCAATCTTGCTCTGACAAATTGTCTATGAACTAAATTTCGAAGTTACTTTGATCAGCATACCCTAGTCTTGTCGATTCCAAGTCTGTTGGTGACAAACGAGTTGCTTTTATCTTTTCTCGAACTTCGATTGCTCTTTGTAATCTCGTTTTTGAAATTTTGTACCCAGATGCAATGTGTGCTAAATCGTTGGCTATTTGATTTTCCAATCTGGGTATGTGTCGAATGTTGACCATTTCAAATTTTTTCAACAAACGATTTGCTATCACAAAGTACATAATGAGATTTTCTCTTATGCATTTATATTCTTTTGTGACTTGCTTAATGACTAACTCTGAGTCTCCCATTATTTTGACTCGAGTTGCCCCCAATTCCAACAATATCTCAAGGCTAGTAATTAGAGCTTCATACTCATCCTCATTGTTCGAACAAGAACCTGATATCTTGTACTTGAATGTTGTTGGAATTTTTTCTGGAGAAATAATCAAGACTCCTACTCCTGTCCCATATTTATGGATGGAACCATCGAAGTAGAATTTCCAAGGCTCTATCTCCACATAATTAATACTCTCAACTTGAATTGAGTGGTCGACTATAAAGTCTGCAACCACTTGTCCTTTTACTGCCTTAAGAGGCATAAAGGTCAAAGAGTATTCAGTTAATGCCAGTGCCCACTTGCCAATTCGACTGTGCAAGATGGGTTTCGACAACATGTACTTGAAAACATCAAAATGAGACGAAACATACACATCAACTGGTTTTATATATTGTTTGAGCTTTGTACAAGAGAAATACAGACATAGACACAAATTTTCAACTTCGCTATATCTAGTTTCTGCATCGTTCAAAACTCTACTAAGATAGTAAATGGGTCTTTCGACTCCATTTTCATCTTCTTGGGCTAACATGCTTCCCAAAGTTTTGTCGGATGCAGCTATGTACAATCTCATACTCCTGTTGCTACAAGGAGGCACCAAAATAGGTGGCTTTGTGAGGTACCCTTTGATTTTGTCGAAGGCTTCTTGTTGCTCCTGCCCCCATTCGAATCCCTCTTTGTTCAATCGAAGTAAGGGTGAAAAGGCTTGAGCTTTCCCACTTAGGTTAGATATGAATCTCCTTAAGAAATTTATCTTGCCTAACAGAGATTGCAGTTCCTTTTTGTTCGATGGCGCTTTCGCTTCCAGAATTGCCTTCGTCTTGTTCTGGTTGATTTCGATTCCTTTCTTGTGGACAACGAAACCCAAGAAATCTCCAGCTTTCACACAGAATGCACACTTCAAAGGGTTCATCTTCAGACCATGTTCTCTCATTCTTTCGAATGATTTTCGAAGGTGGTCTATATGGTTCTTCCTGGAAACAGATTTTATAACAATGTCATAAATATATACTTGCATAAAAGTGTTAATAAAATCATGGAAGATAGAATTCATTGCTCGCTGGTATGTTTCCCCAGCGTTCTTTAGGCCAAAAGGCATCACTACCCATTCGTAAGTGCCTAAAGCCCCAGGGCATCGAAAAGATGTTTTCGACACATCTTCTTCAGCAATGAATATTTGATTATATCCTGAATAACCATCGAGCATACTCAGGTACTCGTAGCCAGCGGCAGAATCGACTAGCATTTCCGCCACAGGCATAGGATATTCATCTTTGGGTGTAGCAGCATTCAAATCTCTGAAATCTATGCACACCCTCAATGTACCATTTTTCTTAATCACTGGCACAATGTTTGCAATCCATTCGACATACCTCGTAACGCGTATGAATTTGCACTTCAGCAGTCTTTCGACTTCCGTTTTGATCTTCGACAGTATTTCTGGAGCGAAGCGTCTTGGACTTTGCTTGATTGGCTTCTTCCCAGGTTTGATTGGCAACTGAAGTTCCACCAATCCTCTGTCGAGACCAGGCATTTCGTCGTAATCCCATGCAAAACAGTCCTTGAACTCTTTCAACAAATGGATTACTTCCAACCTGAGTTCTGGGTCAATTTTTGCGCTAATGTAAGTTGGCTTTTTCTCTGACCCTTCGCCCAAGTTGATTTCTTCTAAAGGATCCTGCGCTAGCATCTTGATGTTATTCGCTAGGGGGTCCTTTTCGAATCCCAAAGGCTCATCGTCGTAGATGGCGCCGAGCCTTTGTTTCTGCATCCCTTCTGGCATGATATCAGGAGGCTCTGGATCGAAATCCTTTCCAGGACCTGTAGAAGATAACTGTTGATCATTGGCCTGTGTGGCCATATATTTTACTTCGGCTTCGAGAGCCGTTATCATCTTTGTTTCGGCTACGTAAGCCGAAATTCGCTGCAATGATTGTGACTCAATCATTGTCACTGAATTCACTTCCCCAACCAGTTGGTTGGATATCAGTTAACCCACTAAAGTCAATGTGGGACAAGTCTTCTCTGTCCCATTGAAAACCATGCTCAGGGTGCAGGTATAGGGAACAAAAAGTATTTAGCGCTGGCGCCAAGTCGAAGTCAGGTGTTGGGCATGGCCCAATGTGAGCCAGGTTCTTGTCGAAGTCTGCCAGCCCTAGGTGATTTACTTCGCCCAGGTAATAGCTTTGGTCCGCTTCTATGTTTTCGACCATTCCATCAGGACGCCATAGTAGTAACCTCTGGTGCATTGATGATGGTACAGCTACAACACCATGAATCCATTCACGGCCCAACAAAAGATTATAGTTAGGTTTGGACGATATGACCATAAACATAGTTGGTCGAAGGATAGATCCCACCTTGATATCCAGTTGGATCACACCCATAGTGGTCCCTATGCCGCCTTCATAATTCGACAGGACCATGTTGTGAGGCTTGATGTTCTCATCACTTTTGCCTATTTTTCTTAGCATAAAGTGAGGGATGATGTTGATGGTTGCCCCACAATCTACCAAGATTTTATTTACTGTGGTTTCTTCGAGTTTAGCCCTTATAAATAAAGGCTTGAGGTGATTTTTCATCGCCTCTGTAGGTGGTTCGAAGAACCCATTCTGCTCTTCAGTAGCGCCATCATCCATGACAAAATAGCACACTGGCCTATGCTTGGCCATTTCTTGCTCCACTTCCCAATCGCTTGTTTCGACCTCCACCTGGCGGTTGAACTCCATGGGCAGAACTGAGACTATGTTCACCATGATATCTAAAGTGTCATCCGACTCAGAACCATCATCGTTATCAACTTCACCCTGGTTAGGCCAAACTAGCCTATTAGTTACTGGTTCTCTTTCCAAAGGCTTCCTCTGCTTTCTCTGAGGAACATTTGAACTGGTTTCTGCCTTTGGTTCATTAGCAGCTTCCCTCTCAGCTTTTCGTCGCCTCTGGTATCTCCTCCATTGAGATCGAGACATGGGATTTTTCCCTTTGTAGTTGCTTGATACCTGTGTCACTTTAGGGGTAGCAACCTGAGGCTCTTTCGTATGTGTTAAAGATGAACCTCTTGGCACATCGAAGGAGTGCCGTCTTTCCTCGCATGGTCTCTTTCGACCAGATGTTTTGTACCATGTATCAACTGGTACATTAGTTGGAGGCCTGAAAGTCATTGGCCTCTTTTCTTGGTTTGAACCCCTTTGGGAGGCTCTTCTGGGGTCATGTCGAGTATCAACACTTTCCCTTTTTCTATTTGTTGCTCTTACACCTTGAATATGTTCAGCAGCTTTTTTGTCGAAGATCGAACTGCATCTAGGACACAGCATCACTTCTGACTTCTTTTTCTGGCATCTTTGCAGGAAATCTGCCAGATTTTCATTTTCCCGAGGGAAAGCAGTTTTGTTGGCTTGTTCTTGCCTCATGGCCTCCTCTGATGCTTTTGGCTCAGAGACTTCGACCATGTTGACATTCATGGTATCTTTGTTGGCAAGAGTCAACTGCTTCATCTGAATCTCCAAGTCCCCTGTCTGGCCTTGAACTGCAGCCAAGTGAGAACTGGGTTTTGTTCCAGATTTTTGGGCTCCAACTGTCTCCAGCTTTGGGCTTTCGACCGCCTTTTGGACCGCCTCAATTGTCTTTCTGGATAGATTCCCGGAAAAACTGCCAAAGATTGGCATGTTGACATGGTCCTTTGAGACTTCGACCATTGTGATTCCTGGCCTCTTCGACTGGCTTCTGGATGCCTCGATCACGTTCACCTCTGAAGGTTCAGCATAATGGGCTTCAGCCTACAACGGGTTAGAGTCCACAGTCATGGGGGTCTTGTCAGCAAACTTCAACCTCCCTTCTTCGATAGCATCTTGCACAAGATTCCTGAAAAGAAAACATTGAGACGTTTTATGGCCCAGAAAATTATGATATTTACAAAAGCCTCTCTTCTTTCTTTGATCAAGAGGAGGCACTTTTACCCCTGGGGGTACTATCATTTGGCCATCTTTTACAAGCAAGTCAAAGATTTCATCACATTTTGTAATATCAAAACTATAAGTCTTTTTGGGGAACCTATCGTTGGTCCTTTCTGGACCAGTGGGATTTTTTCCACTTGAGGGGACTAACAGTTTGCAAGAGTATGGTGGCCCTTGTTTTAGTTCCGCTAAATCGACCTCGCCTTCTTCGACGGTTATAGTTTCGTCGAAGGTTTCTGGATCTTCGTCATCCATCTCGACATACGCTATCCTCTCTCTTTTATGAGTTTTCGTTTCCTTGGCTTTCTCAGCTTTAAGGCGTTCTACCTGTCGAACTCTATCGGCCAATTGGGCCATGTCTCTCAGGTATTGAGTGTCTAACTTCTTCCTAATGGAATAATCTAAACCGCCTGCGGCTATTTCGACTAACTCATGTTCTGGCACTTGTGTAAAGCATCTTGCTTTGAGCAGCCTAAACCTATTTAGATATTCGTCTATAGGTTCAGTGAAACGTCTCTTTACACTGGCCAATTCTTTCAGGCTTATCTTGGTTTGCCCCGTGTAGAATTGCTCATGGAACAATCTCTCCAACTGGGTCCAATGATGGATCGAATTGGGGGGAAGAGTTGTAAACCAAGTAAAAGCGTTCTTTGTTAAAGAACTTGGGAAGTACTTAATCCTCAGGTTTTCGTTGTTTGAAATATCTCCTGCTTCGATCAAGTATCTCGCCACATGTTCGACAGTAGATTCTGTCGTGTCCCCAGAGAATTTAGTGAACTTAGGGACTTTACATCTAGGAGGTAAGTCTGTTTGTAACACGTATTCTGACAGTGGGGATGTGAAATTGGGCCTACGAAAGCCCATGTTCATCCCATTTTGAGTCATGATTCTTTCGATCATGGCTGCCAGATTATTTTCCAAACCCATGTTTTGGTATTGGATATGCTGAACTACTTCGTCAGCATTTTGGTTTCTGTTAACTAACCTTACCTCTGGGGCTATAACCCTAAGTTCTTCGACAGGCTGCTCCAATCGTGCCCTAAGGTTTTCTTCGACAGGCTGCTGGCCTTGGTTGATAGTGGTTTCTTCCTCTAAGAATATACCTTGGTTTCCCCTTATTTGCGCCCTTTAGGGCTGTCGAATAGGTTGGGGTACTCCAAAGAAATCAGCCAAACGCGTCATTTGCGCTGTCATCTGCTGATTCGATTGGGTGGTGTTTTATATTAGAGGATTCAGCACTGTACTTAAAGTTTGTGCCAACATTTGAACCATATCATGGTTGCTTTCGTCCATTTGTTGCCTCAAGACTGCTGTCGAGGCATTTGTAAGGCCATGTGCTACTTGGGACGTTCCTCCTAAGAGTTGGGTCCTACTTTTGTTCGCCATACCTACTCCAGAACCTTGGAGTGGCGAAGAAGCACTCACTAAAGGGTCTGAAAAAGTGGACGCAGCGTTTGTTAGGCTAGCCAATTCAGACGTTGGCATGCCATAGAGTGGTTCTCGATTTTGACCGCCTGTCATAAATCCTGGGGGAACATAAGGCCTTGTTCCTGGATTTCCCCTTGGTGGGGGAGTTCCTAAAGGCACTCTGGGGCCTTGGGATAACCGTTGTTCCCACATTCGTTTGTGGGATTTCGTTATTGTTTGGCGGATTCGCCATCGCTTCTCTTCTTCTGGCAGTATTGGTATTGTTAGTGTATATTCTACCACTTCTCAATAACATGCAATACTTCTCGAAAAAGATGATATTTTGTATAAAAAGGTTAAACTTCAAAATCAACACAAGGTGCCATCAGGTGTGCCAATTTGTTTACCGTGGGAATTGGTAAACAACCGCTGATCTTCCAAAAGGTTACTTATTTAGTTACTCGCAGGATCGATCAGATTGATCCTAAGACATGGTTGATTTTGGACTTTTGACTAAGTTTGATAATGATTGAATGACAAGAAAATAAAGAAGCTTTATGTAAATTACATGAAGAAGAGAACTTGATAAAATAAAGGAAGGCTTGAAATAAAGGCTTTCGACTGGAAAAGTAAATGAGAAAGCAAGTAAAGTTTCTGGAAAATAAATGACTTTTATTAATAAAAGTGGTGTTTCACACATACATTCTCAACAATTCTTTCTCTCACGCTGGGTACTCGAATCTATATGAGTGACTTGTATATAATTGTGAACACACGCGAAAAACTGCGTGAACTACTAATATTTATACTAAACACATCCCAAGTAACCGTCGGGCAGTTACGCTGCTTCGAGATGACTCCACTTGGCACGTTCACAACGTTCGACGCTCCAGATCTTGGCACGTTGCACTTGGTAACCGCTGGGAACCGTTTTCCCTCTAAACGTTTGAATCTCAAACCGTTCCACTCTGAGCAATCGAACACCTTCGTCGAGAAGCACCTTCGACGTCGAAGGCAACAAGACTCATACTTAGAAGAAATTCTCTAAGTACATTGCCATCTTCTGATGAGCATTTCGATAGACCCAGCTGGTCGAAAACCATCCTTCAGCTTTAATGGCTGATATAAATAAAAACAAGGGTGTCGAATTTAGGAGCCAACAATGGCATCCCCTAAAGGATTATCATGGACAATGGTATCAATCTCAACAACACTATGATCACGGAACTCTGCATGCAGTTCAAGATCAAGCACCACAACTCTTCTTTGTATCGATAGAAAATGAATGGTGCAGTGGAAGCCCCCAATAAGAACATCAAGAAGATCATACAGAAGATGACAGTGACATATAAATATTGGCATGAGATGCTACCATTTTCTCTTCATGGCTATCTCACTTCAGTACAGACATCCACTGGGGCAACCCCATTCTCTCTAGTCTATGGCATGGAAGTTGTCCTACCTGTCGAAGTCCAGATTCCTTCTCTAAGGATTATGAAAGATGAAGATTTAAATGAAGACGAGTGGATTCATACTAGGTTGGACCAGCTAAATTTGATCAACGAGAAAAGGCTTGCAACTTTTTGTCATGGTCAGATGTACTAGAAGCGTATAATCAAAGCCTTCAACAAGAAGGTCAAGCATCAGGTATATCAGGTTGGTGAATTGGTAATAAAGCGCATCATCTTGCCACAAGTTGATCCTAGGGTAAAATGGATCCCCACCTACGAAGGGCCATTTATAATAAAGAAGATATTTTCTGGTGGTGCTATGATACTTACCACCATGGACGGTGAAGATATTCCACACCCTGTGAACGTAGACATAGTTAAAAAATACTACGCATGAAAGAGACCCTCTAGGTTGACTGGCCTATGAAGAAATAATGGCATCCCAGTGAACCAAAGGGGTTCAGGAAAAAATTAGGGAGATATATAAAGATTGTACACCCGGCAAGTCAAAAACCTGAAAAGGCGGTTTGGGTAAAAAAGGGTATCCCGGGGGACTGAAAACCCGAAAGGACGGTCCAGGAAAATGTTAGGGGTTAAAGCGTACGACTATGTCCCATTGGATCACCTACATACAAAAAGCTTTGTTACCAACATCAAGTTCAAATGGTACAAGATCAATTCAATCAACTTCTTCCGACAGCGAGGGATGAGATGCTCGAAGACGTAGGGGCAATAGCAGAGTTAAAACTCGATGAGATCGTTTACACATAGCTATATGCTTCTGTTCTGCTTTGTAATCTTTTCATTTGTTGACGATTTCCTCTTACTAGGATTTCTGTCTCCTTGTACAAAACCACTTGTTTATTGGAAAACTATAATTACCAATATCATTCAAAATTCAAAGTTATTTTTACTTTCCCTGTTTTGTTTGGAAAAACGTCCGTTGACAATTGAATAAACATATACATATGAATATGATTACTGTTAACAAATATATGCATAAAAACAGGAATCAACATTTACTAAAGACTCTAGGAGTTGGGATAACATTCAAGTCATCCGCAAATTCCCACAGAAAAATCCCCGTAGAGCTACCTGCACAAGCTCATTTCCAACATATATATATATTCCTCAACAAGTCTAATATGTCCTCAGGTAGAGATGGAGGCATCTTTCAGCTATTAATATAACCATACTCCCCAACAAGTTCCTCTAACAGATAAAGGAGTTTGATCATTTCTCTCGCATATAGTGGAAACTTCCTCCGCATAGCCTACAAAATTCCAATCCTCATCAGAGATTTTATCCTTAACATAGTCCACTGGAACTTAATCCTCCATCATAGTTTATTTCTCCAACACTATAAAATCCCCAGAATAATTATCTTTTCCAGTGGGGTTTATTTCCCCAGCAGGATTTACTTCCCCAAAGGAATTTAATTTCCCAAGCAAAGTTCATTTCCCCGACTGCTGCAAATTACCGACAAGATTCTCTTCTCCAGCAAAGTATAGGTTGATGTCCCCAGAGAGTTGCTACAAAATCTGAAATCAGGCCAAATATCATTTAACTTTGTCCATCCTAGAAGAATGGGTATCCATATCGGAAACTGGGTCAGATAACACCTCGGAAGGTTATACATCTCTTTTATCCCCAGTCATGGTACATAAGAACTAAATTCCCCGGTAGAGCGATGAACGACCAATGTTCCTGAACTCTTTTATCCCCAGGAAGAAGCAAAACATTCCTAGCGGAGTATCCTCAAAAAAGAAAAGCAGGAATCCCCAACAGAGACATTTTAAACAAGATTGAAGAGACATATCCTTCATCCCCAGCGACAGTCAGGGATTTATGTTCCCTAGCCAAAGATGTTATACAAAGCTACTGATACGCTTCAACAACATTTTACATCCATACATCATTTACAAGTATCATAGCATACGCATATGAAACGCATATAGAACACTCTCATATACCCTAAGAACATCATTACACAATGCATTATATACATCATGACATTGCATAAAGACTAACTTTTGTATTTTCAGGTAAAAGTCTACAAACAGACGAATATCATCAGCAATTTTCAAACAGGTAAGAGATTAATTCCCGAAACAGGATGGGGGCAACTATCTATATGACTGGGTCGAAGATTAATTCCAGAAACAGAATGGGGTAGCTATCTGTACGACCAGGTGGTATGAATTCCCAAAATAAGATAGGTTCGCCAACAGAAAGTAGGTCAAAGATTAACTCTCGAAACAGGACGGGGAAACTATCTGTGTGACCAGGAAAAGATTAATTCCCAAAACAGGACGGGGAAACTATCTATATA
Organism: Vicia faba; assembly: GCA_948472305.1. NCBI lineage: Eukaryota > Viridiplantae > Streptophyta > Magnoliopsida > Fabales > Fabaceae > Vicia > Vicia faba. The sequence continues at coordinate 1,387,046,479 of OX451736.1, forward strand.
ACCAAGAAAAAATAAACTCCCGAAACAGGACGGGGAAACTATCAACATGACCAGGTGGTATGAATTCCTGAAACAGGACTGGTTTACCAACAAAACAGACTGTAGATCAATTCCTGAAACAGGACGGGGCAACTATCTACATGACAAGCATTTATGTATCTGCTCCGAAGCGATGTAATAGCTTAGGGTTTACTTTCTTCATTTATTTTATGCACTTTACTGCTTTTCATTATTTTTATGTTTGTTGTAGTAATTAGGCTTGTATGGAAAGACTAACAATGAATCGATAGCTAACCCTAATTGCAAAGAATAAAATAACTGAAAACAAAATCACTCGCACACTTGTACCTCTAGGGTAACCTCTCTTGTTATCTTCGGAAAATAAACAGTCATGTCCCTCGAATGTGGGACGCTTTAGCAAAGTCCCTCTATACAGAGGTCATAGTCCTCGATGACCCTTCGACATTTCCTTTTGATAAATGATTTAGTACCTTAACTAAAATTGGTAAAGCATCCTTTCTAGTTGCCTTCGATGTCTGTACGTTGACCATCACATGTCCCTTCACATTCAACTATATGGCTTCCTACTAACTAATGGTACGAATAACACTATCTAAAGGAAAAGGAAAAGAATGAGAACGACTTTGAGTAGGTTAGAACTCCTAATCTCTTTCTCACAAAGCTCTTCAAAACTTAAAAAAACATTTCTCACAATCACACTTTTCAAATAAATATTTTCAAAACACTTTGTGCGCATTCTCGAGGACTGATACAAGAATCATTACAAGGTTAAATTTTCAAAATATTTTCAAACATACAATACAAAGAAATTTTCAAAAAGTGAGCTAAGCGATTAAGAGCCGGTACATAACTACGGATGAAAAGGGTGCTAACACCTTCCCTTCTCATAATCTACCCCCCGAACTCAAAATATATCAAGGTCTTTTCTATTCTTTTGACCCTTTCCTTATTGGATAAAAGAAAAGTCGGTGGCGAATCTTGCTATAAGCAACATTTATGATAAAATGAAAAACCAAGTCAGTTCTCCCACCATATTACACTCGGTTATATCGAAAATCGAAGGGTTAGATCATTTAGTTTAAACTTATAAACAAATAAAAACATGAACTTCAATAGCTGGGATTCGAAGCATGTCTTGAATTGTCTTTCCCCTCGGTTATTTTAAAAATCAAGGGAATTTGTGATATTTTATTTTTATAAATAATAAAAGATGGTGAGCCTTGGAATTTTACCTCGATTTTTATTTTGCATAGGTTAAAGCTTCATCATGAAAATCGTTATTTGTTGTAGTGACTCCAGTTTGAGTTCCTGTACAAAGAGCCTTTTCAATCTTTCTTATGGACAAAGTAGGTGTAAGACTAAAGATAAGTAAAAGGATGGAGAAAGGGAAGTGGAGAAACAAAGTTAACCTTAAGGGGAATATGCTGGTAGAGGCTTCTATTTTGAAAGATCATCCAACGAGTACTAACAATTGTTTTGAGATTGAAGTTGTTGTTGAATCTTTAGGGGCAATAGATATCTCAAATATGGGCAGTGACAAGAAGGGATCCAATAAAGGTTCTACTGTGAAGAAGAATAAGTGGACAAGGCTACAAAATGTGAGGAAAGGTAAACAAAGCCCAAAGCAAAAATTGAAACTCAAAATTAGGAAGAGGCAGCTGATTGATGTTGTGATTGTCGAAGGATCTCTAGATGGTAAAGGTTGCTAAGATAAGAAAAGGAAGAGTCAGGTGGGTGTGAATTAGATCCCTTTAACAAAACCAGAGGTGGTGTTAAATGGCCAACACCGTGTAGTCCAATGAAACTCATCAGTTGGAACTGCAGGGGGTTGGGGAATCCTCGTGCAGTTTGAGCGTTACTGAGGCTCACTCGAATTGAAAATCCCGATGTGGTTTTTGTTATGGAGTCACTGCTCAAGGAAGTTGAAGTTCAAAGTATTATTTCCAGATGTGGTTTTTAGGGTTACCATATTATATATTTCATTGGGAGTGGCAAGGAAAGGGTTAGGGGATTGTTTCTTCTCTGGAATGATAGTGTCAATTTAAGTATCCTCTCTTTCTTTACCAACCATATTAGAGGATCTTTTACATATGATTGTAACTATATTATTTGGCATTTTAGTGGGATCTATGGTTTTCCTAAGGAACACAACAAGAGGACGACATGAAGCCTCATTCAAGAGGAGTTTCAAAGGAGGGGAAGTAGTTTCTTATAATTTGGTGACCTAAATGATGTCCTGTTTGAGAAAGAGAAGAAGGGGGGCATGAGCAGACCCATAAGGAAATTCTCTTGGGGCTGTTAAACTATCAATATGCGTGGCCTGGTTGATCTGGGATTTGAGGGTTATCCCTTTACTTGGCCTTACGATAGGGAGGGTAATGAAAACATCCAATGTAGATTGGATAGCTATCTTTCTTTGGAGAACTTCATCAATAAATTCTCACCCATCAGAGTGAGTTATCTCGTGCAATATGATTTGGATTATGCGGTTGTTAGAATTCTTTTAGAAGATGAGCCGGGCTCAAAGGATAGGAGAAGGAAACATATTTTTTGTTTTGAGGAGGCCCAGAGCAGGGATCCAAAATGTGAGAAGGCTATTGAAACTTTATGGAATAATTATGCTATGAGAGGACATAACAAGTTTGAGGTTTTGAAAGAGCTGAATGAGATTTTCAAGGAGTATATGGCAAGAACTATTGATAAGGAGCTGAGGCGTGTTGAAGAGCTGTTAAAAGAGGAAAAGTGTTGGGCTGAGGAGGGAGATGAGTTAAAGTCCTTTAGGGCTTTGGAGGGGAAAAAAGACAAGTTATTATAAGTTCAAGAAGTCATTTGGAGGAAAATGAGTCGTGCTTTTTGGCTTAGAAGTAGGGATAAGAACACGAATTCTTTCATGGAAAATCTAGCCAACAGAGACAAAATAATATAATTAAGAAAATTAAAGATGAAAACGAGTTTTGGTGGAGAGGATATGAACATTGTGAGCGGTTGCTTGTGAATTATTTTTCGAAGATATTTTCCTCTTCAAATCCTCCTGATATGGTTGATGCTTATTCTTTGGTATGGGGCAGGCTGAAACTTGAGCATGTATCTTGGTGTGGGCCAGGTTCACATATGGGGAGGTGAAAGAGGCTTTGTTCCAGATGTATACTCTAAAGGCTCCAAGTCCAGATGGTTTGCCGGCTCTTTTCTTTCAAAAGTATTGGAATATTGTTGTCCTAGAGGTGAGAAACTTGGACCTTGATGTGTTGAATAACAAGATTCCAAACTTGATTAACGATATCCTCATAACCCTCATTCCTAAGTTCAAAAAACCTTCCAGCCCCAAAGATTTCAGGATGATTAGCTTATGTAACATGGTGATGAAGATGACTACAAAAGTTATAGCCAATAGAATAAAGTATATTCTTCCTGAAGTGGTGGATGAGGAACAAAATGCTTTTGTCAAATGTAGGCTCATTAATGACAATACTCTGGTGGCTATGGAATGTTTTCATTGGATGAAGAAGAAAAACAAAGGAAAGAAGGGTGTCATGGCGATCAAACGGGATATGTCCAAATATTATGATTGGTTGGAATGACCTTTTATGTTTAAGATTCTTTCTTCCATGGGCTTTCCTGATTCTTTGGTCACTCTCATCAGGAACCATGTCACTATGATTTCTTACAAAGTCCTTGTAACTGCCATCCCAACATGAGTTTTACTCCGGAAAGGGGTCTCTGTCAAGGGGGCCCCTTTTTCCACACTTATTTATTCTGTGTGTTGATGTTCTTCTAGGTCTTATAAAGAGGAAGGTCAGTTGTAAAAGGATCTATGGCATTCATGTGGCGAGAAGGGATCTAGTGATTTCCCACTTGTTCTTCGTAGATGATTGCCTTTTTTCCTAAGAGCAAATTCTTGTGAGGCGCATCGTGTCTCTTGCATCCTAAAGGACTATGAAGTTGTTTCAAGTCAGGTGGTGAACTTGGATAAGTCTTAGATCTCTTTCATCCATAATGTGAATATTAAAGACAAAGAGGTTATTAGTTCTAGGTTGGGTATGAAGACAATTGTGAGTCATTCCAAATCTATTAGCTTACCAATAATCTTTAAGAGATCCATGAAGGAAGTTTTTTCCCTGGTTATTAAGAAAGTGTGGAAGAAGTTGAAAGGGCGGAAGGAGAAGCTTCTCTCTCGTTCTGGAAAGGAGATTCTCATAAAGGAGGTGTGCAAGATATTCCAAGCTACGTTATGTGTTGCTACAAGCTGCTTGAGCAGGTCTGTCAGGAGTTGGAAGCGATGTTGTCTAGGTTCTGGTGGGGAGAAAAACAATGGGGAGAGGAAGATTCATTGGTTGAGTTGGGACAAGCTGGCCCGTGCTAAAGGGGATGAGTGAATGGATTTCAGGTGGCATCAGTGAGTTCAACATAAGTCTATTGGGTAAACAATATTGGCGTCTGCTAAAAGGAGACGATTCTCTTGTGGCAAGTGTGTTCAAAGGGAGATATTACCAGAGTGAATTATTGATGAGGTTTCTGTGGGTTATGCTCCCAGCTATTTCTGGAGGAGTATTCTTAGTGCCAGGGATCTTATTAAAAAAGGGGCGCGATGAAGGATTGGTAATGGTGACAAGGTCAAGGTCTTTAATGATAGTTGGCTTCCCAATAACTTTGGGTTTAAAATTATTGGTAGCGTGAGGGGCACTGAAAGTGATGCTAAGGTTAGTGACCTTATTGATAATGATTTAGGCTGTTAGAATTGGGACCTTATTTGAAATAGTTTCGACCCTTTGAAGGAAAACCAGATTATTAGCATCCCTGCACTTTGAGAGGAATGAGGATTATTCGGTCTGATCTGCATATCATTGTTATATGCAACACATTTCTGCTCTCTAACCGGGGCCATCTAGTTCTTATCTCCAGAAGTTGTGGAAGCAGATTTGGAAAGCTCCTCTTCAACCAAGAATTTACAATTTCTTATGGAGATTGGCTAAGAATGTCTTTCCTACTAAAGAGAATTTGCAAAAGAAAGGTATTTCACTTGATGTCTCTTCTTCTTTTTGCGATTCTACTTCTGAATCTGCTCAGCATCTGTTTATGGAATGTCCTTTTGTTTGCCAAGTTTTCTTTTCTTTTATCTTAAGTTATTGCATCCCTAGTAATATGGGTATTAGTGTCTAGATCCTGAGCTTGTTGGATTGTGATGATCTCTTGAGTTCCCAGTTGTTGTGTGTTATTATCCAAAGGGCGTGGCTTGCGAGGAACTTGTTGATTTATCAAGAAAAGATCTTTTCCCCTATGAGGGTGGCTGAGGATGCTTTGTTTGTTGTTGGGGAGTTCAATTTGAGAAACCTAGAGGTGGGTGCCAATAAAAATTAATAGGAAAGCTTTGAGTTTGCGTCGGTTCCTTTGGAGGTCACAATTGTTCAGGTTGACGCGGGTGTATTTTCATACGGTTCGGTGTCTTAAGGATGCGTTTTCAACAACAATGCCTCTGGTATTTCTTTTGCTGCCAGCAAGCAGGATTACCTCACTGTTACCCCCGTTTTGGCTGAGATTATCGCAATTAGATGGTGTCTTATTAGAGATGAATCTTGAAGTTCATCATTGATCCTTGAAAGGTTGATAGAGAAAGAAGAAGATGCGTGTAATTGTATTATCTATTGGTTAAACAATGTAACAGTACAAAGGGAGTATATAAATTAAAGCCAAAACAGAAAAAAGAAGAGTTGGGCCTAACAGCTAACAGCCCAAAAAACAAGCCCAAACAGAATACTCTAACACCCCCCCTCAAACTGAAAGGTAGTTCTTAATGCTAGTAACCTTAAGTTTGGATCTTAATTCATGAAATGCAACAATCCCTAACGGCTTGGTAAGGGTATCTGCAATTTGTTTAGAAGTAGGAACATGTTGGATCAACATTATTCCAACAATAACCCTTTCTCTTACAAAGTGAATATCAAGTTCTATATGCTTCGTGCGAGCATGTAGTACTGGATTATGCGAAAGAAGCACAACACTTAAGTTGTCACAAAGCATAGTGGGAGTATGGAAAGCAATTTGTAGTTCAGACAACAATGATTCCAGCCACAGCAGTTCAGACGTTGTGTGAGCTAGTGGCCTGTACTCGGCTTCAGTGCTGGAACGTGCTACAAGAGACTACTTTTTGGAACTCCAGGATACTAAATTCGGACCAAAATAGATACACGAGCCTGATGTTAAACACCTACCATCTGGGTCACTCGCCCAGTCAGAGTCTCTATAAGCACGCAAAGAAAATTTGGAGACTGAAGCAGAGGGAGATAGCATGAGGCCATGTCCCGAGGTTCCACTGAGATATCGCAGTATACGTTTGACAGCCGCCCATTGAGTATCAAGAGGGCATGCCATAAATTGACACGCCTTGTTCATGGTGTAAGCAATGTCTGGTCTAGTCAATGTGACATATTGTAAAGCACCAACAATAGATTTGTACAACTGAGGATCAAGCAGAGAATTTGTTCCATGTTTGCTAAGTTTGCACGTGCTTAACATAGGAGTAGGAACACCATTAGCTGTAGTCATTTTTTCTCTTGACAGTAAGTCTTGAATGTATTTGGACTGAGTTCAGAGCATAGATCCATTACTGCAAAAAACTACTTCAATTCTCAGAAAGTACTTGGGTCTGCCCAGCTTTTTCAATCAAAAGTTTTATGCAGCTTACTAATCAGATCATGAATAAGAGAAGTATTGGATCTTGTTATAAGAATATCATCCATGTAGACAAGAGCATATAATGTGATACTTTTCTTGTGGTAGACAAAGAGAGAGTTATCACATTTGGAGGCAGCAAAACCAAACTGGAGAAGAGACTGGATCAGCTTTTCATACCAAGCACGTGGGGCTTGCTTGAGGCCATAAACTGCTTTGTTGAGTTTATAGACCAGGCATTTATCAGTATTCATAAACCCTGGAGGCTGAACCATATATACCACATCATGTAGATTACCATTCAGAAATGCATTATTGATATCAATTTGCTGAATATCCCATTTGTAAGTAATAGCGAGAGTTAGAATAATTCTTATTGTAGTAGGTTTCACCACTCGTGAAAATCTTTCAGTATAATTAAAGCCATGTTCCTGGTGAAAACCTTTGGCAACCAGTCTGGCTTTGTGTTTGAGAATGGTTCCATCAGGATTTTTTTTTAGTTTGAAAACCCACTTACAGCCAACAACTGTTCTGCCAGGTGGAAGTGTGGTTAGTGTCCATGTGTTATTAGCTAGCAGAGCATTAAATTCATCCTTCATAGCTTTGTACCATTCAGGTTTACTAAGTGCTTGTTTGGCACTAGTTGGTTCAATTTTTGTGTGTACAAGCAGAGCTTTAGGTCTGGAATGTCCAGTTTTGGCACAGGTTAACATATGATGATTGTTTTCAAGTAAGGGAACCATAGGTGTAGTGGATACAATAGAGGGAGAGTTGGATGATTCATACACAGGAATGAAGGAGGATATAGAAATTTCATTAGAGCAGAAGTTAGTGCTATCAGAGTTTTGATTAGAGTGATTTAATTGATCAGACGTATGACCTAGTGTAGTATCCTCAGGATCTTTAGGCATGGATAACTGAGCAGAACTAGTGTCTTTGGTACTACAGGGCATGATGTTATTTTTTTGAGAGATTTTATCAGGACTAATATCCTTAGGACATTAAGGAACCTCAGGTACAACTTGCCCTATACAATGGAGGGTGGAGTTATTGGTAGAGTCAGCTTTGAGGCTAGAGCTATTACCTACCAGATTTGAGGTATTTCTTGGAATACTAATAATTTTGTTATTGTTAGGACAGGAGGTAGCATTAGATATTGTACTAGTAGCAGATTGATTTGACTGACGAGTAGAATCAACCCTAAGTGACTCATGACCAGTATTGAAGTTGGGATCAGTATCAGTAGGGTGAACTTGACTAGGAGTATCTAGGACTACCAAATTAACTTGATGAGTGTCACTAGGGTTTTCAAGTGGATTAGGATTTTGAGAGACAGCAGGGCATGAGCCAATGGCTAGAGTAATAGAGGGTATACCAGTGGAGCTGCTTTTATAAGTACTGATAGAATTGATAGCTGGAAAGAGTTTGGGGAAAGGGAAGCTATGCTCACTGAATGTGACATCTTTTGAGATGTATATTTTTCCTTCTTTACTAAGACAGATATACCATTTGTGTTGAGACGACAACCCTAGGTAGACACACTCTTGACTTCACAGTTCAAACTTATGTTTATTAAAGGGCCTTAGCAGTGGAAAACAAGAACAACCAAAGACTCTTAAGGCTTTATAATTTGGTTTCTTGTCATACAAGGCTTGAAAGGGATATGAAAATGTGGCTAAGGCAGTGGCACATAGTCTATTTATAATGTGAACTGCAGTGGTGAAACCGTGCTCCCAATATGTTAGAGGGATGGAGGAGTGGGATAACAGGGTGAGACCCATTTCCACGATTTGCCTATGTTTCCTATCAACTGAACCATTTTGATGAGATGTATGAGGATAGGTTAACCTATAAACTATCCATAACTCTGACATATATTTTGTGAAAGGTCTGAACTCTCCACCAAAATCAGACTGAACATACTTAATCTTCATATTAAAATGAGTAGACACAAACTGATGAAAGAGTTTGAAGGCATGTATGGCTTCTGATTTCTGTTTGAGGAAATATAGCCAGGTGTATTTAGTCTTGCCATCAACAAAAGCTATGTAATATCTAAATCCAGAACTAGAGGGATTGGCAGAGGGACCCCATAAGTCAGTGTAAATAAACTTCAAATGACTCTTTTTATATATTAGTGGTACTAGGAGCATGTAATCTATGTGCTTTTCCAATTTGACAGGAATTACAAACTTCAGAACTTTGTTTATTAGAAGTACTAATATTACACAGTTTGAATATAGAAGCAACTGAATTAAAATTGGCATGACATAGTCTGTGATGCCAAAGAGTGTTATTATTACATGATTTAGGATTTTGAGAACTAGGATTGGAAGCAACAAAGCTTTGTACAGCAGTTCCAGGGCATAAGTTGTTATTCTGGCTATGTGAATGTGTTGGCTCCAAGTGAAGTTGAGGAAAACAGTAAAGACAACTTGCATCAAGAGTTCCTTCAACAAGTATTTATTTAGAAGCCTAGAATATTATGTAGCATTTGTCAGAATAAAACTCAAAAACAACATGGTTATCACTAAAGAACTTTGAGACAGATAGCAGATTCTTAGTGATAGTAGGAACATGAAGCACATTAGACAGTTTTAGCTTATAATTAGGGTTAAGAGAAGAATAAAACTGAGAGAATCCTATGGACTGTATGGTTAGAGTTTGACCATTCCCAACATACACACGATTGGAACCAGTATAAGGTTTTATATGTTGTAAGTGAAAATCATAAGGAGTTAGGTGATGAGAGGCACCTGAATCAGCAAACCAAACTTGAGATTCCAAATTAGAAGGAAGAGAATACTCCTGTGTAGTTGCCATCATATCCATGGCTTTGGATTTTTGTGCAGGTTGTGCTGTATAGCTTTGATTTTGAGCAGCTTTGTCTGCAGGTTCAAGCTGAGCATCAGTTGAGTTTTGTGGCATGAAGTTCTCATCAAATTTGTGCCAGCAAGTGGAGACAGAGCGTCCATATTTACCACATAATTGACAGGTTGGACGATTTCCAGTGTTAGTTTTGGTTCTTCTTTTCCCACGACCACGATTGAATTTGTGTCCCTTTGCACGATTCCCTGAATAGTTGCCTCTGTAACTTTCTTCCTTTTGACCAGTATGAGCCATATTTGCAGACATTGTGTTAGCAGCTAGTTCTTAACGAAATTTATGGAGTTGTGTTTCTTGAACATAGAGCAGAGCTTCAACTTCACAGAGTGTTGGTGGAACAGGGCATCCATACTCTGCATAACAAAAAGATTATACTCTTCTGAAAGTCTATTGAGGATGGAGTCAATCTGGTCTTGTTCAGTGATGTGATCACCAACAGCAAATAACAAATTGGCAATAGCTTTGATGCGTAGCACAAATTCAGTGACAAATGTATTCCCTTTCTTGATAGATTTCAATTCTATTCGCAATTGGCGAACTCTAGCTTTCATCTGAGCGTTGAAGTATTGATGGATTTTACCCCAAACTTCAAACGCATGTTTGCAAGAAAGAACCCTAGAAAGAACGGATTCGGAAATTGTAGATAATAACCATATGAAGACTGCTTGATCTTGAACAATCCAAGCATAATACTCTTCAGAGAAAGTACCTAAGATACGATCTTGTTCGGTTTTGTACTTTTGCGGATTCGTGGATTAACCACAAGTCTGTGCATCTTCTGAGTGAGGATTACTCCTTCGACTTGTTGATTCCAGAGTAGATAGTTATTTTCATGCAGCTTAATAGAAAGTTTTGGTCCAAAAGCGCTGCCGGATTTGTTCGTCGCAAGAATGGTGGAGACTTCATGATCTTTGATCACAGTCTCGTCATTTTCGGAGGACGCCATTGATGGACCTGGAGAAGCTTTCACAGAAGGAGCTTTTGCTCAGCTTGCAGCGATGAATCTTGATTGAAGATGATGGATAGCGGAAGCGTAGACGATCGACGCGATTGATACCATATTAGAGATGAATCTTGAAGTTCATCATTGATTTTTGAATGGTTGTTAGAAAAAGAAGAAGATGAGTGTAATTGTATTATGTATTGGTTAAACAATGTAACAGTACAGAGGGAGTATATAAAGTAAAGCCAAAATAGAAAAAGAAGAGTTGAACCTAACAGCTAACAGCCCAAAAACGAAGCCCAAACAAAATACTCTAACATGTCTCAATGTGGCTCTTGCTCTTAAAGTGGAGAGGATCCTCAATCAATCTGATGCAAAATCAACTGTGGACTGTATTAACTCTTTGGTGGATTTGGCGGATCAATTATGTTTTTAAATAGAAGTTTCAATGTCGATTCCCACAATGTGGTAGACTTGTGGCATCAGTTTAGTTCCAAAACTTTGATTAAGGGTTATCCGTTTGTGGAGTCTGGTGTAACTTCTTCTGTTTCTTAATTGAAATTATTTTTCCACTCAAAAAAAAAAAAGTGAAAAATATTCACTAGGGTCGACTATGAGTATGTATAAAGTGAGATACATCCATTAGTACAACATTTTACTACAAGTGATCAAATAATACATTGATAATCATTTGTCATATTTAAACTATGTAGAATTAAAAAAAAAATTCATACACATTTGGTCACATGTGACTAAGACAATCCTCTTTAAGACTAATATACTTCATATTAATGAGATAATATAATTAAATAGATAATGAATCATATATTTTAAAAAATGAATATGACACTTATTGTAAAATCATGTATTTTACAAAAAATAATGTGACTATAATACCTTGGATGGAGTACTTTACTAAGCAGGTTTTTTAGAGGTTGCAGGTCAAATGTGCTAACATATGGACCAATTATTACCAAATAATATAAATGATAAAAATATTAGTTCGCTCACATTAACATTTACTCTCTCTCCGTCTTATGACAGATTTATCATGTTTTCTTTGACATTTTTTTTACTTTTTTTTAAATAATAATTTAATTATATTAATTTCAAATGATAAAATAAATTTCATTTATTAAAATAATCTTATTAATAATAGATAGTAGAAAGAAATAATAAATATCACATTAATATTATATAAGAGATAAATAATTTGAGATAAATAAAAATAAAAAAAATAATATCTATTATGAGACGGAAAAACAAAACATTTTAAATGAACTAATGTTAAAGATGTAAGATTAATGCAAGAATGTGATTATTGTTTAGAGCTGAGCTACCTTGACACCATAATGTATACTTACACCTTATATATTGTATATACTATTTATCATATTTATACGGTGAACAATATTTTTTAATAATATATTATTATTTAAAAAAAATATTTTTTTCAAAAAAAAAACTTTATTTTTAAAATTTATTTTATAATATAAATATAAATTTGTATCATTAACCAACTTCACAATTATATTAACCACAAAAATATACGTTATTAACCAATTATTTTCCTTATAAATCATTAACTAAATTCACTAATTCATCTCCTTTTAATATAATAAAGTAATACACCAGCATTTTTACTTAAATCTCCTAACTCAAGTTGTTAAACAAACATAATTAATGCTTTAACAGCAATTTAGTATCTATAATCATTACTTAATCTATCCAATATCTTAATTAAAAAAATCATTAATTTTGGCAGCCAAACAGAAAACTTTCGCATTAGATGTGCCGTAGTTAAACTCAAACGTTTAATTTTGCATTGGAACAATGCAAATCCTTTCTCACTCCAACGCAATAACCATTTTTATTCATCTCTATTATTTATTTGAATCAAACCAATCTTTTTATTCATCTCTTCCCTCATCTCTTTCCTCTGTTCTGCTATCTCTTCCGTCTTCCACCATCATCCACAAACCCGATTTGGGTATGCTTCTGTTCCTTCATTATATTTCTTTGTTTTGTTTATTCAGTGTTTTATTTTAATGTTTTGATGTTGGACTGCGACCAAAAAATGAGTCGGATGATTGACTGTGGGTGTGAGCGAGTGCTTGGCATACAATTGGCGAGTTGAAAGTAAAATAGTTGCCTTAGTCTATACTGCGCAACAATTGAATCGTAATGTTGACTAAATTAGTCTCCGGTAACAGCGCCAAAAACTTGATCGCACACTGACGTGTCTGTCGGATATTAACTACAAGTATACAGTCTATTGCATAGTTTAAAATATTATCGAATTCAGAGAGACTAATAATCAAACTAATATTATCTATGTTACAGTGCACAACTAAGACTAAAAGATTAAAATGATAAGAACGAGGATAAAGATATTAATTTCTAAAGGTTTGGAAATAATGACAAAACAAGTCTGAAATATGGATTTTGCGTTCCTAAGACACCAGTAGAATACAGGTGCTAATTACGAATAAACCTTAATTACGTAGAAAGCATCGACTCAAAGACTCCACCTCACACTCTCGCGCTATTGACAGGAACCAAACTTACTAACCACGGGATTTTGCTATCGCTCGCCCATTAATTAGAAAACATATTTTGAGAGTCAATGAAATTCTAAACAATGCCTAAAGCGATCTCGCTATTTTTAGGATTGATGCTTAGTTTCCACTATCTAGTTCATTCCTCACGCTCTCGCGTTGTCAGACTAAACTTTTGTTTATTCCTCACTCTCGTTTCGAAATGATAAATATGCAAATTTGGAAACTAAAACCAAAATAATTATTTATTCATAAATTCTCACCTAAGCTTTCTACCGAGTCCCATTGGTGACGACGGTCCTCGTACACCGGTCTCAAATAGGATTAGCCAGACATAATTTTTCCTAATACTAGCATGTTAAAACATAGTAAGCCTAATACTAGCATGTTAAACAATGAATAAAGACAATAACAAGCAAAGGAAGTAAAGTAGTAAAAACCTAAAAATTAAAGCGATGAAATTGAATTGCAAATACGGACAGGCTTGTATATATGATCCAATAATACAATACAAAATGAAGAGAAAAACAATTGTGACAATCCCTCGATGTGAGTTATTGTCACTTTTACAGGTAAATTTATGCCTAAAATTATATGCTAATTTGATAGCGCTTACACACGACTTGGATACCCCAGAACTGACACGAAGGTTCAATTTATAAAGAAACTTGGCCCTGGAGCTACCTCTGGTTATGGCCTGATTAGAGGGAAAGATTTGAATTCATAAACTGCAAGTAATTTCCCTTTAAAACGAGAAACTTCTTCTACGAACAAATGGCGAACGCCATTAGGGTAATGGCGAATGCCATTGCCTCATTCATTAAAATATGTGACAGATTGGCAGAATTTAGCCTTTTTGCTACATTTTGCTCTTCTTTCACTCATTTTTCCGATTTGTTTTCAAATTCGTGGTGGATTAACCTAATAGCTACAAATAAAGGGAAACAAAGTAAAATGCACTAAAACAAGATAAAATGCAGACAATGAATATGCACAATGAGGCTAAAAACATGACAGGTTTTCTCGTTATCATGAAGTAAATGGGCTTCTGCCCATCAGGTGTTTCTGGGATGAGGGCAACGCTTACGGCCTCGAATGCTAAAGCCAGATAGAGATAGAGAATTTATTCCTTCTCTGATTATGAAAGGACTGGTGGTTGTGATAGTTCCTTTTGAGGTGGACGAGGGCGCATTTGCACTCCTCGGTCCACTCGAAGGTTGCCTCTTTGCAGAGAAGTTTGAAAATAGGAAGTGCGTGTTGGGCGGATTTTGCCACTAAAAGGGATAACCAGGTGAGCCCATTCAAGATTTGAATTGATTTCTTTGAGTTTGGCATTGGAAATTTAGAAAATTCCCGATATTTTTCGGGATTGGCTTCGATTCCTTGTTCTATTAGGTAGAAACTGAGGAATTTACCTGCCCGCACACCGAAGGTGCACTTTTCTGGGTTGAATCACATTATGCATTTCCTTGCCTATTCGAAGAATTTATTTAGGTGGAGATCATGATCGGTTTCTTCTTTAGACTTGACGATCATGTCGCCCATGTATACCTCGAGCATGTCTCCAATTTTTAAATTCTGATACAGTAGACTCAGATGTCCTATAAGGATGTCGAGACATCTGATTTGACACAAACACACATGCAAGATAAAATAGTATTGACAATATAAAGAACACACCAGAATTATTTACCCAGTTTGGTGTATAAAAACACCTACTCTGGGGGCTACCAAGCCAGGAATGAAGTCCACTATCAACAATATCAATTTGCATACCCTACAACCAGCACACTCGTTGACGATCTACACACTTAATCACTACCTAATGACCCTTCTACCTAGGTCTTCCCTAGACATGGAATATCCCCATCCCACTTCCAATCATCATAATGATGTCTAACAGTCAACACCTCAGTCATTGCATCGACGACCCTTCACCAAGATTCTGATCACACAGATAGACAGTTTAGAAGACACACTTCCATGACAACCTAGCTAAGTCTCCAAGACAAACTCCACTGTTTGTTAGCTTTTCTCCTAACACGTCCTGGAGTTTCTTCAAAGCTTCCTCCAAGAACAATACACCTCTTACCTACAGGCTTCGAGGTGAACTTGGTAACCTTCCAAAACCCGGGAGGTTTACCTTGACAAAACCCTAGACTTCTACATCTTGAGCCGTGTATTTTCTAGGTTACAAACCCTTCTATTTAGAACATGTTACCCAACTGGTTTTGGGCCTTCAATCACAGAAAGTCAGTTGTAACAAACAGCAGAAACCTCTACCCCAAGAAAGATCTTCAATCTTTAGTTTCCTAAATAATCTCCTTATTTTGAAAGTCTTCATTCTCCTTGATTTATGATTGAATTGTCTAGACCTTTAAATATGTACCACATAGGATGCATAATAGTCTCATGAATATTCTGCCTCTATTTAGAATAAACTGAATCTTATTAATCCAGCTCAACAGGTGCGATGTCGAAGACATCTTCTTTGACATGTTGCTTCAGTTGTTGAAAAAGTTCAACACAACATGTTCTGACATTGTAATATGACTTCCTGTTGTACATGTTCTTCTTAGCAAGTTTATACATCATATTCTACATTACATGATTGCTGCTATTATTTGTTTTACAAAAATTAAGCCAATCCTAAAACAAGAGAACTAATAATCTCCCCCTTTGGTAAATTTTGGCTAAAAAAAATAATCTAAAAACAATTGCAATCTACGAGATTACAGCAATATAAAAATATAACCCTCGACATTAGTGTTCAGAAGCTACTGCACACAACAATAGATCTTCAGTTGAAAATAATGTCTCAACATCTTGTTAGACATCTTCTTTGCAGTACTCTGAAGAACTCATTTACATCAGCACCAACGAACAACAACTTCAGGATAAAAGGAAGGAAAGTCATGAAGTTTGGTTGATGCACACGAGGAAGAAGATAGCAGAAGATAACTTGTATTCCCCCTCAATCCAGGAACATATTCTAAACATAGAATACCAATGGTGGAATAAGATAACTCTTAATAACTCCTTAAGACCAAATCAACCACCGCCCCTGATAACTCGGAACACAGATCACAACTGTGTTCATAACCCAGATCACATGTCATAAAGGACAGATCCAAACAAATACATGATAGAACATTTGATTCGACATGTTTGGAAACTATCTCTTATCTAAGCAAAACCTTTCTCCTCCTTTTTGGCTAAAACTTGACAAAGGAGGCCATCACAGAGCCAGACCCAGGCACAACTTACCTAGACCTGAACAAAACCCATTATGGTGATGAGAACAACACTCACTTGGTATTTAGAGGATATGAGAAGCCTCTATAAATAGAAAAGTAGTTTCTTAGAAATTAACAATCTTTAATTCTTGGTCAAATAAGCAATAATTGAAGATGGAAAAACGGTTGCACGAATCAATATGCACTGTCCAATCTGACTTTGAACACCTTTAATAGCTCTAGACAGCTTCTACTGAAAGAACCAATTCCAATAAATGAACGTTCATGGTCAACAACACTTTCTAGACTCCCTTCTTACACGAGGCTGGATGCACAGTCTCGAATATTCTTCAGTTGGTCTTCACAGAAACATGTCCTGAACAATGTTCAAACATCCTATCAGACATTGTCTCCAACTTCAAGCAAACAAACCTTCAGCAATTTAGTCAAGGATGTTTCCCAGACTTCTTCATATGATCAGAGGCATGGCCATAACGACTTTATCTGAATTCTCCAAGTGCATTCCTTTCACTTAGAATTAGTGTCACACAACACAAAATGACAGAAAAAATCAGCTCCAAAAAGAAGATGTTAGAACATCTTCTGGGACATTAAGCTTCCTCTTAATCTATTAAGCTTCCCCTAAACCTCACCAGTCAGATTCTCCCCCTTAGTTATGGAGTTAAAGACTCTGTAAGCTCTGTTGTTTGTAGAGTAACCCAGGAATATTCCCTCATCACTCTTGGGATTTATCTTCCTTCTCTGTTCACGATCAGCTAGGATGTAACATTTACTTCCAAAAACAAGAAAGTATTTGACAGTAGGTTTTCTTCCCTTCCATATTTCATACAAGGTGGATGAGGTGCCTTTTCTTAGAGTGACTCTGTTATGGATATATCACACATTATTCATTGCTTAAGCCCAAAAGAGGTAGGGTAACTTCTTAGCATGAATCTTAGCTCTGGCAGATTCTTGAAGAGTTCTGTTTTTGCGTTCCACATTCCCATTTTGCTGAGGAGTAATGGGAGAGGAAAATTCATGACTGATTCCTTCAGAAGAACAAAAATAAGCAAATTTATTATTCTCAAATTCCTTTACATGATCACTTCTGATTCTGATGACATGACTATCCTTTTCTCTTTGAAGTTTTTGACAGAGATCTTTAAAGACTTCAAAAGTTTTTGATTTTTATCTAATAAAACTTATTCATGTGTACCTAGAGAAGTCATCTTCAACAACATATGCATACTTCTTTCCACCAAGACTTTCAACCTGCATAGGTCCCATCAAGTCCGTGTGAAGAAGTTCCAAAACTTTTGATATGGTGAGATGTTGGATCTTCTGATGTGACATCTTAGTTTGCTTTCCAATCTAGAATCCACCATATACTCTCCCTTCTTCTATCTCGAGCTTAGGAATCCCTCTCACGGCTTCTATAGATATGATTATTTTCATTCCTTTCAGATGCAAGTGTCCCATTTTTTGATGCCACAATTTAACTTCATTTTCTTTGGCTAAAGTACATGTCGAGGAGAAGTTCAACTCTTGAGGACTTTCCTTCATTATCAGAATCTCCTCCTTCAGTACCCACTTTTTCACCAAGGTTGTCATCCCTCTTCGGATCCTTGATCATCTTTCTAGATTTCAGCTTCCGTGCTGAGCTAACTCTGGTTGCCTCATCAAGTTCTTTGTAGGCATCTATTAACTCAGAAATCATATTATCCTTGCTTGAGGTATTGTTTTCAGAGAATGCAAATGTCAAGATAATGTATGGGACATGTTTTCCTGAAAATAGCTTAAAGTGAAGAGACGAAGAAGAATCCCTTTTGCATACCACATCAGTACCACAAGGAATCCCAGGGAGTTGATTGAGAATAATTCCACAAATAAGAGAGGGAAAGGCACTAGGAATCTTGATTGCACAAGTTCCTGCATGCCTTATAGTATGTTGAAAAATGTAAGCACCATAATCAAACATCTTCTTATTTCCAACAACATAAGTGAATTTTCCTAAACCCACTGTAATGGTTGAGGTATGATTGGTAGGGACCCAGTTAACAACTCCAATTCTATGTAGGATAGCATATTTCACACTTAACTTACTAACAGGGAGCTTATTCTTTATAGGCCATACATTCACCTGGTTTGCAATAACGACTTTGCAAACCTGATTATCAGTTACTTTTCAAATAAGTGTGACATCTCCTAACAACCAGCAGTATAGTCTTCTTTATCCTATTCACTACTGTGGAGAAAAATAAATTCTCGTAGAACCAGCACATCCTCTTGGAGAAGGATGGCATACTCTAGCAACATTTGGCTAGAGTGTTCAAGGACTCATAAGGACATAAACAGCTACGTCTTGTAGCAACATGTCTCAGCATGTTATCAAACATCACCCTCATAGGAGGGCAATAACTCTATATTCTTGAACATCACAAGCTCCAAACAAACCAATTAGTCCACTGACTCCTCCTGTCATAGACAATCAAAAACTTCATTATGGAGAAAACACAACATTAAACACCCACTAGTTCATTGGGAACAACTCCAAGTACCCTGAACTAGTCACATAACAAGGACACCTCTAATTCATGCCCTTGCACCTCCACACATATTTTCATGAATCTTTGGATGGCTAATATGTCATGAAACCATAGTTTGAAACCAACTTCCAACCATTTCTTAGTGTGCTTAAAAGCTTTACTAAGATTCAGACTCTCCAACAGAAGAAATACCCCTTTTAACGAATGTGCTAATTAAATCCTCCTTCTGCACATTACTAGTATTTGCTGATACTAGTAAGGTCTTTAAACCAAGATAGTAGTTATGCATTACTTGAGCATACTTCTCTAAACAAAATCAGAATCTTCTTATTCTAAACCAAGGATAAAACTACCACTTTTGAATGAGGTGGTAGAACATTTAAGATTCACAGTCCCAAGTCTCTCCCATAGACTATCATCAACAATGATGTTACAACATCATTTGGGACATTAACAACTTTACTACAGAACCTATCAACTTTAATTCTAGAATCACCATCCAAGGGACTTATTTCCATACATTACCTTTACAAATCTCCCAATCTACATAATAGGATCCTAATATATCTCATCTTCAGTATCTACCATAAATCAGAACATAATTTAAGAGACATAAGCTCTCAAATATTTTCTAAAAGACATGTTCAGAAATCATATTTGCACTCAATCATCAGACAAACACTCAGCTCCCGTCAAGGTATTTGTAGTCAACTTTCATGCATAATCCTAATAAATACCCAGTCTCCCATCAAAATGCTTATCAGTTAGTTAGACAGGAGTACCTTCTCACACTAGGTAGGACTTTAATATGACATCCTTCTTATTCACACCAGTGAGGCTTTCTGAATCTTTGACATGACATCCAATCATGGCAGCCAAAACATTCCAGATTAGGTCAGTGGCTTGACCTTAAACTCAACTTTGGAGAACACACAATTTTTCTTCTTACTGATCCAGGATATGAGATAATTCCCCCAAAAGAAACATCCTCCTGATGTACTTTTTCTATCATTAGCACTTCTCGCCCAATCAACATCAAAATATCCACTTAATGCAGAGCTAGATCCATGAGAATACAACACCATAGTCACTTTTCCTATTCACATACTTTAGTATTCTCTTCACATGTTTTGCATGGCTAACTCTAGGATCAGCTTGATATCTAGCACATACCCCTTTTTATCTTTAGACAACTTCAGATGTGTGGGAGCAGGTGTTCTCTTGTGACTGACATATTTCATCCTAAATTTCTTTACTATATTCTTAGCATATTTTCTCTGAGATAGGAATATGGAGCCTTCCATTTGTTTAACTTACAGACCAAGAAGGTAAATTAACTCACCAACAGGGCTCATCTCAAATTCTGACTGCATTTGCTTGACAAAATGTTGAACCATCTCATTTGACATCCCACCAACCATAATATCATCAATATAAATTTGTGCAATCATGATCTTCCCTTCTTGTTCCTTGACAAAAGGAGTTTTGTCTATACCACATTTCCTATATCCATTCTCACCAAGAAATTCTGTCAATCTCTCATACCAAGCTCTTGGAGCTTGCTTTAATCCATATAGAGCTTTCTTTAGTTTGTACACATGGTTAGGAAAAAAAACTTGGATCAATAAATCCCTTAGTTTGTTCCACATAGACTTCCTCATTCAAATAGCCATTTAGGAAGGCACTCTTTACATCAATTTGAAACAGCTTAAACCTCAGAATGCAAGCAACTCTTAAGATTAGTGTAATTGATTCAAGTCTAGCCACAGGAACAAAGGTTTCATCAAAAACAACTCTTTCAATTTGAGTGTATCCTTGAGCAAAGGTCACTTTTGAAACTGAGATGATGTTCCAACATCTGCTACAACATCATCCATTGTTACTATGGTTCTGGGGGAAACATCCATAGTAACTCATACTTAACTCTTGTGGGGGAAACAAAAGGAAACATGCCAACAACAACTGATCAATCTTCAGGATCAGACTACCAACATATGCAGGGGATTGCACGAGCCATATCTCAATAAGCTTTTCTTCAGACCTCTTGTTTGACTTTGATATGATGGATGCCATTTTCTGTACCTACAGAAGAGATTCCCTCTATTAGGTATCTATACAGACTTTTCAGATGAGTTTGTTTCCCATGAATTCTTCAAAAATAATGCCCTTCAAATTTTGACATCTTCAAAGATGTCACGACATTCTGTTTGACATCATATTCCCCTTGACAAGGGGATCTTCTTCAACAACATATGAGGGTACACAAAGAGAATCACAAATTCTCTTCCTCAAGGGCAACCAAAACAATACTCAAGAGCATCAAACACCATGGTTGGATCATAATACTCCTCTTCAAACATAATCTATTCTATGGTGTGATGCGGTGGGAGAACTGACTTGAGGTTTTGCGTTTGTGTTCGCAAATATTTCGGTTTAGCAAGAGTCGCCACCGACTTTTTATTTTATCCAAAGGAAAGGTCAAAAAGCACAGGAAAGACCTTTGAGATGTTTTCTTGGGTTCGGGGGGTATATTATGAAAAGGGAAGGTTCTAGCACCCTTTTCATCCATGGTTTTCCATGGGCTCTTAGTTACTTGTTTAGATCACTTCTTTGCTTTTTCAATTGTTTGAAATGGTGCTTTTGTGTGTGGTTTTGAAAGTATTTTGAAAAGAGTGATAGTTTGAAATTAACAAGGATATTTGCAAATTGATCAAGTAACTAGGAGTTGTCTACCCTACTCAAAGATCTTTCCTACACATTTTTAACCCTTTTGACATTGTTGTTTTACCACTGTATTTGGTAAACAACCTTGTATTTGGATGTTAAATGGGACGGGCGTGGGTCATCGTATGACCATGATAACAATGTTGCCAAGTATCTTAGCAAGTTTTTGAGGGACTAGATCGTTTTTGTTTAAGCAACCAAGATAGCGTCATCGAGGGACTATGATCTTTTGTGTTTGTTTTGTTTTGCCAAGATACCTAGCATGCATACCATGGCCATGTTTTTTAAGGCAACAAGTGGATGAAACCCTAGAGATGCTTGTGTGCATTGTGTTGTCATTTTTCATGTATTTTTGTCTTGTAATTAGTCATGCTATTTGTTTTTATTTTGGTCTTTGCATACAAACCCTAGTTTCACTATCATGGTATTTGAAAGCGATAAAATGCGTAAAAGTAAATCTAAGACTATTACAACATTATTATGGGGAGGGGGATACAAGTTTGAATAAGGGGATATTGCACAAAATAAAGCCCTAAAAATATTACAACCATATTGAATTTAATGTACAAATAAATAAATAGAAAAATATATAAATATGCAAACATATAAATATGCACAAAATGTTTTTGATATTAATTTTTTTATGTATGTAAACAAAAATATTTATTCAATGTATTAAAAAAAAAAAGAAAAATATTATGATTATTTTTGGAAAGGGTAGAAACCCTAGTTTTTGGTTTTAAAAGAAAATATATTATATTATTTATTTATTTATTTTTATGTACAAGAAAATAAATAAAAATATATATACAAAAATGATAAAAAAATTAAATTATGTATGAAAATATTATTTTAAGTGTACAAATGATAAAAATAAAAAATATGTAATATTTTTATATTATTTATAAGTTTATTCAAGAAAATAAATTATATTTAACCTAATAAACTATTTTTGTCATAAAAAATAATAAAAATAATAACATAAAAATGTGAAAATTAAGAAAATATTTTTGGTGATTTTTAATATTTAGAAAAAATAATAAAAGTCAGAAAATAAAAAAGAAATGAAAAAAAATGCAAATATAAAGAAATGGGCCAAGGGGTGCAGAAAGCAAGCATGGGGGTGTCAAAAGCAGAAAAAGCCAGGCCCAGCCCAACTCACTTCGCCCCTAACCTCTAGAAACAGAAAGCGCGCGCTTCTTGTTCAAACTGGTAACTCCTGCATACGTGCTTAAAAACAAAGTCTTGCAATATGAAAGTTATAGCTCATGATCACACGATTCTAACCATGTAAGAAACTTGACCCAACTCTAAGAAACCAGGGAGAATTTCAGTGCCCCTAATTTATGATCTAATTTTTTCAGCAACTTCAACTTCTAAATTCTCCTAGCTCAGTTAACATAAATGAATTCCATGCATATGTACAGTTCAAGGACATTAAGGGCTACATTTTTGCTTCACAAACCTAAGTCTAATGATTCCTAAATAAGGAGATAGAAGTTTGTTAAATACCTGTTTCAGCCAAGTTTGGATATGGCAATGTAGGAGTTTTGGATGAGGCCTGAAGGTCGTGTTAGCTTTCCTGAAGTTCACTCAACCTTTCCCAATGCTTGGTTTGCCTTGTACTTGCCTGAATGTGCTTGTAGAACTCAACCTGCAAAGCTTCAAAGTAAAAATGGTGAAGTGTGAAAATGGAGTTACAGTGGCTGGGCAGGGACTTGGGTAGCTTGGATGGGATGTATGCAATGTGTCTGAAGTGGTTTGGGACAAAACACACGAGGCAAATGTGTTTTGGCTTGGTGTTTGCAGAAAATGCCCTGTTTGGGCAGAAAAATGAGATTTCTGTGTTAGAGGGTGTTTTAGGGATTAGCAATTCGTGCTTTGGCTTTGTTACAATATGTTCAAGTTGTTTTAAATGTGTACAAGACTTGCTCTTATCAGATTTCCAAGTTATGTGGACTTTTGCAAGTTACTTGCTTTTGAAGCAAAAGTTGAAGTTGACAATGCCAAGGCCTGTACAGAACTGTATTCTAGCTGCACATAGTTGGTGAACTTTGCCTGATATTAGTGAACTTTGTTTGCATCAAAAGGTTTGGTCAATGTCTCAAGATAAACAATTTGACATAAAGCAAACTTTATCAAAGTAGCAATGTTATCTTTTTGCCAAAAATGGATTAATTCAATGTGTAATGTTCTAAAGCTCAGAAAAAAGCCTCTAACCAATGTATTTGCATTTAATTTATGAGTGTAGAAGAGATTAGAACTTGTAAACCAAGTACAAGCATGCTTTGGACAGATTTGCAAGTTGTAACATGGTGCAAAATGCCTTGGACAAAAGTGATGATTTGCCATTTTCAAACTATCGAGTATCCCTAACCACAAATGATCTTGGAGAGTTCTTGGACATTTTGGAAAGGTTGTAACATGATCTACAATACATATTTGAAATGAATTTTGATACTCCACTTGGAACTATGTGAAAATTTGTCATGAAGATAGGTCAAAATCTTGCCTAAACTAGGGCAAAATTTCACTAAGTTAAAAGTTTCATGGACCCTTGTTCACAAAATCATAACTTGAGATCCACGCATCTATTGGGAAAACTTTGTGAATCAAAGTTTTAGATTTTGTGGAGTACTACAACTTTCATGTTGTAAGTTTTCTTTGAATCCAATTGCATCATGGTGAAAAAGTTGGGATAAAATAAGAAATTTTCATAACTTAGAAAAATTCTAAGTTATGAAAAATTTCCATTTTAAACCCTAATTTTCAAAATTAGGTTTATTGGTGAACAAGTTTCATGTTTTGACACATCTTGATGAAAAATGACCCTTGGCACTTGATTTTGACCAAAAAGTCAAAGTTTGACTTACAGTTGATTTTTGATCAGTTGATTGGAAAATTCATCTATCAATCTAATGCATTTGAGATCTTTTGAACCTTGTGATTAGGTCAAGATGATGCCATTGAGTCCTTGAAACCATGTTTGAACCCAATTTTCCATTGGATAGGTGAAAAATCAGAAATTGCCCTTATACAGTCAAAACCCTAAAAATGACCATTTTACCCTTTTGATGATTTGATCAAATTTCTTGAGGAGTTGTGGTCCAAACTTGATAAAATAGTTAATATGAGTCTATAATGTTGATGTGGATAAAAAATTATGAGTTTTGACTATAAATTGGCCACAGTTGACTATTTCCCCAATACAGTTGATTTTTAGGTCAACTGTCCAATTGACTGGGCAAAAATTTGATTCAAAGCTTGAAACTTGGTATGAGAAATCTTAGGAATCCAACATGAAGTATGGAAGTCACATGGGGCATTGGGAGTCCAAAATTCCTTGTGCAAACTCAAACCCTAATTTCAGGTCATCAGTGCAAGGAGTGGTCTTGAGCTGAGCAAACCTTAATCTTGTCTGGAGTCCAAGAGTCTTGTAAGGGGAATCTTGATAAAATGAGAGGGAAAATTTTGGGGTACAACAACTTCCCCTGTTCAATCTTCTTGAACCTGAAGAGTTAGATTGGCGAGCTTTGTCGTTCGTGACTCGATGGTAAAATATGATTGGACACTAGAGTGCCCGTAAATTTGCACTCGTCAAAATGTAGTTGAGGGAATGGGCTTAAAGATGCCATTTGGAGAGGTGATATAATCTTGTCGGAGATGGGCTTACAGATGCCATCCAAGAGTGTTTATTGAATTGTATGTTATAAGTCAAAAGAATGAGTATCAGAATGTATCCGCGTCTGGAACGTATCTGAACTGTATCTGGAGACTGAGTCTATATGAGCAATGGAATGGAGTCCATGTCTGAAGCGTATCCGAGCTGTAACTGTATTAGAATCTGAATGAATAACAGAATGACTTCTGCGTCTGAAGGGTATCTGTATTGTATCTGAATTTGAAATCTGAATAAGCGACAAGAGGGCTTCTGTGTCTGGAGTATCTCTGAGCTGGGGAGAAAGTCAGAATAAGTTGACAGAATGACTTTCGTGTCTGGAGTGTATTTGGACTGTATCTGAAATTGAGATCTGTATGAGTAGCAGAATGACTTCTGTGTCTAGAGTGTATCCGAAACTGTAACTGGGATCTGAATAAGTGACAGAATGACTTCCGTGGCGACTACACTGGAGAGAATCGAACTTCTAGTGTAAGGGCTAGAATGGCATCCGTGTTTGGAGCGTATTTGAAATAGAATCTGAATGAGTAACAGAATGACTTCCGTGTCTGGAGTGTATCTGTACTATATCTGAGTAAGAGATCTGAATGAGTAATAGAACGACTTCCGTGTCTGGAGTGTATCCGTACTGTATCTGAAATCTTTGAATATTGTTAATGATAGCTTTTAATCTTATCCTGAAAAGGGTAAAATGTTAGCTGAAACACAAGGTTATGTTGCATGAAATTTATGATGCAATAAAATGTGTTTTATCAATGCTTATGATATATGAATGTAATGTATGCGCATGTAAGCTGATTTGCTGTATTGCTGAGGAAAATAAATCCTTGATAGCTGGAGATAATGAAATCTTTGACTGCTGCTGGGAAAAATGAATCCTTGACCGCTGTTGGAGATTCAAAAACTTTGATTTCTGAGGATGAGAAATCCTTGGACCACTGTTGGGGATAGAAAATCCTTGGCAACTCGCGGGGATTATAAAAAACTTTGACAACTTCTGTGGGGATGTGAGAATTCTTCATGACTTTCCTAGGGATATAGGGATCCTTCAAGTCTTGAAGTTGGAGGATGATGAACATTCTGTGTGAGAATAATGCCATGTACTGCATTAGAAACCTGCTTGGGGAATCCCGAGAGCTTTGACGACTATGGTTGGGGATTACACAATGGGAATCCTTACTCGGTTGGGGAATAAGGAAAATTCCGGCGATCTCTACCAAGGGTCAAACAAAGGAAAACCTTGATATGCTGGAGAATAAGGAAGGCTCTGATGGCTTCTGCGGGGAACTGAGAATGAGAATCTTCATTTTGCCAGGGGAATTTGAATCCTTGGGGACTTCATGCTAAGGAGTCAAGGATGAGAATCTTTGATCTGCAGGGGATTAAAAATTCTGTCAAATTCATGCCGGGGAGTAAAGAAGGCTCTGGCAACTTTACTAGGGAATCGAGAGTGAGAATCTTCACTCTATTAGGGGATGAAAAACTCTGTGGGTAGTAGCTATACTGCTAGAGAGTAAGTTCAGGACTCTGGGGAAAAGCTTATTCCTGTTTGGAAAAAGTTCAGGAGTTTGGGTTGTACGCCAATCTACCGGGGATTCAAGAATGCGAATCTTCATTCTGTTGGGACTTCAGGAGTTTGGATTGTATGCCAATCTACTGGGGATTCAAGAATGAGAATCTTCATTTTGTTGGGGATAAAGCAAAAGTTAACTGTTATCTGGTTGATTCTCAGATTTTATGACAACTTGCTGGGGAATTTGGGGAAAACTGAATGGTTTCTGCTGTTGGTTGAAAGTTTCAGCTCCGCTGGGGATCTTAATGACAATGATTTGATTGTGTATGGAGATTTGACTCTGTTGGGGAAGATAGTTTCATCTTCGCTGAGGGTCTGTAGTTTAAAGTTTTTTGGATCCGCTGAGGATTGGGAGTTTGAAGTTTTAACTCTGATAGGGATTTTGAAATTTAGCTCCGCTGGGGATATGTATTTCAAGGTTTTAACTCCGCTGGGGACCTAGATGATGTACTGCAGGGGATTTCTCTTGGAATAGTCTAAAGACGTTGTCCTATACTTTCAACCTGTCAGTAATTATTCTTTCCCATTTCGTTTATTTGTAAATAATGATTATATTCAAATGCATATGCTCATTAATAAATCATTGGACGTTTTCAAATAAAACACAAGTGTAAAGAAAAAGAAAAGGCAAGTAGTTTTCTATATTTTAAAGTATATTTGTATTAACTTTGTGTAAGTATTTTGTACAAAGGAGACAAACATCCTATTAAGAGAATGTTGTCGTAAAAATGAGAAAAATTTATACAAATAAAGATGGCTATGTGTAAAGATTCCATGGGGTTCCCATTCTGCTATAGCCTTCGTAACTCTGAATATCTTGTCCATTTGTTGCTTCGTCCGAAGATGATTGAGTTGATCAGAAGCCCGGAGTTTGTCCGTGAAGAGATTGTTCTTAAAGTGATTCGACGAGACATAGTCATACGCTTTAATTCCCTAACTTTTTCCTGGACCGCCCTTTCAGGTTTTCAGTCCACCGGGAAACCCTTTTTTTGCCCAAGTCGCCCTTTCGGGTTTTCAACTTGCCGGGTGTACATATTTTTTTGTTTATCCCTAATTTTTGCCTAAACCGCCCTTTCGGGTTTTCGATTCACCAGGATGCCCATTTTTTCCCAAGTCGCCCTTTCAGGTTTTCAACTTGCCGGGTCAATTATGTGTAGTATCTTTTGACTATGTCTGCGTTTGCAGGGTGCGGCAGGTCGTCACCGTCCATGGTGGCTAAGATCATTGCCCCACCAGAAAAGATGTTTTTGATCACAAATGGTCCTTCGTAGGTAGGAGTCCATTTGCCCCTGGGATCACTTTGCAGCAAGATGATCCGCTTGATTACAAGATCCCCGACTTGATATATCTGGCCCCTGACTTTCTTGTTGAATGCCTTAATCATCCACTTTTGATACGTCTGACCAAGACAAACAGCAGTAAGTCGCTTCTCGTCAATCAAGTTAAGTTGATCAAGCCGGATTTGAATCCAATCGTCTTCACTCAAACCAACGTCCTTCATAATTCTCAAGGAGGGAATCTGAACCTCGATAGGTAAAACAACTTCCATGCCGTATACCAAAGAATAGGGTGTTGCCCCAGTTGATGTACGTGCCGTGGTACGGTACTTGTGCAGAGAAAACGGTAACATCTCATGCCAGTCCTTGTAGGTGACTGTCATCTTTTGTATGATTTTCTTGATATTTTTGTTTGCAGCTTCGACAACACCGTTCATCTTTGGCCGATAGGGAGATGAATTGTAATGTTGAATCTGGAACTGCTCACACAAGGCGGTGATCATAGTATTGTTCAGGTTTGTACCGTTGTCAGTGATGATCCTTTCGGGGATACCGTACCGGCAAATGAGGTTCTGCTTGATGAAGCGGGCAACCACATTCTTTGTGATGGATGCGAAGGAAGCTGCTTTAACCCACTTGGTAAAGTAATCAATGGCCACCAGAATGAAACGGTGTCCATTGGATGCTGTAGACTTGATCTCTCCAATCATGTCGATTCCCCACATAGCGAATGGCCAAGGAGATGTTAAGACATTGAGAGGAACTGGAGGTATATGTACCTTTTCCGCGTAGATTTGACATTTGCAACAAGTCCTAGAATGTTGATGGCAGTCAGCTTCCATGGTAGACCAGTAATAGCCTTCCCGTAGAATTTTCTTAGCCATCATATGTCCACTAGAGTGAGTGCCAAAGGTACCATTGTGCAGTTCAGCCATGATCTGTTCAGCTTCAACCTTGTCCACACAATGGAGCAGAATGCAATCATGATTACGCTTGTATAGGATACCATTGCTCAAGAATAACTTAGCTGAAAACCTCCTCAAGAACTTTTTGTCGTTGACTGAAGCTCATTCAGGGTATTCCTGAGTCTCGAGATACCTTTTGACTTCATGAAACCATGGTCGGTCCACTACTTCTTCGATATTAATCTTATGACAATGCGTAGGTTCGTCCATCCGCTCAATGGTGATTTGGGGAGCCTAATTATCCCAGTTAAGTTTAAACATGGATGACATTGTAGCTAGAGCATCTGCCAGCTGATTTTTCTCTCGCGGGAAGTGCTCGAAGGTGATCTGCTCGAAATGTGGTAACAATGTCAAGACATGTTCTTTGTAAGGGATGAGGTTTGGATGTTTAGTATCCCACTCTCCTTTGATCTGAATGATGACCAAAGCTGAGTCCCCAAATACAATCAAGGATTTGATCCCAAGTCTATGGCAGCCTTGAGACCAAAGATACAAGCTTCATACTCGGCCATGTTGTTAGTGAAGTTGAAGTAGAGTCTGGCGGTGAAAGGTGAATGGCAACCTTCTGGAGAGATAAGCACATCACCTATACCGTTACCAAGTGCATTGGAGGCACCATCAAAGTACAGGGTCCATCGGGATCCTTGTTCAGGTCCGTCATATGGTCTGAAGTTTTCAATGTTGTCCAAGGTCATAATGTCTTCGTTGGGGAAGTCAAACTTCATGGATTGGTAATCTTCGACAGCTTGATATGCCAGATGGTCAGCTAGTACACTCCCCTTTATAGCTTTTTGGATCGTGTACTGGATATCGTATACGGTCAGGATCATCTGCCATCTAGCTACTCTTCCAGATAAAGCGGGCTTCTCAATGATATACTTGATCAGATCCATCTTAGATATCAGTAGAGTGGTATGAGTCAACATATACTGCCTTAGCCGGCAAGCAGCCCATACCAAAGCGCAGCAAGTTTTCTTGAGCAGTGAGTATCGGGTCTCATAGTCGGTAAACTTTTTGCTAAGGTAATAAATGGCATGCTCTTTTCGGCCAGACTCGTCATGTTGGCCCAATACGCACCCCATTGAATTCTCTAGGACAGTCAGATACATGATTAGCGGTCTTCCTTCGACGGGAGGCATCAAGATAGGAGGTTCTAGCAAATACTCCTTGATTTTATCGAAAGTAACTTGACAGTCATCATTCCATTTAACCACCTGATCTTTCTTCAACAGCTTGAAGATTGGCTCACAGGTTGATGTTAGGTGAGAAATGAACCTCACAATATAGTTTAGGCGTCCCAAGAAACCTCTGACCTCCTTCTCAGTGCGGGGGGCAGGCATTTCTTGTATAACTTTGACTTTGGCAGGATCAACCTTGATGCCTTTGTTGCTGACAATGAAACCCAAGAGTTTATCGGACTTGACTCTGGAAGTGCACTTGTTAGGGTTCAGTATGAGCTTGTACTCCTTCAACCTAACAAATAGCTTTTGCAGATGGTCGAGGTGTTCTTCTTCTGTCTGTGATCGGGCTATCATGTCATCTACGTAGACCTCTATCTCATGATGTATCATATCATGAAATGAAGCTACCATGGCGCGCTGATAGGTTGCCCCGACATTCTTCAGTCCGAATGGCATCACTTTATAGTAGAACGTACCCCATTGTGTAACAAAAGTAGTTTTCTCCATGTCTTCAGGTGCCATTTTGATCTGGTTGTAACCTGAAAAACCGTCCATGAAAGAAAATACCTTATGTTGAGCTGTATTGTCAACCAAGATGTCAATGTGCGGTAGTGGAAAGTCATATTTAGGGCTAGCCCTGTTTAAGTCTCTGTAATCCACACACATTCTCACTTTGCCGTCCTTTTTGGGCACGGGCACAATGTTAGCAACCCATTGTGGATAGGAAGTAACAGCAAGAAACCCAACATTGAACTGCTTCATAACTTCGGCTTTGATCTTTTCTGACATGTCGGGCCTCATACGGCAACCTTTCTGTTTAATTGGTGGACAGTCTTCTCTTGTAGGGAGACGGTGAACCACAATATCTGTATCGAGTCCTGGCATATCTTCATAAGACCAGGCGAAGATCTCAACATATTCATTCAAAAGCTGAACTAAGCGCTCCTTGACACTTGGCTCTAGGTTGGCACCCACTCTGACTTCTTTTCTATCTTCAACAGTACCCAAGTTGATTGTCTCTAACAGCTCCTCGTGAGGTAGAATTGCTCTTTCTTCCTGTTGTAGAAGTCTGGCCAACTCTCCTGACACTTCACAGTCTTCATCACCTTCGTACTCGGCATGGTAGACCATATCTTCGGAGTCACTGAAAGCCATAGCAGAATTGTTACCCATGGGATACGGAATGGAAGGGTACCTGCATTTATGAGTGTTGGTGTGTGTAAGGGATAACCACCTTTAAACAAATAAAATGTAAAAAGAAAGAAAATGAACACAAAAGTTTATATGTGAAAACGTCCATGATTCATTAAAATGGCATATGAAGATGAAAAATCAAACCCTTACAAATGGACCTATGTACCTCGGGTAAGGCACAAGGCTAAAAGTGTACGAATTGTTTAAGAATTATTACAAACCAACAGAAATGTTTGAAAGATAAATTACTGATTCATGAAAGTAATGGGAACAAAGTCTTTTGCCTCCCAATTGCATAGTCCTCCTTCAATAGTAGGGAAAATACAGTCTTCCAGGTTGCTCTCCTCTTCACCATCCTCCAAAGCATTGACTCCATGATGGGTGATCTTCACTGGTGTCCCTCCAGCCCGGGAGCAATGCACAACCTTTTGAGCAGAAGCAGTGAACCCTAAGCCAAATTTATCTGCCTTGAAAGGAAAGTCTGGTAGCTGACCCTAGATTGTGCTTCCTCCTTCTTCAATCACAACCTTTGCATCTTTGAGAGACGACATATGAGGCACAGGTTTGGTAATCAAGGGTACAGAAGACACTATCTTGGTTGCTGCTATCTCAGGAGAAACCTCTTGAAAGTGTTGGAAAGGGGTCTCTATGAATTCACCATCCAATTCTACATAGTAGAAAGAATTTAGATGGCTTATCATGTATTCCTCTTCGCCATGAATTGTTATAATTTTCCCCTGGACAGGATACTTGAGCATTTGATGCAGAGAAGAAGTAACGGCTCCAGCATTGTAAATCCAAGGTCTTCCCAACAAGCAAGAGTAGGAAGGACGGATGTCCATCACATAGAATATGGATTTGAAAGTTTCAGTTCCCACTTTGATCAGGATGTCCACTTCTCCATGGACCATCCTTTTAGAACCATCAAAGGCTCTGACAATGATATTGATGGGCTTCAGGGTTAGGCCTTCACTATCCAATTTGTCCAATGCTTTCTTCGGCAAGACATTTAAAGACAATCCAGTGTCTATCAGAACGTGAGCTAGAGTAGTCCCTCTACATTCCACCGAGACATGCAAAGCGTCATTATGTTTTCTCCCTTTAGATGTTAAATCGGCATCGGAGAATCCTAGACCATTGTCAGCTGTTAGGCTAGCTACACATTCCTGGAACTGATCCGTGGAGGTTTCCTGAGGCACGTGGGCCGTCTTCAAGAATCTGATCAAAGCTTTGGCATGAGCTTCTGAACATAGAAGCAAGGCCAACATAGAGATTTTTGTGGGGGTCTGCCCCAGTTGTTCCATAACATCATAATCGCTTTTCTTGATTATTTTCAAAATCTCTTCCATTTATTTTTGAGGTCTCAGGGATGACCAATGTCTGAGCCCTCGTCCTGACGGGCGCTTCTTGGATCCCTTTTCCTCTATCATCAGCAACAGCAGAGGGGACAACCACAGGGGTAACAATTTCTTCAATAATTGGACTTCTCGCAGATATGTTGACTGGTACAGGGGTGACCTTAGGAGAAGTTGAGGGTCCGAAGATTTCCTCTGGAGGCGCAATCTCCGGAGAGAAAATGCTTCCACTGCGGGTGATTTTGCTCGTTCCGGCAATGTTTCTAATGTCGGAAGTCTCTTCATCAAAACTCTCTTCAGTTGATTCAATTTGTTTAATACCATGGTAGAAGATCTCTCCACCATAGTTTTACGGTATTGATTTGTTGGACTTGTACGGGATAGGCCCCGGCATAGTTATCTTCAAAGGTTCAATCTTCGGATCAGATGTAATCTTAACAGGTCTTTTGGAGACCTTGGAAAGATTGGCGGATATGGTAATTATTGAAACATCATTGACAAGAGTCGGTGTAACAGGAGTCTTCTTAAAAAGGATTTCTTGATTATCCATTAGGCGTTGGATGCCTAACTTCAACAACGGACAGTCGGTTGGTAAGGATGAACAAAGGCAGTAATCTTCTTCACAACCTGGGAAAATCCCAGCCTTCAACAAATTCAGCTTGATTATCGGTAACGGAGTTATCAAATCATCAACAGTAGCAACAAAAAGATCCTCTTCAACAGCATGGGCACTATGGCCATGCCTTGGCATTGGAGCAGAGATCACATTCGGCTTTTCAGGGGCATCTAATTCCACTTCTTTGGCATCTATCAAATCCTGAATCTTATTCTTGAGGGCCCAACAATTGTTGGTGTCGTGCCCTATACTCCCTGAATGATAAGCACACTTGGCATTTGAATGGTAGTACAGAGAAGTTATATTCGGATTCTTCGGTGCCTCTTTCAAGGTTGCAAGGTTTAACTTCAAGAGATGGGGAAGAAACTGAGCAGGAGTCATGTTTATCTGAGTGAATTTCTATACAGGCCTTTCCACCCTTGCTTGGTTGGTTCTGGGTTGATTGTTTCTGGGCTGATCAGCTGCAGACTTCTGAATCATTACGGCCCT
Organism: Vicia faba; assembly: GCA_948472305.1. Taxonomy (NCBI): domain Eukaryota; kingdom Viridiplantae; phylum Streptophyta; class Magnoliopsida; order Fabales; family Fabaceae; genus Vicia; species Vicia faba. The sequence continues at coordinate 1,387,080,388 of OX451736.1, forward strand.
CACCGCTGGCCGTCGCTCAACTCTTCCTTGACTTATTTGGGAGTAGACAACTGAGACTTCTTTCTTTGCTGGAAAAGGCTTTTTGATGGCAGCGAAAGCATATGTATCTTTCTGAATTTTACTGCTCTTGATTCCGGCTTCAACTCTCTCACTAGTTAGAATCAACTTGGTGAACCCCGCAGAAGAACTTCCTATCAGGTGATTAAAGAAAGGACCTGATAGAGTCCCCAAGAACATATCCACAAGCTCTCTTTCAGATAATGGTGGCTGCACCCTTCCCGCCAAGTCTCTCCATTTTTGAGCATACTCTTTGAAACCTTCATTCGAGACCATGCCCATACTCTGTAATTGAGTACGGGTTGGTGCCAAGTCTGCATTGTACTGATATTGCTTGTAGAAGGCAGCAGCCAAATCCTCCTAATTGTGCACGTCAGACCTCTCTAGCTGGTAGAACCAATCTAACTGCATCCCCGATAGATTGTCCTGAAAGAAGTGTACACACAGGTCTTTGTCAGAAGAATAGGGTTGAATTTTCCTAACGTAGGACCGTAAGTGCATCTTTGGGCAAGACACCCCATCATATTTAGCAAACATAGGTACTTTAAACTTCGGAGGAATAACTATTCCAGACACCAAACCCAGCTCTTCAAAGTCCAGCCCAGGCACCCTCTGAATCTCCATGGCTTCCAGACGTTCTTCCAGATTTTTGTATTTTTCATCTGCATGAGGATACTGCTGTTCAGAATAGTCTTCATCCACCTCCTCTTCTTCTTCCTCATACTAGGATGGCACTGCAACTCCCTTTCCTTTTCCTACCCCTTCATCAGATGTTAAGGGGAAATCCAGGATCCTTCTGGCTTTACCTTTAAATCTTCTGCCCAAGGTAGCCACACCAACTCTCTTCTTTTTCTTTTTCTCTTTTTCCTTTTCCAGCAAGGTTTTGAGCTCCTCCTGCCCCTTGGCTAGGGTCATGAGTAGCTGTTGGAACTGTGAATTATGTGCTTGCAAATCTTTGACCGTCTGCTCAATATCCATCTTGCTGAAATAAACAGCAGAGAGATAAGGAAACCTAGTGTGAAGACCTGTTTATGCATATGATGAATGATATGTATTCATGTAATGCATTCAAGGATTCAGAAATTCAAATTTTTTGTAAATAAAAAGGAACACACGTCGTATTAATAAGATATAATTTGTTAGTACATAAATGCCCCATGGGCAAAATAATACAAAAATTCAAAGGTAAAAAGACGTTGCGCATCCTTTTTGGTGCAATGTAGGTGTTGAGAGTCTGCTCTTCGTGAAGTTGACGATTAAGTTCCAAAACCTTCTTCTCACTGGCATAGAATTGGGCTTCAAAAGTGTCGCGTTCTCCCTTGAGTTGTATCCAACTCCTTTGTAAATCTTCAAGTGATGTTGGCATGTCAGGATGTAGGAGGGTGTATGGAACCTCTCCTTCCATAACAGGCTCTTTGATCACATGGAAAATGTAGGGTTAAGGCATCATAAGAGATTAGGCGTGGGTTCGTACCCACTTGAGGTAATGCTCAAGGGGGATGGAATTCTTGTATCCCAAGGTCTTACTGTCCACCTTGTTGGGCATCCTCCAAGCTCGGATAAACCTTTGTCGAAGTCCTTGATCTTCGTTGTCGAAGTCAAAAACCAAGTCTGGAATCAGCATGTCATGTGGGCCATCCCTTCGGGCATACCCTAACTGTCTCAGAGCCAAGCAGGGGTTGTAGGTGATGCCTCCCCTAATGCCAAGTAGTGGGACATTAGGGAATTCCCCACAACGGTCGATGACGATAACATTTTCTCTGGATTGAGAGCACCAATGAACATCTGAATGTGTAAGAGTCATCAGCCGTTGTGACCACCTCAAGCCTTGCTCATTCTTCAAGACTGAATTGGGAAGATGAGAAATAAACCATCTTGCCAGTAGAGGAGTACAACACATGAGTACACCTCTTTTCCTCATTGTTCAAGTGTGAAAAGAGTGGAGGATATCTCCAAGCAATGTAGGCACCGGGTTGCGAGCCATGAAGATTTTGATGGCATTGACATCTATAAGCTGGTCAGGGTTTGGGAACAAGACTAACCCATAGATGAGAAGAGCTACAATCTCCTCAAAAGCTTGCAGGTCTAGAGAATTCCAACATTCTTGAGCTTTCTCAAACAGGAACTTTTCCAAGAAACCCTTGACACCACTTCTGGTTTCCCAATGACCTATGACATCAGATGGTTGCAAGTGTAGGGCTTGAGAAACATCTTCAGGCTTGGATCTCTTTCCATACCGTTGAAAGGTAGTTGATGGAGAATAGGAATCCTCAAGAGTTGAGAAAATTCCTCCAAAGTAGGCACTAGCTGGTAGTCATGAAATGTGAAGCAGTGGTGTAGGGGGTCAAAGAACTGGAAAAGAACTTTCACCGTGTCTTCCTCTGTGTTGGAGTTAACCAAGTTGAGAAGTCGACCATGTCTCTCGGTGAATGGAGAATTTTCTGGAATCTTGGAAGTAAGCTCCTTGAGTTGAGGAGGAATTCTCACAAGGTTGACCTGAATTGTTTTCCTGCGGAGTGATTCCATAACCTACAAAACAGGAACAAAGATGAAGATCCAAAATCCTTGAAATGGTTAGTGGATGCAAATGATGCTTCATGATGTTCATGATGTTATGCACAAGTATATATGTACAAACAAATCACACAAGTTCCTAGTTTAGGCTTGCATGGGGTTTCATAGGTAAGTATCCTCTTGAAGTTTAGTTGGCTCAACCTGTCCTATAAATAGTAACCAGGTTCTAAGGAGCTCAATATCACTGGATTATTTTCTGTGTTCATTGTTTCAGTTTAGCCACTTTACTGGCGACCGAAATATTCCAAGAAAACAACCCTCAATGAGTGTAGTATCGAGTATCTACCAACTTCGGACTGCACCAAAGCCGGTCATCTCACTACCCCTAAAAAGGCCAAGTTGGTCAAGTAAAGGTTCTAAAAGTCCATTAGTGCTTCATGACATCACTCAACGACCACGTATTCTCTTTGATTGACTCAAAGGCTACTGGTACCCACAAATATGTCGCACTAATATAGCTATTGCTTCAACCATGTCAGTATACCCCGTATAGTTTCCACAATGTATTGCTATTTACCTATGAATGTTTCCCAAATCCGGGTAGAGGATTCAAACCCAAACAATAAAACCAAATGTAAAGCAATCAAAGCAAACAAGATAAGCATGTAAAGGTGATCTAAACCCTAAGGTCATCCCACTTTTAGATTATTCCCCAGCAGAGTCGCCAGTTCTGTGATACGGTGGGAGAACTGACTTGAGGTTTTGTGTTTGTGTTCGCAAATGTTTCGGTTTAGCAAGAGTCGCCACCGAATTTTTATTTTATCCAAAGGAAAGGTCAAAAAGCACAGGAAATACCTTTGAGATGTTTTCTTGGGTTCGGGGGGTAGATTATGAAAAGGGAAGGTGCTAGCACCCTTTTCATCCATGGTTTTCCATGGGCTCTTAGTTACATGATTAGATCACTTGCTTTGCTTTTTCAATTGTTTGAAATGGTGCTTTTGTGTGTGGTTTTGAAAGTATTTTGAAAAGAGTGATAGTTTGAAATTAGCAAGGATGTTTGCAAATTGATCAAGTAACTAGGAGTTGTCTACCCTACTCAAAGATCTTTCCTACACATTTTTAACCCTTTTTACATTATTGTTTTACCATTGTATTTGGTAAACAACCTTGTATTTGGATGTTAAATGAGACGGGCGTGGGTCATCGTATGACCATGATAACAATGTTGCCAAGTATCTTGGCAAGTTTTTGAGGGACTAGATCGTTTTTGTTTAGGCAACCAAGATAGCGTCATCGAGGGATTATGATCTTTTGTGTTTGTTTTGTTTTGCCAAGATACCTAGCATGCATACCATGGCCATGTTTTTTAAGGCAACAAGTGGATAAAACCCTAGAGATGCTTGTGTGCATTGTGTTGTCATTTTTCATGTATTTTTGTCTTGTGTTTAGTCGTGCTATTTGTTTTTATTTTGGTCTTTGCATACAAACCCTAGTTTCACTATCATGGTATTTGAAAGTGATAAAATGCGTAAAAGTAAATATAAGACTATTACAACATTATTATGGAGAGGGGGATACAAGTTTGAATAAGGGGATATTGCACAAAATAAAGCCCTAAAAATATTACAACCATATTGAATTTAATGTACAAATAAATAAATGGACAAATATATAAATATGCAAAAATATAAATATGCACAAAATGTTTTTATATTAATTTTTTTATGTATGTGAACAAAAATATGTGTTCAATTTCTTAAAAAAAATAAAAATATTATGATTATTTTTGGAAAGGGTAGAAACCCTAGTTTTTGGTTTTAAAAGAAAATATATTATATTATTTATTTATTTTTATGTACAAGAAAATAAATAAAAATATATATACAAAAATGTTAAAAAATTAAATTATGTATGAAAATATTATTTTAAGTGTACAAATGATAAAAATAAAAAATATGTAATATTTTTATATTATTTATAAGTTTATTCAAGAAAATAAATTATATTTAACCTAATAAACTATTTTTGTCATAAAAAATAATAAAAATAATAACATAAAAATGTGAAAATTAAGAAAATATTTTTGGTGATTTTTAATATTTAGAAAAAATAATAAAAGTCAGAAAATAAAAAAGAAATGAAAAAAATGCAAAAATAAAGAAATAAGGCCAAGGGGTGCAGAAAGCAAGCATGAGGGTGTCAAAAGCAGAACAAGCCAGGCCCAACCCAACTCACTTCGTCCCTAACCTCTGGAAACAGAAAACGCGCGCTTCTTGTTCAAATTGGTAACTCCTGCATACGTGCTTAAAAACAAAATCTTGCAACATGAAAGTTATAGCTCATGATCACACGATTCTAACCATGTAAGAAACTTGACCTAACTCTAAGAAACCAGGGAGAATTTCAGTGCCCCTAATTTATGACCTAATTTTTTCAGCAACTTCAACATCTAAATTCTGCTAGCTCAGTTAACATAAATGAATTCTATGCATATGTACAGCTCAAGGACATTAAAGGCTGCATTTTTGCTTCACAAACCTAAGCCCAATGATTCCTAAATAAGGAGATAGAAGTTTGTCAAATACTTGTTTCAGCCAAGTTTGAATATGGCAATGTAGGAGTTTTAGATGAGGCCTGAAGGTCGTGTTAGCTTGCCTGAAGTTCACTCAACCTTTCCCAATGCTTGGCTTGCCTTGAACTTGCCTGAATGTGCTTGTAGAACTCAACCTGCAAAGCTTCAAAGTAAAAATGGTGAAGTGTGAAATTGGAGTTACAGTGGCTGGGCAAGGACTTGGGTAGCTTGGATGGGATGTATGTAATGTGTCTGAAGTGGTTTGGGACAAAACACACGAGGCAAATGTGTTTTTGCTTAGTGTTTGCAGAAAATGCCCCGTTTGGGTAGAAAAATGAGATTTCTGTGTTAGAGGGTGTTTTAGGGCTTAGCAATTCATGCTTTGGCTTTGTTATAATATGTTCAAGTTGTTTGAAATGTGTACAAGACTTGCTCTTATCAGATTTCCAATTTGTGTGGACTTTTGCAAGTTACTTGCTTTTGAAGCAAAAGTTGAAGTTGACAATGCCAAGGCCTGTACAGAACTGTATTCTAGCTGCACATAGTTGGTGAACTTTGCCTGATATTAGTGAACTTTGTTTGCATCAAAAGGCTTGGTCCATGGCTCAAGATAAACAATTTGACATAAAGCAAACTTTATCAAAGTAGCAATTTTATCTTTTTGCCAAAAATGGATTAATTCAATGTGTAAAATGGTGCATTTAATTTATGAGTTTAGAAGATATTAGAACCTGTAAACCAAGTACAAGCATGCTTTGGACAGATTTGCAAGTTGTAACATGGTGCAAAATGCCTTGGACAAAAGTGATGATTTGCCATTTTCAAAATTTCGATTCTCCCTAACCACAAATGATCTTGGAGAGTTCTTAGACATTTTGGAAAGCTCGTAACATTCTCTATAATCCATATTTGAAATGTATTTTGATACTCCACTTGGAACTAGGTGAAAAGTTGTCATGAAGATAGGTCAAAATCCTGCCTAAACTAGGGCAAAATTTCACTAAGTTAAAAGTTTCATGGACCCTTGTTCACAAAATCATAACTTGAGATCCAAACATCTTTTGGGAAAACTTTGTGAATCAAAGTTGTATATTTTGTGGAGGAATACAACTTTCATGTTGGAAGTTTTCTTTGAATCCAATTTCATCATGGTGAAAAGGTTGGGAAAAGTTGGGAAAAAATAAGAAATTTTCATAACTTGGAAAAATTCTAAGTTATGAAAATTTTCCATTTTAAACCCTAATTTTCAAATATAGGTTTCTTGGTGAACAAGTTTCATGTTTTGACACATCTTGATGAAAAATGACCCTTGGCACTTGATTTTGACCAAAAAGTCAAAGTTTGACTTTTCAGTGTACAATTGATTTTTGATCAGTTGACTGGAAAATTCATCTGTCAATCCAATGCATTTGAAATGCTTTGAACCTTGTGATTAGGTCAAGATGATGACATTGATTCCTTGAAACCATGTTTGAACCCAATTTGCCATTGGCTAGGTGAAAAATCAGAAATTGCCGTTATACAGTCAAAACCCTAAAAATGACCATTTTACCCTTTTGATGATTTGATCAAATTTCTTGAGGAGTTGTGGTCCAAACTTGATCAAATGGTTCATATGAGTCTATAATGTTGAAATGGATAAAAAATTATGAGGTTTGACTGTAAATTGGCCACAATTGACTTTTTCCCCAATACAGTTGATTTTTAGGTCAACTGTCCAATTGACTGGGCAAAAATTTGATTCAAAGCTTGAAACTTGGTATGAGCAATCTTAGGAATCCAACATGAAGTATGAAAGTCACATGGGGCATTGGGAGTCCAAAATTCCTTGTGCAAACTCAAACCCTAATTTCAGGTCATCAGTGCAAGGAGTGGTCTTGAGCTAAGCAAACCCTAATCCTGTCTGGAGTCCAAGAGTCTTTTAAGGGGAATCTTGATAAAATGAGAGGGAAAATTTTGGGGTATAACATATGGCTACAAACAGGATTCCATGAATCTGGTTCCTTTGATCAGAAGGATCTTCTAGATACGAGCTCATCTCATATACATAAAGGGTCTAGTGGAGATTCCTTTATGAGTTCTTCTTAAGAACATGGAGTTCAATCTTTATACTCCCATAAGCCTTGGTCAGAAATAAACTGACACATGGAGTAGATAAACGGTTGATCATGTTTTGATCAACCTGCATAAACCAGACGCCTCCTCTTCTAGATCAGGAGTAGGTTCCAAACGAAAAGTATTCATAACATTTTTGTTCAACACCCAAAGCATCTGTTCTTCAACTGGTAGTTGCATACCTGCTAAAATAATGTTCTAACATCTCATAGAACATCAGTTCCTTCTTCTTAGAACACACCATCCTTGACAGTCTTCAAGGTCAATATGCAGATATATATGCGCATCATTGATCAATTGATTCTCATCAACCTTATTGATAAATGTCTTTGAGGAAGATCTCAAGTATCTTTGACACTTTTAATACGGTTGAAAATGTCAACATATATCCTGTTGAGGGTAACAACCCTAGTATCCTTCCCATACTTTCAGGGTTATATCAGATACCATGCAGCGGAATATAAAAAACTCATCAACAATATTCAGACACAATGCTTACTTCACTATCCAAGTATAAGCATGGAAACTTAGGATTGAAAATAAATCAACCCTATGTACAGCAGCTTCCCACCAAGCTACAGGCCCGAAGGCAACAAACATGAACAATACCTGTAACATATAACCAATGATCCTTGCCACGAGATCATCCATACAATATTATGAATTGTCCAAGTTCATACCTCTTTTCAGTAAATACTTTCTTCCTTGCCCATGACCAGAAAGTACCTTCCCAGGATCTCACCCAGAATAGAACATGATGCCTGATCTGATACCAATTGAAATTCTGGTACAACAGACTCAGATGTCCTATAAGGATGTCGAGACATATGACCTGACACAAACACACAGGCATGATAAAACAGTATTGAAAAGATAAAGAAAAAACCAGAATTGTTTACCCAATTCGGTGTATAACAACACCTACTCTAGGGGATACCAAGCCAGGAATAAAGTCCACTATCAACAGTATCAATTTGCAGACCTTATAGCCAACACACCTGTTAACGATCTACACACTTAATCACTACCTAATGACCCTTCTACCTAGGTCCTCCCTAGATATGGAATATCCTCATCCCACTTCCAATCATCGCAATGATATCTAACAGTCAACACCTCAGTCACTACATCGATAACCCTTCACCAAGATTCTGATCACACAGATAGACAGTTTGGAAGACACACTTCCATGACAACCTAGCTAAGTATCCAAGCCAAACTCCACTATTTGTTAGCTTTGCTCCTAACACATCCTGGAGTTACTTCAAAGTTTCCTCCAAGAACAATACACCTCTTACCTACAGGCTTCGAGGTGAACATGGTAACCTTCCCACAACCCGAGAGATTTACCTTGACAAAACCCTAGACTTCTATATCTTGAGCCGTGTATTTTCTAGGTTACAAACTATTCTATTTATAACCTGTTACCCAACTAGTTTTGGGCCTTCAATCACAACAAGTTAGCTGTAACAAACTATAGAAACTTCTGCCCCAAGAAAGGTCTTCAATCTTTAGTTTCCTAAATAATCTCCTTATTTATAAATTCTTCATTATCCTTGATTTCTGATTGAATTTTCTAGACCTTTAAATATGCGCCACATAAGATGCATAATATTCTCCTGAATATTTTGACTTTGTTTAGAATAAATTAAATTTCATTAATCCAGCTTAGCATGCGTGATGTCGAAGACATCTTCTTTGACATGTTGTTCTAGTTGTTGAAAAAGTTCAACACAACATGTTCTGACATTGTAATAGGACTTCTTGTTGTACCTGTTCTTCTTAGCATGTTTATACATCCTATTCTACATTACATGGTTGCTGCTATTATTTGTTTTACAAAAATTAAGCCAATCCTAAAACAAGAGAACTAACAAATTTCTCTTTGGAAGACCTTGTTCATCATCCGTTGGTATGTAGCGTTGACATTCTTCAGACCGAAAGGCATTATATTGTAGTAATAGTTGCCCTATTCGGCCATGAAGGCCGTGTACTTATTTTCCATTTTTGCCATGGGGATATGGTTGTATCCATAATACACAATCATGAATGATAGTAATTTAAAACATTCAGAGTTATCAACTAATTTATCAATGTTGGGCAGGGGTTAAGTGTCTTTGGGGCAAGCCCTATTGAGATCAGTATAGTCAATGCACATGCACCATTTTCCGTTACTCTTTTTACAAGAACTATATTTGAGAGCCAGGTTGTGTACTAGGCTTCAGAAATAAATTTTTCCTCTAGGAGGTCTTTGACATCCTACTCGACAACCTCAATTTTCTCTTGTGACTGTCGGTGCCTACACTGAGCAACTGCCTTAATAGCAGGATCTATCGTCAGATTATGGCAAGCTATCTCCGGGTCTAAGCTAGACATCTCTATTGCGCTCTAGGCGAACAAGTCCACATTCTCTTAGAGGAACACCTTTAGCTGTCTTTTGGCTAATTCGGGGAGGTCAATTTTGATCTTGACTCCTCTGGATGGATCGTCGCCTAGGGGAATGATTTTAAATTTCCTGTCTGGGATTTGGCGCACAGGGTGTGCGAGCTCCTTGCTGCTTATAGATGAGGAGGAGCTTTCCGCTTCCAAGAGGGTCTCTTTCCCTTTCTCTTCCACTCACAAAGATCCTCCTTTATGAATTGACTATCGAGGTCAATTGCGTCGACATGCAGCAATGGTTGTACTCCTCGAAACTGCTGAGCAGAGCCGATTTGTTGGATATTCTGGGCTGCATGCTGATGGAGCTTAAGCCTTTGGAAGCAACTTAAAAGCATCTCATTGCTGCATGTATGTTCCCGTGAAGGGTGGAAACGAGTCCCTAATCGGTATAGTATTTCATCTTGAGGTGCACGGTGGATGGAACTGTTATTTCTTCGGCCAGGGTAGACTTCCCGAAAATGCACTGATATAATGAAGTGAAGTCGACCATGAGGAACTGTGTTTTGATCGACCTGGATGTTTCCGCCGCCCCGAATGTGATGATCAGCTCGATATATCCTTAAGGCTTGGTGACACAGCCATTGAATCCTTGGAGGTTAGAGCCAACATAAGAGGTCAAATATGTATCGTTCAATTGTAGGGTGGTGAACAATTTGCAGTACATTATTTGTACCGAGCTACCTTGATTCTTCTAAGGTCGAAATTGGCCATGCATGCTCTCATGAGCAGAGGAATACTGGAGTTAGGGGCTCCGTCAGGAAGCTCTTCTCTGTAGAATGCAATAGGGACATAGCCCCCCCTGACTGTATCGAGGGTGGAACTCTTCTCAGAGCTAGCATCCATGAGTTGCTCGAATCTTCTCTTGATTAAGCCTACGATACACTTGTTGAAGCCCCATCAGATATGACCATTGTTGCTGGAAATGTCTCCCAAAGTTTATGGGTTGCGAAGTATAGAGGGACTTTGTCCAGGTCGGGGAAGTAGAAATCTATGGGCCTGGTGATGCTCAAGGCGACGGGCATGAGGCTCGCGCCGGGGGAAGGCTTCTCTTCTTCCATTTTCTTGGATTCTTGGGTGTCTTGTCAGGCACCCTCCTTCTTCTTATATTGTTTGAGATGCCCATCTCAGATGAGTATCTCGATGGCATCCTTTAGGTGGATGCAGTCGTCTGTATTGTGCCTGTGACTTTTATGAAACCCACAGTCCTTGTTGTCATACCCCAAATTTTCCCTACTAGTTCCTGATATTTTTATTTATATTTCTAAAAAATTATTATTCATATATTCATGGGGTTTAAAGCTTATAAAGGTTTTTTTTTATCTTATGAGGAATTGATGGGCCTTTCTAAATCAGAAAAAAGTACATTGCTTTTTTGAGTAAGGTTTTGTTTTGCTTCCAGCCCAATTCTACATCATTAAGAATTTTTTCGGGGCCTTTCTAAATCAGAAAGGTCCATGTAGAAATAAGGGCCCATTCTGTTTCTTTGTGAGAAAGGTATTTGCTAAGCCTATTTCAAATGTAGGGAGGGGGTCTACTTTGGGGAAAATCCTTAGGCCTTTTCTAAATTAGAAAGGCCCATTTATGTTTTGAATAAGGTTGAAAGGGGTATAAGCGATTCATTTTTTAGGAAGCCCAATAAAACAATATGGCTCGTTCAGTCTGTTGGACCGTTTTGAAATTTGTTTTGAAATTATTATTAGCATTACTATTATTTTATAATTACTTTTATCAATTATTATTATTACTGATTATTTTTTAGATCATTATTTTATAACTTAATTAAAAAAGATATTTGTTTTAATTTTTGGAAACATTAACAAAGAGGCCCTTAAACGCGCAGCCCAAGCCGAATTAAAAAGAAAACGCGCACAGTCCAAAAACAAGCATGCACTGTTCAGATTAATGGAAAAGTAACGCATGCTTTAATGAAAAAAATGTTCACTGTTTGGATTAAAAGAAAAATAACGCATGTCTTGAAGTGAAAATAGTTATTGTTCAGATTGAGATCTTTGCATTGAATCAAAACAAGCTTTACATGAACGGAATCAAATGATTGATTAAATCTAATCAAAACTTAACATATCAAAACAATTACAAATCGACTAAAACAGAACTAATCAAATCGTATCAAATTCATACAAATTTGTGATTCCCTAATCAACCTAAAGGAGTAACGACAATTCATAAATTGTTTCCTAATATACCTAAATAAAAACGCTATAAAATCCTAACTTCTAAAACAGAAAAAGGGGAGAGGAAAATTATTAGAGAGAAGAAGAATTTACAGAAGGAAATATACAAAGAAAAAGGGTTTTTCGCAGGAGAAGCTGGGTAGAGGAAGAACAGTGAAGGAGGTGTCTCCAATTGCGCCACCATTAGCTCGCACATCCATGCTCTGTGTGAACTAGGGTTTCAATATCTGAAACCCTAAACTCTTTCGCAGCACCGCCACATCTCCACTATCATCATCATCCTCTATACCTATCAAACACAAGAGGGAAGATCAGGAACCAGTTTGTACCAAAAAGAAATAAAAAAGATACAGAGATTCATCGCAATAGAGGTACTCCCAAAATATACTTAGCTTAAATATTTTTGTTGATTTTCTTATAGAGGTTGGGGTTGGAGTTGAAGGATAGGGCCTCCACCGATTAGGGTTTGTGAAAGCAGCGATGAATTAGGAATTATTGTGATGATGCTGTGTTAGAGAAGAGGGAAGACATGAGAGAGTTGCTGAGAGAGAGAAATGAATAACGAAAACGAAATGAATATATTCTGTAAAACAATATATTATTCTTCATGATCCAGTGCATCATACCTTGCCATACACTCTCAATCACAACCACATGATCCTTATCCATCGTGCCAAAAGTGCGCGCCCACTGAGTTACGGTATACCCCCCACACCTAAGCCAAACGAGTCCATCCCAAACCACTCTAGGCCAGGCTCGTTACCATTCACACCCCTCCTGCTTTTGTTTTACTAACCAGCGCATGAATCTACACCCCCTAGGCATAATGGACCAAGTCCAATATCTAGACTTGGACCCCTACTACTCATACCCCTCAATTTTACTACGTAGCTCAAAACATATTCCCCTGTCTTTTGGGCTTGAATTCATTATCTGAATTCAGGGCCCTAATACCTACACCATCCATTTTTACTAGCCTAACCTAATTTACACCCCTTGCGTTTTCTAATTTATTTCTTTATTTATTATTTATAATTTTTATATTTTATACTTTAATATATTTATAAATATTATCATTATAAATCAAATATATTTTCCAAAACTCATCCAAAATATTTTATTTATTTATTGCACTAAATTATTTTAAGCATGCATTAATTAGATATTTTCATAATTAATACAATAAAAAATATTTAACCAACTGTAAACCCTTTTTCATAATTAAATTAAATAAACAATTAATTTTAAAAAAGGATTACAATAATATTTTAATTAACTGTACACGTCGTCTAACAAACTCCACTATTCACACACCTAGACTAAGTATGCGAGAAGTTCAAATATCTTCGTAATCCATAAAAAACACCAACCAATTGTAAACTACGAATTGTATCTCTGATTCCTCATAATAGGATACGTAGGCATACGACTAAAATCATGGAGATTTTCCCTAATAAAGAACTAAAACCCTATTCCCTAAAAGATTACGCTTGTAACCCTAGTATCTTTGTGAACAAGGTTGTAAGTGTTTGTTGGCAGCAATTTTGCTAAGCCAATGACTTGATAATGTTTTGCTAAATGTCTTAACATTTGAAGCAAAACTATTTTGAATGATGTCAAAGCAGATGTCTTGACATCTGCCTCCTGAACTGAACTCAGCCCAATATCAGTTTAAGTTTTCGTTTCCTGATTTCCTGCGCACCATAATTCAGGATTTGTGACTCATAGGCTGCGAAAAATATGGAGGAATATTTTTATATTTGAATTATCTTTATGGATTATATCTTGGCCTGTTTTCATGGAAATATTCAAAACATTTGAATATTTTTTCCCAGCCCAAGCCCATTGCTGCGCATATATAAGGACCTATTTCCTTATTCAGACTACTGCAACTTTTGAAGAAGAATACTTTCTTTCTGTTTTAGAAGTAATAGTCTTTTAATTGTCAAACACTCTAGTATTGATTTAATACTTGTATTATTATTTGGATTGTTAATTGCGTATCATTCATAAGCTTTTAAGCATTGAATGATTGAAGTTTTTAAACTTATTACTTCTGTTGTTTCTTCACTGTAAGTGATTGAAGGGATTTGAGGAGGGCCTCATACCTAGGTGAGTCTTAGGTAGAAGTATATCATGGGTAGTGATTAAGTGATTAGATCGTAAACTGGTTGTTTACTAAGGGTCTATGAATTGATACTATTTAGTGGACTTGTCCCTAGCTTGGTAGCCCACAGAGTAGGTGTTGTTGTACACTGAACTGGGTTAATAATCCCTTGTGTTTTTACTGCATTCATTATTGGTGTACTTAACTTTGTTCCTCAGATATTTGTGTCGTGACATCTCATTCGGCATCACATATCTGCTACCAGAATTTCAATTGGTATCAGAGTAGGCATCCTGCTTTCTATCTGGGTGAGACCTAGGGAAGATACTTTCTGGTACTATGGACAAGGAAGGAGGATTTGTGAACATACCACCCATTCTGGATGGAAGTAATTATGACTACTGGAAACCACGTATGGTTTCCTTTTTAAATTCTTTGGACAGCAGGGCTTGGAAAGCTATTTTAAAAGGATGGAAACACCCTGTCAATTTGGGAGAAAATGGAGAACCTACTTCTGAGTTAAAACCAGAAGAAGATTGGTCTAAAGAAGAAGATGAAATTTCTCTTGGAAATTCTAAAGCCTTGAATGCTATATTCAATGGAATTGACAAGAACATTTAGATTAGTGAACACATGTGAAGTAACTAAGGATGCATGGGGAATTCTTCAATATACTCATAAAGGCACATCCAAAGTTAAGATGTCAAGACTTCAGTTGCTCGCCACAAAATTTGAGAATTTAAGAATGAAGGATGATGAAAGTATTAATGACTTCCATATGAACATTCTTGAAATTGCTAATGCATCTAGTGCATTAGGAGAGAAAATACCTGAAGATAAATTGGCGAGAAAATACCTCAAGACATTGACAAAATGAAAGTGGATGAACTTGTTGGATCCCTCCTAACATTTGAATTAAGCATCAATGAAAGATCTGAAAATAAGAAAAAAAGCATAGCATTTGTATCAAATACTAAAGATGAATAGGAAGATTGTGATCTGGATACAGATGGAGGAATATCAAATGCCTTGGCTATGCTTAGAAGACAGTTTAACAAAGTGATAAAAAGAATGGACAGGAACCAAAGATCAAATCTCAAGATTATCTCATTTGACATCCATAAGTCAAATGAGTTTGGAAGAAAAAGGGTTGAAGAAAAATCCACTCAAGGGAAGGGAGTACAATATCATGAATATGAAGGCTTTGGTAACATTAGAGTTGAATATCCTACATATCTTATGAAACAAAAGAAGAATATGTCTGTTACTTGGTCTGACGAGGACTCAGAGAGTGATCTTGAAGAATCTGCCAAGTATGTTAAAGCATTAACAGTGAAATATGTATATGATGAAGAGTCTAGTGATGGGGAACTAACCTTTGATGAGTTAGCTGCTTCATACAAAGAATTATGTCTCAGAAGTGCAGAAGTGTGCCTTGAAGGGAAGAAACAGAAAGTCCTCATAACTCAGCTGAAGGCAGAAAGGGAAGAGCATTTAAAAACTATTTCTAAACTGGAAAGTGAAGTGACCTCCTTGAATTCAAACCTTGATAGAATGGTCAAGCCTCTCAAAATGTTGAATAATGGGTCTGATACTTTAGATGAAATTCTTCAAGTAGTAAGAGTGACAGGAGACAAGAGTGGTCTAGGGTTTAATGAGAAAAAGGAACCAAATTCTAAATAACCTTCAGTAGATTCCACTCATGCCAAGCCTAAACCAAGGATGTCGATTCAAATGTCTAAACATCATGGCAAGAAAGGACATCATGGCAAGAAATTTTTTTAATCACACCAAGGAGAATCCCCAGCCCTGGAGATGTCATCACTGTGGAAGGCTTGGTCATATAAGGCCCTTCTGTTTCAAGTTGTATGGGTATCCTAAGACTACTCCTCCTCCCAATACTGATAAGATTCCACATAATAGCAAAAAGAAGAAACAGTGGATTCCCAAGTCTAATGTTTCTAGTTTCATAGCTCACACCTCCCTCAGAGTATCAACCAAAGATGACTGGTACTTTGACAATGGCTGTTCTAGACACATGACAAGTGTTAAGAATCTGTTGGTAGTTATCAGCTCTCATTCCACCAGTTATGTGACCTTTGGTGATGGAGAAAAAGGGGAAATCAAAGGTGTTGAAAAGCTGGAATGTCCATGAGTCCCTAAGCTTGATGATGTGTTTTTTGTTAAAGGATTAACAACTAACCTGATAAGTATAAGCCAATTGTATGATCAAGGATTCAAAGTTAACTTCACCAAGGAAGAATGTCTTGTCTACAATGAAAAGAATAAAGTTATTATGAAAGGAATCAGATCTAAAGACAACTATTATTTATGGGTTCCTCAAGAGTTGAACTTCTCTTCAACATATGTTTTGGCCAAAGAAAATGAAGTTAAACTATGGAATCAAAAATTGGTACACTTGCATCTAAAAGGTATGAAAAGAATTATATTTGAAGAAGCTATGAGAGGGATTCCTAAGCCCAAGATAGAAGAAGGTAGAATATGTAGTGACTGCCAGATTAGAAAGCAAACTAAGATGTCACATCAAAAGATCCAACATCTCACTACATCAAAAGTTTTGGAACTTCTTCACATGGACTTGATGGGACCTATGCAGGTTGAAAGTCTTAGTGGTAAGAAGTATGCCTATGTTGTTGTAGATGATTTTTCTAGATACACATGGATAAGCTTTATTAGAGAAAAATCAGAAACTTTTGAAGTGTTTAAAGATCTCTGTCAAAAAATTCAAAGGGAAAAGGAAAGTCATGTCATAAGAATCAGAAGTGATCATGGAAAGGAATTTGAGAATAATAAATTTGCTGATTTTTGCTCCTCTGAAGGAATCAACCATGAATTCTCTTCTCCCATTACTCCTCAACAGAATGGGATTGTGGAACCGCAAGAATAGAACTCTCCAAGAATCTTCAAGAGCCATGATTCATGCTAAGAAGTTACCCTACCATTTTTAGGCTGAAGCTATAAATACTGCATGTTATATCCATAACAGAGTCACTCTAAGGAAAGGCACCTTGTATGAAATAAGGAAGGGAAGAAAACCAATTGTTAAATACTTTCATGTTTTTGGAAGTAAATGTTACATTTTATCTGATCGTGAACAACAGAGGAAGATGGATCCCAAGAGTGATGAAGGAATATTCTTGGGTTACTCTACAAATAGCAGAGCTTACAGAGTTTTTAACTCCAGAACCAAAGTTATGATGGAGTCAATAAATGTTATTGTTGATGATAGAGGATGGAGTGCTGAAGAAGATGTCTCAGAAGATGTTGGAACATCTTTGTCTGATATTCCAACAAAATCAAATGACAAAAGTATTGATTCTAATCCACCTCTAGAATATCCTGAGCCTAGTCATATCAATAAAGGACCTTCAATTAGAACCCATGGAAATCATCCTAAGGAGCTTATCATAGGAGATCTAAATAAAGGAGTTACTACCAAGTCAAGATATGGGATATCAAACTCTTGCTTTATGTCAAAGATTGAGCCTAAGAATGTCAAAGAGGCCCTAACTGATGAGTTCTGCATTAATGACATGCAGGAAGAGCTAGAACAATTCAGTAGAAATGAAGTTTGGGATCTTGTTCCAAGACCAGAAGGGACAAATGTGATTGGGACAAAATGGGTGTACAAGAATAAATCTGATGAAACAGGGGTGGTCACTAGAAACAAGGCAAGGTTATTTGCATAAGGGTACACTCAAATTGAAGGAGTTGACTTTGGTGAAAATTTTTCCCTTATGGCCAGACTTGAATCAATCAGACTACTCTTGGGAGTTACATGCATACTAAAATTTAAATTGTTTCAAATGGATGTAAAAAGTTCCTTCTTAAATGGCTATCTGAATGAAGAATTTTATGTGGAACAACCAAAGGGATTTGTTGATCCAAGTTTTCCTAAACATGTCTACAAACTGAAGAAAGCTCTGTATGGATTAAAGAAAGCTCCAAGAGCTTGGTATGAGAGACTTCCATAATTTCTTGTTGAGAATGGATACATGAAAGGTGGCATAGAAAAAACTCTTTTTGTCAAGGAAGAAGAAGGGGAGATCATGATTGCACAGATTTATGTTGATGATATTGTGTTTGGTGGGATGTCAAATGAGATGGTTCAACATTTTGTCAAGCAAATGCAGTCAAAATTTGAGATGAGTCTTGTTGGTGAATTAACCTATTTTCTTGGTCTGCAAGTTAAACAAATGGAAGATTCCATATTTTTATCTCAGAGCAAGTATGCCTAGAATATAGTAAATAAATTTGGGATGGAAAAGTCCAGCCCCAAAAGAACTCCTTCTCCCATACATCTGAAGTTGTCTAAAGATGAAAAAGGAATAAGTATGGATCAAAGTCTCTATAGAAGTATGACAGGCAATCTTCTATATCTCACAGCTAGAAGACCTAGCATTGCCTTTGTTGTAGAGGTGTGTGCAAGATATTAGGCTGATCCTAAATTTAGCCATGCCAACCATGTGAAGAAGATTCTTAAATATGTGAATGGGACAAGTGACTATGGTATGCTATACTCTTATGGATCTAATTCTGCCTTAACTGGTTTTTGTGATGCTGATTGGGCAGGAAGTGTTGATGATAGAAAAGTACATCAGGAGGATGCTTCTTTTTGGGAAATAATCTCATATCTTGGTTCAGTAAGAAGCAAACTTGTGTGTCTCTGTCCACTGTAGAGGCTGAGTATATTGTTGCAGGAAGTAGTTGTTCTCAATTGGTTTAAGTGAAACAAATGTTAACAGAATACAATGTCAAACAATATGTCATGACATTATTCTGTGACAATCTAAGTTCCATAAGCATATCAAAGAATCTCATTCAACATAACAAGACCAAACATATTGATATCCGTCATCGCTTCATAAGAGAGCTTGTTCAAGAAAAGATTGTTGCCTTAGAACATGTAGCCACTGAATTGCAACTGGCTGAAATTTTCACCAACGCTTTGGATGCTAATCAGTTTGAGAACTTAAGAGGAAAATTAGGGATTTTCCTATATGAGGTTTTGTAGCAATTAAAGGCGCGTGGGAATATCATTAAAGTGATATTATATTATTTATTTTTCCAACAAATCAAATTTAGAAAAAAAAATCATTTCAAGACTGCCTCAAATTGGTTTCCACACGCTACGAAATCACATATCTCTACCTTCACAAACTCTTCATTCTCCTCTACAGAAAAAGAACCCTTGTCATTATTCATCTCCTTGCTCAAAAATCTTCAAAGATGTCTCAACATCATACATCGTCTTCCTCAAAATCTGTCAACCTCCTTAAAAATCTTTCCCTTGACAAATTACTTGATGCTACTCCTCTAACAACCATCCCAACTCTTGAGAAAAAGGTCAAGAAATCCAGATCATCATCTGCAAAGAAATCCAAAGATGATAAAGGTAAATCCTCTACTGCTACTGAAAATAGGACATAAGAAGAGATTGTTAATGTTGATAGAAGCATCAGAAGGCTAGTACACAGAGTATTAAATGAAGGCTTTGTTGTGCCTGGGATTTCTAATCCTCTTGCTCGCATGCCTCCTTCGGCTGACAAAGGAATTAACCCTAAAAGTGATGCTGCTGAATCATCCACCTTCAAGAAAGATGCTGCTGAAAGAAAACTTGAGAAACTTGCTATCTCTGCTCTAAAGGAAGTGGAAGAAGAAAATGTTAAACAAGATGTTAAAGAGAACTCTCCTACTAAGCAAGATGCTATTGCCTACAAGGACGCAAAAGGTCAAAATGCTGAGAATGTATTCAATGTAGAAGAGCTGTCTGACAATGAGCTCATTACTAATGTTGTGCCTGGTATTGCAAGAAGACTCAAATCCAGGAAAGTGAAGGATGCAAGTGTCACACCCCCTTCCAAGACAATCGAGAAGAAAACCATGTATGGACCCCCAAAAGCAGGAATTAAAGTGGTCCCTCCCTCTAGCAAAAGAAAAGCTAGACCTGTTAGCTCCACAGATGATGATGATGAGGATGCTGTAAAAAGATCCAAGAGTAAGAAGAAAGCTATTCTAGTTGAAGAGACTGACTCTGAGTATGATGTCGAGCAAGATGTCCATGACATCTCTCCTATCAAAAAGTCTGCAAGTAAGAAACTGTCTATTAGGGTTCCTGATGCCCCTCTTGACAACATATCCTTCCATTCTGTTGGGATTGCTGAAAAGTGGAAGTATGTGTATCAAAGAAGGATTTCACTGGAGAGAGATCTGGGAGCTGGTGCTTTGGAATGTAAAGAAATCATGGAGCTGATATCTTATGCTGGATTGATGAAAACAATTACCAGGTTTACCAATATGAAACTCTTGTTAAGGAATTTATTGTTAATATTCTTGTTGGTTGTGCTGACCATAAAAGTAAGGAGTATAAAAAGGTTTTTGTTAGAGGAAAGTGTGTAGAATTTTCTCCTGCCATCATAAATAGATTTCTAGATAGGTCTGAAGATGTCTGTTGTGAGCTGGAAGTAACAGATAATCAAGTGTGCAGAGCCATCACTGCTAATCAAGTAAGTGAGTGGCCCATGAAAAATAAACTTCCTGTTAGTAAACTAAGTGTGAAATATGCTATTTTGCACATAATTGGAGCTGTAAATTGGGTTCCTACAAATCATACTTCAACCATCACTCTTGGCTTAGGAAAATTTATTTATGCTATTGGAAACAAGAAATTATTTGATTATGGTACTTACATCTTTGATCAGACTATTAAGCATGCAGTAACTTATGCCATTAAGATACCAATTGCTTTTCCTTCCCTCATTTGTGGAATTATTCATAATCAGCATCCTGTAATTCTAAGTGAAAATGATGTAGTGTGCAAGAGGGAGTCTGCTTTGACCTTTCATTTTAATCTTTTTTTAGGAAAACATGTCCCAGACATTGTTTTGACATCTCCACCTGCTGAAAACAAGACCTCCACCAAGGATGACATGATCAAAGAATTAAGAGAAATCTAAAAGGAATTAGATGATGTAATCAGAGTTAGCTCAGCAAGGAAGGTAACTTTTGAAAAGATGATCGAGGACCTGCAAAAGGACAACAACCTTGATGATATAGTAAGCTCTGAAGGTGAAGACTCTAGTGAGGAAGGAAGTTTTGGCTCAGCCAAGTTAACTGGTCCTGACGACAGTTAGACTATTTGATATTTATTTATCTGAACCCTTTGTTTCTTTTTTACGCTTACATGTGCTTGACATTTGATTTCTATGGTCTGTACCTAAATTACTGATACACTCTTGAATGCATTCTTTTATTTAGCATATTATGACTAAAAAGGGGGAGAGAAACTGACTGACTGACCACTGATTAAGGGGGAGCTTAATACTTGAAGGGAGCCTCATGTCTCAAAAGATGTTTTGACATCTTCCTATGCTAACAACTAACTGCTAACTGGGTTGTTTTTGTTTTGCTTGCTTTGCTTATGCTGCTGCTCTGATAATGTTCTGATAAAGTGCTCTGATAATGTTTTAGCCAAAATTTGCCAAAGGGGGGAGTTTGTAAGTGTTTGTTGGCAGCCATTTTGGTAAAACAATGACTTGATAATGTTTTGATAAATGTATTAATATTTGAAGCAAAACTATTTTGAATGATGTCAAAGCAGTTGTCTTGACATCTGCCTCCTGAACTGAACTCAGTCCAATATCAGTTTAAGTTTTCTGTTTCCTTATTTCCTATGCACCATAATTCAGGATTTGTGACTCATAGGATGCAAAAAATATGGAAGAATATTTTTCTATTTGAATTATCTTTATGGATTATATCTTGGCCTGTTTTCATGGAAATATTCAAAAGATTTAAATATTTGTTTTTCAGCCCAAGCCCACTACTGCGCATATATAAGGACCTGCTTCCTTATTCAGACTACTGCAACTTTTGAAGAAGAATATTTTCTTTCTGTTTTAGAAGTCCAAGTCTTTTAATTGTAAAACACTCTAGTATTGATTTAATACTTGTGTTGTTATTTGGATTGTTAATTATGTATAATTCATAAGCTTTTAAGCATTGAATGATTGAAGTTTTTAAACTTATTATTTCTATTGTTTCTTCACTGTAAGTGATTAAAGGGATTTGAGGAGGGCCTCATACCTATGTGAGTATTAGGTATAAGTATAGCACAGGTAGTGATTAAGTGATTAGATCGTAAACAGGTTATTTACTGAGGGTCTATGAATTGATTTTATTTAGTGGACTTGTCCCTGGCTTGGTAGCCCTCAAAGTAGGTGTTGTTGTACACTGAAGTGGGTTAACAATCCCTTGTGTTTTTACTGAATTCATTATTATTGTACTTAACTTTGTTCCTCGATATTTGTGTCATGACATCTCATTCGACATCACATATCTGATACCAGAATTTCAAAGGTAGATGAGGAGTGCCTAACACCTTCCCTTCGTCTAGAAACGAGTCCAAAAACCTAGAATCTCTAACTTTTAGGGTTAAAATTTATATTCCTTTCCTAAGGATAAAAATTAAGGGTGGCTACTCTCAATTTTAAGACCAGTTACAATAGCTACCGACTCTGTTGGGGATTCAACCCAAGGTTTATAAGCCTTGTCCTTTTGGTTTTATGGTTTTTATGGTTTTTTATTTCTTAGTTTTTTATATTTGTTTAATTAATTAATTATTTATTTTATTCATTTATTTATTTTTATTTTTATCATATTATTCTATTTGTGGTGGGATTTAAATTTTTGCAAAAAGATTTTCAAAAACCCTTAGAAAGAAGGTTCATCTATTAGCCAAGGGGATACATCATCCTTATGAGTTTATGTGATGAATTCGCCTAGAGTAGGTAGAATTCCGCGAAAGGAATATGTCTCAAGAGACGTCCTCTTGGAAAGTAGGACTTTGTAATGACACTTTTGTCTTTTTGTATAACCCTTAAACCAAAATCTCATGTTGAGACCTTTCACGGCCTAGAGACAGAAGTTTTGGTTTGTAAAGAGGCTCCACTTAAGGGAGGCCCTTATGTCTTTCCCTTTAGTGTTATTCATGATACCTTTAAGGAAACTTCCTTATGGGGAGGGTAGAATATCCGTAGGCCAAAACTAGGAGCCTACCTTCTAAGGATACCATTAATAAAATCCCATCACTAAGGCCTACATTCATGCATTCATACATCTTTGAATTTCATATATTTATCCTCAATTTCTTTTTGTTTGTCTTATTCACATGGTTAAAAAGTAATAAGTCAAAGGATTTTTGGTGAGTGTCCTAAAAAATAAATACTAAAGGGAAACAACTTGTCTGCATCAATGCCATCAAGCTGGATATGTCAAAAATCAAGGCTATAAAAGGGAAACTTTCTAAAAGAGCTTTGAAGATGTTCACTCGCTGCTATGGGGATACCCTTGACTTAACAAAAGTAGAGGTACAATTGGATGTTGTTTCGGCCCTAATTCAGTTCTACAACCATCCATTGAGGTGCTTCACTTTTCAAGACTTTCAGCTAGCACTGACTCTATAAGAATTTGATAGAATTCTGAACTTTTCTAAAGAGAAGGCTTATGTAGGTATCAGGCAACCTATTGACGTCAAAGTCTTGGCAGAAGGCTTAGGGGTCCCTTATCCCGAATTGTCTCTTAATTACAAGAATGAAGGGGACATACGAGGGATTAAGAGATGCTACTTAGAGACTAAGGCTTTCGATCTTGCTAATAATAAAGAATGAGAGTCTTGTATTGATTATTTAGGACTGCATGTATTTGGTGTAATCTTAATTCCACTGACTTTGGACTATATTAACCCTACGACTATTAGCGTGTTTTAGGGCGCAAAAACTTTTAATACAGAGCCAACTCCCGCTCTGCTTGCTGACATTTATTATACACTTCATACACGATACGAAAAAAGAAGGGGTATTCTAAATTGTTGCATTCTACTATTGTATTCCTGGTTTATGACTCACCTTTACAAGGAAGACTACATTATTCTGAATCTGACAAGGTATTAGTGGCCTTAAAAATTAAGGTGTCTTACTTCTAATTATGTATTATGGTATGCAAGGAAGCTGGGCATTGGTAATAAAAGAAAAGCTGAAAGAAAGAATGTTGTGGCAAAAGAACCCTACACTCGATGGGTTTTGGATAGGGTACAAATTGTTAAGCTACCATTTGATGTAGATCCTGAGTATAATCCAAATATCCCAGAGTCTCCGCCTATGTCCTTGAAAGAAATAGACTATTTAAAGAATGCTTTGAAGCAATCTCAAAGGGAGAAAAAAGAATTGGAGCTTAACCTCCATAAGTTGACTAAGGAAAAAAGACAAATCCAATGCATACTTGAATCAAAGGACCAACAAATCTAGATAGATCACGACGCATTTAAGAAGGAGAGTCTTAAGTGGAAGCGTACGACTGAAGGGTTGTTAAGTGCTACTTTCAACTTGGATTCCCATAACCAACAATTGGAGGATGCTACTAATGAAATTGGGAGATTAAACATATGGTATGAAAAGGCGATGCAAGACAAGAAGGTACTAGAAGAATATCTAAGGGCCCAAATCCAAAGTTTAGCGCAAGCTTCTTTAGATCAAGAAGAGAAAATGAAGTATCTTACCACCAGACTCCAGGATATCCAAGAATCAGAGATTAGCGAACATCATAAAAGGATGAGGGAAGAAAGGCTTCTTTCCCAAAAAACTAAAGAATACGAGCAAGTATGCCTTGAGTTAGAAGGACCCCGAAAGGATTTCCTGATACAAAGTAGACTCTATACAGAGATGAGGGCTGAAAAGTTGTATTGGGAAGATAAATATGTGAAGATCGCCTAAGAGGGAACGGATAATCACAAGATAATTCCCAATCTCTATCGAGAATACCGATACTACAAGGACAAATATGAAAGACTCTCCTTCTTAGCCAACAATCTCATTGAAGGCATCCCTAGAAGGTTGAGAGACGCATAAAATGTGATGGTTCCTCTTCCAAAAGACGTTGAAGACTTCCTCAAGCTTTACAGAACAATGGTCAATCGTTTCAAAGTAGACACCCGCAGGCGTGCTTAGATGACTGTTTCCCTTTATTTCTTTCATCAAAGTTTATTGTTTTAAAAGATTGGAATATTTTCCAGTATCTGAATTATATTCTTTTTCAAGACAATTACTATTTTTAATAAAGGCATTTTGTTTTCGTATCTCATTTGCGTATTTATTTTATAGATACTCACCAATAAAAAAATAAAAACCTAAAAAAATATATAAAGAAAATATATGTATCCAAGTGAATAAGACATTCAAAACTAAATTCTCAGCATATTCATAAGCATTCATACATTCATAAACATTCACATCTATTCATAACACAAGCACTCATTTTTTTTACAAAACCTTATCCAATTAAACCACTGGTAGAAGAAAAACTCCACCTCTCCGACCACCATATCAGACAAGAGCCCATCAACAAAAAGTGATGGAACAGATTGAGGAGAACTAAGTTGTATTGAGAAAGTCAAAGGCATCATCGACTCAAATAGAGGAGACATGAGTCAGGTTCTCCTAGCCATGAAGAATATCATTGACATACATGACTAAATCCCTATGGTAGCCTTTAAAGAAGTAGCCCAGACCATCAGTGCATCAAGCGGTCACCAACTAAGGAAAGAGTCGGAGTCAGGACCCCAAAATTCTGCCATGGCCCAACAAGAGATGAGACAGGATGATACTGAAGGATTTGTCCCACCTCCCCGAAGGTAGGGGCATCTTATACCCTTCAGATTCAGATTAGCAACATGGACAATTATCTAGACTTGCAATATGGAGACAATGACTTGGAGGATGTCAATCAAGCGCCTCAAAGAAAAACTCATACACAAGCTACTGAGAATCCACTAGTGCTGAACTAGTACAAAGCTCTGGAGGAAAGATTAAAAGTTGTGGAGGGTTACAATGCTTTCAACGTCGATGCTCTCGAAATGGGTCTAGTTCTTGATGTGGGGATCCCACTAAAATTCAAAGTATCGGACTTTGGGAAATACAAGGGGATCACCTATCTGAGGAGTCATCTGCGCATGTCTTGTACCCCAAAATTTTCCCTCTCATATTCCTCAAAGCATTGCAAGAAAAATCTCCAAGCTGCTCAAGGTTGCTCAAGAGTTGGTCAGACAAGCTCTCTCCTAAGACAATCTACCCCAAATTAGGGTTTTGTGTTGCATCAAGATCCTTGAGTCCAAATGACCTCAAGTGCTCCCCAATGTCCTAATATGTTCTCAATATCATCCATGTCAAATCTCAATCCCTGTAGAGGAAGTTTGCTCAATCAATTGCCCAGAGGTCCAAAAATCGACTATGTTAGGGCAAAAGTCAAATGTGACCTGCAAACAGTCAAACCTCAATATTTTTTGTCAACATTCTCATTTTGAAGGATATTTCATCATTTGATAAAGGGTTGATCATTATTCATCAAGTATTGCTCAAAATTCATCAAGACTCAAAAATTGCTAAATTAGGGTTTTGTAGGAAAAGTCAACTCAACTTTGACCAAGCATAACTTTCTCATACTTTATGATAAATGACCCATCCAAAGCTCATTTCGAAGAGGATGCAATTCCCTACAATCCATATTCATACCCCAAGATCAAAAAATGCACTCACAAGAAGTTATGAATTTGGACATTATAGGTCATTTTTGAAAGTCAACAAAAACACTTTTTTTTGCCAAAGCTTATAACTTGAGCATGGAATATCAAAATGAGATTTGACCAAAAGGGTTGGTTAGAGGACATCTCTAGCTTTCTAAAAAGTCCAAGAACATCTCCAAAAGTTTAAAATTGAAGAAGTTATGCATTGTTGAAGTTGGACTTTTTTGCAAAATTGCCAAAAGTCAACTATCCCCGAAACATCAAATTTTGCCAAATGGGCCCATTCTTTTTCACTTGATTTGAGTTTGCATTATTGCCCACGTGCCCTAGCTTCAGCCATGTGTCTACATCACATTTTTATTATTTAATTTGATTTTTATTTGAATTAATTTATTTTAAATCAAATAAAATCATATAAAATCTAAAGCTTTGATAACACATGATCTTGTGGCTATTTCAGGCTTTGATTACAGCTATTATCATCATCAAATTCGTATCAAATTAAATCATGTGCAAAAAGATTGGAATTAGGAAAATTTGAAAAGGTTTAATGGAAGAATCAAATCCAATTCATGGGCATTGATATGGAGAGATTTGAACCAAGTTTGTAGACCTAATACAAAGCACAATACATAAGCAAGCTAAAGGACACGAAAGAAGGGTTGGAAATTGTTGGAAGAGGTAGAACAAAAAGTGAAAAAATCACAAAAAAGCGAGAGATCAAAATCCAGGTTAGAGGTGTTTTGAGGAATCGAGACTTGTTCCAATCGCTTCCGGGGCATTCACACAAGCTATCCCAACTAAAACCAAGCATTTTCAGACTCCCTAACGCACTGTAAGTCGCACACTATTCCCTCTTACTCTTGATTTTACAACTCTGAAATTAGGCATCTTTTTCATGAACTAATAGCATATTTTGGATCTACAAACCATTTGTAAACATTTGGTATTATTCAATTGCATTTATCTGGCCTGAATAAAAAACCACCATTGTTAGGGTTTGGTCTGCGTTTTTAGGCGTTTTTGTTTCAGGTACAATTGGTTCACATAATGGGCATGGTTGTGATCGGGAGGATGAGACGAACACGACCATGCCCTTGAAATTCATTTTTATGGCTTGTACATGATTTTGGAGATGGACATGCCTGTAGCTACGGACTTCTGTCTGTTGGTATAGGTGTTTGGCATTTTAGCCACGGACGAGAGGTTGGGGATGATGCGTGGCATCCCTTTACTGGACCATTCAAACTTCACGCACGTTTTTTCTTATTTTCTGGCAATTGTTTTGTTTTTATATAATATATATTATTCATATTGTTATAACAAACACAACAACGTGCCCCAGTGGTCAACACGTCAGCTTCCAAGGCATTAGTGGCTGGAGGTCAAGGGTTCGATCCCTGCCTCCAGCACTTTGGATTTTCTTATTTCTTTTCAGGTGATTCAATGCATGTTCAGACTTGGGCTACACCATACTCCCTCATCCATCCAAACGCCAGATGGCCAAGAGCCAGATCTGGTGGCCAAGCGTTGAAAGTCCACCAAAGGCCAAGTCAACATGCCCACACTGGATCTCAGATGGTCAAACGGATCAACTTTAATGGGCCAAGAATTTGCTCCTCACACCCCTAAAACAGGCCCAACACTCCTCTCTTATTATTTATTTTTGTTTATTTACTTTAATTGTTTTATTAATTTTCTAACCAATCATAAAATTCCTTTTTTTTTAATCAAATTAAATCACAAATATTTTTTATTCAATCAAACATTAAACTTTTATTTTTTCTTAATAAACACTAATTAATTAATTAGGTTATTAATTCTAGTAAACTCTAACCTATTTTGCAAATAAATAATTAATTAGATTTAATTAGGTATTAACCACTAATTTAATTATTTTTAATTTCTTTCCTAAATAATCAAAAAACTCCAAAAATAATTTATTTTTTTCATTTAATTAATTTAGTAATTAATTTAGGTTTCATTTCTTTTCTCAAATAAAAACAATAAAAATATGGCATTTTCTTTCGAAAAGGGTCAAAACCCTAAAACTCGCACTCGATTTAATTTCCCACGCGCTTTATTTATTTTTATCCAATAATGTACCTGCTTCCGAATTGTAATAGTTAAATAGGACATTTAATTATTTTTATCGCTTTATTTTATTTTTCAAAGGGTTTGTCTTTGGTGATGTAAATACCCGACGCCTTGTAATTTAAATTCTGCATTTTAATTCCGCAAATTATAACTGCTAGATGTTTGATAATAGGGTTTGCATGACAAGACTGAATGTTAATCTTAAAATCAAATTAGATCACCTTTAACATGTGGAAAGATAAAAATAACTGAAATCAACACACTCGCACATGTGCACTCCTAGGGTACACCCCACTTGGTTGCCTTCGTAAACCGTCATTGAGTATAGGTTATTTTAGAGGTCGTCCTCTTGTCTAGAAGATCATAGTTGCCTCAAAATGGTTGCCTCGGATATTGTTGCCTCAAACAAATGATCTAAGACATTAGGATTACCGCTAAGGCGTCCTAACATTGCTTTAGTGACCTTAAGTCCCTCATTGGAATTGACCCTCAAACTCCAACGACGGTGCTACCTACTCATTCATAGTGGGATAACATTGTCTAAAGGACATTAGCATAAAACGATTCCTTTTTCGAGTAGGTAGATGGTTCTTAGATACTTGCTCATTCAAAAACAAAACTTTTTCACACTTACACTCCTTTTTGAACAAGTTTTCAAAAACACTTCATTACGCTCTTGAGGATAGAAGCAAGAGTTAAATTGAAGTTTTAAAACAAAAACTTTTTCAAACCCATAAGCACAAAGAAAACAATTTTGAAAACAATTGAGCAAGTACCTAAGAGCCCATGGACAACCACGGATAGAAAGGGTGCTAATACCTTCCCTTTTTATAATCTACCCCCCGAACCCAAGAAACATCTCAAAAAAGGAATTTTTCTATGCTTTTTTTCCTTTCCTTGTTGGATAAAATAAAAGTCGGTAGCGACTCTTGCTTATCGTGACATTTTGCGAATACAAACGCAAAACGCAAACCAGCATTCTAAAAACAGTCAGTTCTTCCCACCGCATCACAGAACTGGCGACTCTGCCGGGGATTTAATAAGTGGGGTGTACCTTAGGAATAGTTCATATTGTTTTCAATTGCATGATTTGTTTGCTTTATCTTTGTGGGTTTGAATCGGAGTTACTATAGATCCTAACCCAGATCTGAGGGACACCCTTTAGGTAAGTAGCAATAAACTGTGAGAGAACTGTACAACGTAGACCAATACGGTTGAAGCAGTAGCTACGTTGGTGTGGCACTTTAGTTTGTACTGATATCCCTTGTGGCGCAACGAGGAGAATATGGGTCTTCTAAAGGGTCATTAAGCACCAACTGAACTTAGCACCTATAATTGACCAACTTGGCCATAGAACAGTGGCAGTATGCTACACTCATTGAGACCAAACTCTCGTGATGATTTCGGCCGCAAGAAAAGGTTGCTAAACTGGAATTATGACCGATCGAGGGTGGTCAGTGATATTGAGATCCTCTAGAACCCAGTTACTATTTCTAGGACAGGTTTGAACCAACTGAACTGAAAGAGGGTAGTGCCTAGACTCCTTTCCAGCCTGAAATCTAAGGGCTATCTGTGTGACTTGTTTGCCCTTACCATGTTTGCTGTTTGTGGATACTTGTGGTGTGTTTTCTATCATGACATCATGACATCATGACATTGCATGCATCTTGCATTGGACTAAACTATTTTTAAGATAGGAGGGATTCATCTTTGTTCTGTTTTGTTGGTCATGGCACCCATGCGTAGAAACACTATTCGGATCAACTTTGTCTAGGTTCCCACTCAGCTTAAGGAATTGGTTGCAAAGGTTTCATATACTTCCTCCTTTATCAGAAGACATGGGCGCCTCCTTGGTTTGGTCACTTATAAGATGGATGAACAGATGATGAGTGTCTTAGTCCAGTTCTTTGATCCACTGTACCATTGCTTTACTTTTCCGGACTACCAATTGGTCCCTACCTTGGAAGAGTTCTCTGATCTGCTTGGCGTCTCCATTCTAGAGCAGACGCCATTCACAGGTTGGGAGAAAGTCCTTAGGCCAAAAGAGATTGCTTCATCCCTCCATCTGACAAAGGCTGAGGTAATGTCTAATTGGGAGACTCGTAGTGGGACAAAAGGCCTCTTGGCTAAATTCTTGGTTGATCGGGCTAATCAGTTCTGGGACAGTCTAGACTTTCAGGCATTTGAAGACATTCTGGCTCTTCTCATATATGGTTTGGTGTTGTTCCCTAACTCAGATTCTTTCGTCAACGTGAATGCAGTGAAGATTTTTATGTCCGGTAATCCTGTACCCACTCTCTTGGGTGACATTTTGCACTCTCTTTATGCCCGTACTGCTCAGAAACGGGGAACCCTTATATGTTGTGCACCATTGCTGGCGAGGTGGTTTATTTCTCACCTCCCCAAATCAGTTTTGAAGAACAAGGAAGGCATGGGCTGGGCCTACAGGATTATGTCTCTCTCTCATAATGACATGATTTGGACTATCAAAGGCATGGAAGATGTGGCTATTATTGACCGCTGTGGGGAATACCCCAATGTTCCACTGCTAGGAACCCATGGAGGAATCACCTATAACCTGTGTTTAGCCTTACGTCAATTTGGGCGAGCTAGGAGGGAAGGACCTCATGAGTTGCTGATGCCGAGCATTGTTTTTGACTTCCAAGGGGATAGTGACGAGCAATGCCGCAGGTTCATACGAGCTTGGGATAGGGTACACAGGTCTGATCCGCACGAGCTAGGTGCGAAGACTTCTCTTCCTATGGAGCCATATCTCTGATGGGTTCGAATCTGTGCCCAAAAGCTGGGAATGTCGTACGAAGACGTCTTGCCTATAATTGTTAAGGTTGCTGATGAAGAAGGGGTTCCTCCTACCATCCTCCATCCATACATGCCTACTGACATTGGGGCATTAAGAGATCTTGGATGCAACTGAGAGAAGAGCGGGATACCTATAGAGAAAAGTATCACGAGCAAGAGCAGAAGATTCAAAAGTTGACAAGGCAATTGGAGAATGAGAAGATCCTCAACGACTATGTCTGCACCGACAGGAAACGACCATGGGAGCGCTGATTGTCTTTTGTTATATCTAGTTTTGATTTAATTTTCAATTTTTCTTTCTTGTAACGCCTTAAAGGAATTTGTTGAACAATTGAATTCAAAGTTTTATCTAATAAAAGTGTGTTTCATTTTGGTTTACGAATTTGAATCCCTAAAGCCCTTGAAATCATGTCATACACATATCATTCCCATGCACTTCATCACAGGTACCCTTACAGGTTTCTCATCTTCTTCGCTGTTTATTTCAGCATCATGTCTTCTGAAACATCAACTGAACAAGCGATCAAGGCTCTGCAATCCCAAAATGCCCAATTCCAGGAATTGTTCATGAGTTTGGCTAAGGGTCAGCAAGATCTGAAGACCCTTATCTTGAAAGAGAAGAAGAAGAAGAAGAAGAAGACGGTCCTACTGAATATGGGTCGCAGATTCGGAAACAATTTGCGAGAAGAGGTTGATTTGACTCACTCATATGGAGGGGGAGATAATCAGGAAGAAAGGAGGGCTCTTAGCCCTGTGGTTTCTGAAAACAAGACTGACTTTGACGAAGACCAGTACCCTCCGGCTGAGGATAGATATAAGAAACTGGAAGACCGGTTGAGCGCGATGGAAGTTCAGAAAGTTCCTGGTCTGGACTTTGGAGACTTGGGTTTGTCATCTGGGGTGGTAATCCCCCACAAGTTTAAAGCACCAATCGTTGCTAAATACGACGGGGTTTCTTGCCCAAAGCTGCACCTCCGTTCGTATGTTAGGAAGATTCAGCCATACACCGCTGACAAGAACCTCTGGATCCACTTATTTTAAGACAGTCTCTCAGGGACTCAACTTGAATGGTTTTACCAGCTGGAAGGAGCTAGTATCCGTAATTGGGAAGATTTGGCCGCTGCTTTCTACAAGAAGTACCAATACAATGCCGACTTCGCTCCCACGCGTACCCAACTCCAGGGTATGTCTATGGGTGCGGGCGAAGGTTTCAAAGATTACGCTCAGAAGTTGAGGGACCTTGATGGTAGAGTGCAACCTCCCTTGGCTGATAGGGAGCTAGTGGATATGTTTCTGGGGACCTTGTTTGGTCTGTATTTCAACCATCTGATTGGGAGTTCTTCGCCCGGGTTTACAGAGTTGATTATGACCGGGGAGAGAATTGAGGCCGGTATCGAATTTGGTAAAATACAGAAGGGTGCTTCATCAAGCATCGAGAAGAAGCCTTTTAAGAAGGAGTCCAGTGATTTTTACAGTTCAAAAAGCCATAATAGAACTGAACTCCGCCAAGCAGTTAATGCGGTGGTTATATCAAGACCTGTTGTTGCTCCTCAGCGCAACAATCAGCCAAGGGCCGAGAGGCCGCGAAGACACTTCACTCAGCTCAACATGACTTTATCCCAAATTCTACCACAGTTATTTAAAACCAACTTGGTGATTCCGAAGGAGGCCCCGAAG
The DNA here is from genome assembly GCA_948472305.1 of Vicia faba. Taxonomy (NCBI): domain Eukaryota; kingdom Viridiplantae; phylum Streptophyta; class Magnoliopsida; order Fabales; family Fabaceae; genus Vicia; species Vicia faba. Next base: position 1,387,113,573 of record OX451736.1, read on the forward strand.
AGTCCCAATACAACATCACCGATGTACAATCCAAACGCCCGCTGTGCTTTTCACTCTGATAGCCCGGGGCATGATATGAATGATTGCTGGGTTTTGAAGAATAAGGTACAAGACCTGATTGATGCTAAGGAGATTGAGTTCGAAGCACCTGAAAGACCTAATGTTGTGACTGCTCCTATGCCCAAGCATGGAGTAAATGCTGTAGATGAAGACTCATTTGTGGTTTCTGTGAAAGACATTGCTAATCCATTAAGGACTGTGAAGAAGAACCTTCTGTTAGCCGGTTTATTTCCGAGTTGTGATGAAGGTTGCCGTATGTGTTCTGTCCTACCTACTGATTGCAATCTTTTGAAGTCAGGTGTCCAACACCTGATGGATAATAAAGAAATTCTGTTTGAGAAGACTTTTGTTCCTTTGGTTCCTACTGAAGAAGTTGCTATAATCACCATTTTCGACAATTCTTCCAAGGCTTCCACGAGAAAGCCTGTTAGAATTACATCTGTTCCAAGAATTGCACCATTGATCATCACCATTCCTGGGCCTATCCTCTATACATCAAATAAAGCTGTCCCATGGCACTACGGGGCTGACGTGTACTATCACGGAGTTAAACAAGATTTGAATGTTGATACTGACGTCAACAATATTGTTGGATCTAGTAAATTCACCCGCATCAGAAGACTTTTCTCCCATGAGATCTCTGCACCAACTGTCGGGAAGCCTGTTGTTATTACGCCTGTCAGTACACCTGCTACTGTCCCTGTTCAAGTTCCAATTCTTACCCACGTTGCCGAGTCATCTGATACTCAGGGCAAAGGGACCACCGGTGAGCCTGCCCAGACGGAGGCACCAAAGACGATTACCGTTGAAGCCTCTAGACAAGAGATGGAGGAAATTTTGAAGATCATCAAAAAGAGCGACTACAATATAGTCGAGCAGCTGGGGCAAACCCCGTCCAAAATCTCTATGTTGTCTCTACTGCTTTGCTCAGAAGCCCATGCCAAGGCTCTGATTACCTTCCTGAAGACTGCACACGTACCGCAAGAAACATCAGCTGATCAATTTAAAGATTGCGTGGCTAGTTTGACAACAAATAATGGGTTAGGTTTCTCCGACGCCGACTTGACTGCTAAGGGGAAGAATCATAATAACACCCTGCATGTCTCCATTGAGTGCAGGGGCACTACTCTAGCTCACATGTTGGTAGATATTGGGTCTTCGTTGAATGTGTTACCCAAGAAAGCGCTGGACCGGTTAGACTATGAAGGGTTGGAGCTGAAACCAAGCAACATTGTAGTCAGGGCCTTTGATGGGTCCAAGAGAATGGTACACAGAGAAGTGGATATTCCGATTAAGGTTGGTTCTCAGTTTTTCGCATCTACGTTCTATGTGATGGACATTCTGCCATCTTATTCTTGTTTGCTGGGTCGCCCGTGGATCCACAAAGCTGGGGCAGTAACGTCTACGCTCCACCAGATGCTGAAATACCCAGTCAAAGGGAAAATTGTTATAGTACGAGGGGAAGAGGAGTACATGGTGAGCCATCTCAACTCTTTTCGGTATATGGAAATGGACGGGGAGTTCATTGAGACCCCGTTCCAACATTTTGAAGAAGTTCCCCAGACGCTGGCATCAACTGAAACTGTTGTCGAAGATCCTCCGATGAAGATGGCTTCCCTCAAGGATGCCCGGGCTGTTGTTGAGAAAAGTGGGTGTGCAAATTGGGGCCGACTCCTTGATTTTGCACATAAGACTAACAAGTTTGGTTTGGGTTTCACTGTAGAAGCTCAAAGGGCTGTTCGGAGTGCACGAAACGGAAGACCTCCCCTGTTCATCAGCAATTCAGGAGTGAATTCCATTAAAGACGATGTTGAAGAATCTGAGTTTGACAGCTGGATTTACCCAACTGCCGACGGCGGACTAAGCAACTGGACAACAAAGGACTTTGTCCCAATTTCTTTTATTACCCAGTAATGAGACTTTTGTTTTGAATTTGTAACAGACAATTTTTAAAACTTTACGGCTCGGTGTCTTACCCGAGGCACCGTGGCTTTGTTTATCAGGGATTTATGTGTGTCATCTACATATATCATTAATAAAAGCATTGGACATTTTTGCATTTCAAATTTTGCGCTCCTTGTTTTTCTTCTATTATATATTGCAAAACAGTTATTTTACACACACACACTCACATATACAGGTCTACATCCACTCTGGATCTCACTGGTAACGACTCTGCTACTGCCAGTTATGACTTCGAAAGTCTGATCAACTTATTTGAAGACGAAGGTAAAGATGATTGCGAAGTGCCTGGTGAACTTGCTAGGTTGTTGCTTCAGGAAGAGAGGGTTATACAGCCGCATGAAGAGCCGGTGGAATCAGTAAATCTGGGTACAGAGGTAGACAAGAAAGAAGTCAAGATCGGTGCAAATCTGGAGCCTAGTGTTAAACAACGGTTGATTCAGATGCTGCGTGACTACGTTGAGATCTTTGCCTGGTCTTATGAAGATATGCCTGGGTTGGATACTGATATTGTGGTTCACCGCCTGCCTACCAAGGAAGACTGTCCTCTAGTGAAATAGAAGGTCCGCCGAATGCGCCCAGAGATGTCTGAGAAAATCAAGGCTGAAGTGATGAAGCAGTTTGACGTTGGTTTTCTAGCAGTTACTTCTTACCCACAGTGGTTGGACAACGTGGTTCCAGTGTCGAAGAAGGATGGTAAGGTTCTAATGTGTGTTGACTATAGAGATCTGAACAGGGCGAGCCCCAAGGATGATTTCCCTCTGCCTCATATCGATGTTCTGGTTGACAATACCGCACAACATAAGGTCTTCTCCTTCATGGATGGTTTCTCCGATTATAATCAGATTAAGATGGCTCCCGAAGACATAGAGAAGACAACCTTTGTCACTCAATGGGGTACCTTTTGCTACAAGGTCATGCCCTTCGGATTGAAGAATGCTGGGGCAACATATCAGCGTGCCATGGTCGCTTTGTTCCACGACATGATCCATCATAAGATTGAGGTATACGTCAACGACATGATTGCAAGATCCCAGACGGAAGAAGAACACCTTGACCATCTTCAGAAGTTATTTTACAGGTTGAAGTTGTACAAGATAAGGTTAAACCCGAACAAGTGCACCTTCGGGGTGAGATCTGGTAAGCTGCTGGGATTCGTCGTAAGTGACAAAGGTATTCAAGTGGATCCTGCAAAGGTGAAGGCTATACAGGAAATGCCAGCTCCCTGAACAGACAAAGAAGTCAGAGGCTTTCTGGTACGTCTGAACTATATTGCCCGATTCATCTCACACCTAACTGCTACTTGTGAGCCAATCTTCAAGCTATTGAAGAAAGATCAAGTGGTAAGATGGGACGATGAATGTCAGGCCGCTTTTGAAAGGATCAAAGAATATCTCCAAGAGCCACCTATTCTGATGCCTCCAGTTGAAGGGAGACCTTTGATCTTATACTTGACAGTACTCGATAACTCAATGGGGTGCGTGCTGGGGAAGCATCATGAGTCTGGCCGAAAAGAGCATGCTATTTATTACCTTAGAAAAAAGTTTACCGACTGCGAGACCTAATACTCGTTTCTCGAGAAAACTTGCTGCGCTTTGGCATGGGCTGCTCGCCGGCTGAGACAGTATATGCTGACTCACACTACTCTATTGATATCCAAGATAGATCCAATCAAGTATATCTTCGAAAAGCCTGCCTTGTCCAAAAGAATAGCAAGATGGCAAATGATCTTGACTGAGTATGACATCCAATACACGACCCAAAATGCATTCAAGGGAAGTTTGTTGGCAGATCATTTGGCACATCAGGCAGTGGATGATTACCAGTTTATGAACTTTGAATTCCCGGATGAGAATATCATGATAGTAACCGACTGTGAAGAACTTGGACCGGATGAAGGACCTGAGGAGGGATCCCGATGGTCTATGTACTTTGATGGAGCTTCAAACGCTTTGGGTAATGGCATTGGCACCGTGATCATATCTCTTAAAGGCTCTCATACTCCGTTCACCACCCGACTATGTTTCAACTGCACCAACAATATGGCGGAGTATGAAGCATGCATCATGGGTCTTCCAGCAGCAATTAACCTAAGGATTAAGTTCTTAAGTGTTTTCGGAGATTCCGCTCTCGTGATCAGTCAGATCAAAGGCGAGTGGGATAGGAAACACCCAAATCTTATTCCTTACAAGGAGTATGTATTGACGTTGCTTCCCCACTTCGAGGAGATAACATTTGAACACTTCCCAAGAGAGGAGAATCAGTTGGCGGACGCGCTAGCTACGATGTCTTCTATGTTCAAAGTCAATTGGGACAACGAGGCTCCCTGGATTACCATTGAAAGGTTGGACGAACCTGCACATTGAGACTAAAGAGGTAACAGAAAAGCCCTGGTTTCATGAGGTGAAAAGGTATCTTGAAGCTCAAGAGTACCCCGAGGGTGCATCTGTTAATGACAAGAAATTTCTGAGGAGGTTCGCGGTGAAGTTCTACATCAGTAATGGTATCCTTTACAAGCGTAACCATGATTCAACCTTACTGCGATGTGTGGATAAAAACGAGGCAGAAAGGATCATGGTAGATTTACATGAAGGTACTTTCGGGACTCATTCCAGTGGATACACCATGGCAAAGAAGATCCTACGGGTAGGATATTATTGGTCCACAATGGAAGCCGACTGTTATCAGCATTCTCGGACCTGTCACAAGTGCCAAGTCTATGCTGATAAGGTGCACATACCTCCAGTTTCTCTGAACGTCTTGACAACTCCTTGGCATTTTGCAATGTGGGGCATTGATATGATCGGCGAGATCAGACCTACTGCATCCAACGGGCATCATTTCATCTTGGTAGCTATTGATTACTTTACGAAGTGGGTTGAAGCAGCTTCCTTTGCGACAGTAACCAAGAACGTCATGGCACGGTTTATTCGGCACAATCGGATCTGCCGATATGGTGTACCAGAGAGGATCATGACGGACAATGGTACAAATCTCAACAATAAGATAATCACCGAGCTCTGCAAGCAGTTCAAGATACAGCATCACAACTCTTCTCCCTACCGGCCGAAGATGAATGGGGCTGTTGAAGCGGCTAATAAGAATATCAAGAAGATTGTGCAGAAGATGACATTGACATACAAAGACTGGCACGAGATGTTACCATTTGCTCTTCATGGGTACCGTACTTCAGCGCGAACGTCAACAGGGGCAACCCCCTATTCCTAGGTATATGGCATGGAGGCCGTCTTTCCCATTGAAGTTCAGATACCCTCTCTTCGGATTATGAAGGATGCAGGTTTAAGCGAAGATGACTGGATTCAGACCCGGCTTGATCAACTGAACTTAATCGACAAAAAGAGACTTACTGCTATTTGTCATGGTTAGACGTATCAAAAACGGATGATCAAGGCATTTAACAAGAAAGTTAGACGACAAGAGTATCAAGTTGGAGACCTGGTTATCAAGCGCATCATCCTACCTCAAGGTGATCCCAAGGGTAAATGGACCCCTACCTACGAAGGGCCATTTGTGGTTAAGAACATTTTCTCAGGAGGAGCTATGATTCTAGCCACCATGGATGGTGACGACCTTCTTCACCCCATCAATGCAGACATAGTAAAAAGATATTATGCATAATCAAAGACCCGCTAGGTTGATTGGCCTAGGCAAAAATAAGGGCTTCTCGGCAAACCAAAAGGGTTCGGGCAAAAATAAGGGATGAAAATGAAAACAATTGTACACCCGGCAAGTCGAAAATCTGAAAAGGCGGCTTGGGAAAAAAAGGGTATCCCGGTGGACTGAAAACCCGAAAGGGCGGTCCAGGCAAAAATTAGGGATCAAAGCGTAACACTATGTCTCATTGGATCACCTTGCAACTAGACTTCGGTATCAATTATCAAGCTCGGACGACACTAATCAATCTGATCTACCTTCAACCAAGTTGCAAAGTGATAAGATGCTCGACGACATAAAGGCAAGAGCAGAGTTGGAACCCAGTGGGATTATTCACATAGCAGTTTTGTTTAGCTTTTCACAAATTGTGTAAATTCTATTATTCGCCGGTGTTTTCTTACTAGGACGCCAGCCTCTTGTACAAAAAACACCTATTTACAGGCCAAACTTCAAAGTCAATACAATTCACTTTCAGAGAAATTTCAAACTATTTTTTATTTTTTCTGTTTTGTTTTGCAAAGAACGTCCAATGTTCATTTTTGATATATGCATTTGACATTAATTGCTGCTCATAAATATTTACATGCAAAATAAAAGATGGTTACTTGTAATATCAGAAACAGGGGAAAATAAAAATTGTCCAAACTCTACAGTTGCTCTGTCCACCAGGCACAAAGGTAGATTCAGCTGAAGAATATGGCTAAAAGTACTTTCACTCCCCGCAGAGTAAGACAATAATGTTAACTCTCCCCGGTGGAGACTTGCAACTACAAATGAATCGGTAATATTCTCCCCAAGCAGAGTTTATTCACCATCAGCACTGAAAGGTCTTAATATTCCCCAGTGGAGTATAAGAATATTCCCCAGTGGAGTATAAGAATATTCCCCGGTAGAATACAAGATATCCCCAGTGGAGTTTGAAATTTTTCCCACCACAGTCTGAAAAAGCTTCCCCAGTGGAATTTGGAGAATCATCCCCATAGACTTTGGAAGATTGTCCCCAGCAGAGCTCAAAGGATTATCCCCATTATAGTCTAAAGGGTTATCCCCAGTGGGGTTGCAACTGAAAGATCATCCCCAGCAGAGTTCTTTCCTTTTGCAAACAGAAGTTCAACCCTCAATAAGACTCAGTATCACCAGCAACGGTAATTCATCCCCAGCGGAATTTATCAGTAGAATCCTCTACAGAACATCTCTTCCCCACAGAGTAATCTCCTCATCAGTTTATTCCCCAACGGAGTTATCCTCTCCTGCAGGTTTATTCTCGCAATCATCTTCGTGCCCCTATCTCCAGCGGAAAACAAAGAATTCAGCTCCTTTCTCCAGCAGCTATCCGGGATTTATTTCCCCAGCTAAAACATTACATGTCCATGCATCATGACATATGCATATACGCATCATACAACACAATATCATTTATTTTGAGAACATCATTGTTTGATACATATCATGCATTACATAATACTAACCTTTACCTTTCAGGAAGGATGCAGTTAAATTCTCACAAAATCAAAAGTTATGAAGCTTTTACCAAGTCGAATTACTGACCAGTTCTTCAATCTCAACAGAATTATCCTTAGTTAAATTACAGATAAGGTCCTAAATCTCGACAAGTTCCTCCGTCGAATTACAGACAGTTCCTAAATCTCAGCAGAGTTTTCTCAGTTGAATTATGGGCGAGTTCTTAAATCTCGATGAAGATGTTTCCCTCAGTCGAAGTACTGACCGGTTCTTAAATATCAACAGAATTATCCTTAGTTGAATTACAGATAAGGTCCTAAATCTCGACAAGTTCCTCCGTCGAATTACAGACAGTTCCTAAATCTCAGTATAGTTTTCTCAATTGAATTACGGGCAAGTTCTTAAATCTCGATGAAGATGTTTCCCTCAGTCGAAGTACTGACCGGTTCTTAAATCTCAACCGAATTATTCTCAGTTGAATTACAGATAAGGTTCTAAATCTCGATAAAGTTCCTCCGTCGAATTACAGACAGTTCTTAAATCTCAACATAATTATCCTCGGTTGAATTACAGACAAGTCCTAAATCTCGATGAAGATGTTTCCCTCAGTCGGAGTACTGATCGGTTCTTAAATCTCAACCGAATTATCCTTAGTTGAATTACAGATAAGGTTCTAAGTCTCGACAAAGTTCCTCCGTCGAATTACTGACGAGTTCCTAAATCTCAGCGGAGTTATCTCAGTTGAATTACGGGCGAGTTCCTAAATCTCGATGAAGATGTTTCCCTCAGTCGAAGTACTGACCAGTTCTTAAATCTCAACCGAATTATCCTCAGTTTAATTACATATAAGGTTCTAAATCTAGACAAAGTTCCTCCATCGAATTACATACAATTCTTAAATCTCAACAGAATTATCCTCAGTTGAATTACAAACAAGTCCTAAATCTCGATGAAGATGTTTCCCTCAGTCGGAGTACTGACCGGTTCTTAAATATCAACCGAATTATCCTCAGTTGAATTACCGATAAGGTTCTAAATCTCGACAAAGTTCCTCCGTCGAATTACAGACGAGTTCCTAAATCTCAACGGAGTTCTCTCAGTTGAATTACGGGTGAGTTCTTAAATCTCGATGAAGATGTTTCCCTCAGTCGAAGTACTGACCAGTTCTTAAATCTCAACCGAATTATCCTCAGTTGAATTACATATAAGGTTCTAAATCTCGACAAAGTTCCTCCGTCGAATTACTGACAGTTCTTAAATCTCAACAGAATTATCCTCGGTTGAATTACAGACGAGTTCCTAAATCTCAGCAGAGTTTTCCTCAGTTGAATTACGGGTGAGTTGTTAAATCTCGATGAAGATGTTTCCCCCCTGAGTTGAACTACAGACAAGTTCTTAAAACTCAGTAGAGATGTTCTCTCAGATGAAGTACATGCAAGTTCCTAAATCTCAACAAAATTAGACTTCCCCGGCGGAATCTTCTACAACAACAGGTATACAAGCTCTCGCTAAGGAATCTCTTATGCGATCGACACTCCTGCAGATGGCATCTTTAAGCCCATCCTCCCGCCATCAATCCCCAAATGGCATCTGTAAGCCCATTCCCGACATCACAAGGCTGATACCACTTCATGCGAGTGCAAATTTCTGGGCACTCTAGTGTTCAATCATCTTCCACCTTCGGATCACGAAAGGCATGAAAGCCAATCTACATCCTCAGGTTTAAGAAGATTGAACAGGGGCAGCTGTTGTACCCCAAAATTTTCCCTCTCATATTCCTTAAAGCATTGCAAGAAAAATCTCCAAGCTGCTCAGGGTTGCTCAAGAGTTGGTCAGACAAGCTCTCTCCTAAGACAGTCTACCCCAAATTAGGGTTTTGTGTTGCATCAAGATCCTTGAGTCCAAATGATCTCAAGTTCTCCCAAATGTCCTAATATGTTCTCAAGATCATCCATGTCAGATCTCAAGCCTTGTATAGGAAGTTTGCTCAGTCAATTTCCCAAAGGTCCAAAAATCGACTGTGCTAGGGCAAAAGTCAACTGTGACCTACAAACAGTCAAACCTCAAGATTTTTTTGTAAACATTCTCATTTTGAAGGACATTTCATCATTTGATCAAGGGTTGATCATGATTCATCAAGGATTGCTCAAAATTCATCAAGACTCAAAAGTTGCTAAATTAGGGTTTTGTAGGAAAAGTTAACTCAACTTTGACCAAGCATAACTTTATCATACTTTATGATAAATGACCCATCCAAAGCTCGTTTTTAAGAGGATGCAATTACCTACAATACATCTTCATACCCCAAGATTAAAAAATGCACTCACAAGAAGTTATGAATTTGGACATTATAGGTCATTTTTGAAAGTCAACAAAAACACTTTTTTTTCCAAAGCTTATAACTTGATCATGGAATATCAAAATTATATGAGACAAAAAGGGTTGGTTATAGGACAACTCAATCTTTCTAAAAAGTCCAAGAACATCTCCAAAAGTTCAAAATTGAAGAAGTTATGCATTGTTGAAGTTGGACTTTTTTCGCAAAATTGCCAAAAGTCAACTATCCCCAAAACATCAAATTTTGCCAAATGGGCCCATTCTTTTTCACTTGATTTTAGTTTGCATTATTTCCCACGTGCCCTAGCTTCAGCCATGTGCCCACATCACATTTTTATTATTTAATTTTATTTTTATTTGAATTAATTTATTTTAAATCAAATAAAATCATATAAAATCTAATGCTTTGATAACACATGATATTTTGGCTATTTCAGGCTTTGATTGCAGCTATTATCATCATCAAATTCGTATCAAATCAAATCATGTGCAAAAATATTGGATTAGACAAATTTGGAAAGGTTTAATGGAAGAATCAAATCCAATTCATGGGCATTGATATGGAGAGATTTGAACCAAGTTTGTAGACCTAATACAAAGCACAATACATAAGCAAGCTGAAGGACACGAAAGAAGGGTTGGAAATTGTTGGAAGAGGTAGAACAAAAAGTGAAAAAATCACAAAAAAGTGAGAGATCAAAATCCAGGTTAGAGGTGTTTTCAGGAATCGAGACTTGTTCCAATCACTTCCTGGGCATTCACACAAGCCATCCCAACCAAAACCAAGCATTTTCAGACTCCCTAACATACTGTAAGTCGCACGCTATTCCCTCCTCTTCTTGATTTTGCAACTCTGAAATTAGGCATCTTTTTCATGAACTAATAGCATATTTTAGATCTATAAACCATTTGTAAGCATTTGTTATTATTAAATTGAATTTATCTGGCCTGAATAGAAAACCACCATTGTTAGGGTTTGGTCTGCGTTTTTGGGCGTTTTTGTTTCAGGTACAATTGGTTCACATAATGGGCATGGTTGTGACCGGGAGGATGAGACGAACACGACCATGCCCTTGAAATTCATTTTTATGGCCTGTACAGGATTTCAGAGATGGACATGCCTGTAGCTACGGACTTCTGTCCGTTGGTATAGGTGTTTGAAATTTTAGCCACGGACGAGAGGTTGGGGATGATGTGTGGCATCCCTTTACTGGACCATTCAAACTTCACGCACATTTTTTCTTATTTTCTGGCAATTGTTTTGTTTTTATATAATATATATTATACATATTGTTATAACAAACACAACAATGTGCCCCAGTGGTCAACACGTCAGTTTCTAAGGCATTAGTGGCTGGAGGTCAGGGGTTCGATCCCTGCATCCAGCACTTTGGATTTTCTTATTTCTTTTCAGGTGATTCAATGCATGTTCAGACTTGGACTACACCATACTCCCTCATCCATCCAAATGCCAAATGGCCAAGAGCCAGATCTGGTGGCCAAGCGTTGAAAGTCCACCAAAGGCCGAGTCAACATGCCCACACTGGATCCCAGATGGTCAAACGGATCAACTTTAATGGGCCAAGAATTTGCTCCTCACACCCCTAAAACAGGCCCAACACTCCTCTCTTATTATTTATTTTTGTTTATTTACTTTAATTGTTTTATTAATTTTCTAACCAATCATAAAATTCCTTTTTTTATCAAATAAAATCACAAAAGTATTTTTTATTCAATCAAACTTTAAACTTTTATTTTTTCTTAATAAACACTAATTAATTAATTAGGTTATTAATTCTAGTAAACTCTAACCTATTTTGCAAATAAATAATTAATTAGATTTAATTAGGTATCAACCACTAATTTAATTATTTTTAATTTCTTTCCTAAATAATCAAAAAACTCCAAAAATAATTTATTTTTTTCATTTAATTAATTTAGTAATTAATTTAGGTTTCATTTCTTTTCTCAAATAAAAACAATAAAAAGATGGCATTTTCTTTCGAAAAGGGTCAAAACCCTAAAACTCGCACTCAATTTAATTTCCCATGCGCTTTATTTATTTTTATCCAATAATATACCTGCATCCGGATTGTAATAGTTAAATAGGACATTTAATTATTTTTATCGCTTTATTTTATTTTTCAAAGGGTTTGTCCTTGGCGATGTAAATACCCGACGCCTTGTAATTTAAATTCCGCATTTTAATTTCGCAAATTATAACTGCTAGATGTTTGATAATAGGGTTTGCATGACAAGACTGAATGTTAATCTTAAAATCAAATTAGATCACCTTTAACATGTGCAAAGATAAAAATAACTGAAATCAACACACTCGCACATGTGCACTCCTAGGGTACACCCCACTTGGTTGCCTTCGTAAACGGTCATTGAGTATAGGTTGTTTTAGAGGTCGTCCTCTTGTCTATAAGATCATAGTTGCCTCAAAACGGTTGCCTCGGATATTGTTGCCTCAAACAAATGATCTAAGACATTAGGATTACCGCTAAGGCGTCCTAACATTGCTTTAGTGACCTTAAGTCTCTCATTCGAATTGGCCCTCAAACTCCAACGACGGTGCTACCTACTCATTCATAGTGGGATAACATTGTCTAAAGGACATTAGCATAGAACGATTCCTTTTTCGAGTAGGTAGATTGTTCTTAGATACTTGCTCATTCAAAAACAAAACTTTTTCACACTTACACTCCTTTTCAAACAAGTTTTCAAAAACACTTCATTACGCTCTTGAGGACAGAAGCAAGAGTTAAATCGAAGTTTTAAAACAAAAACTTTTTCAAACCCACAAGCACAAAGAAAACAATTTTGAAAACAATTGAGCAAGTACCTAAGAGCCTGTGGACAACCACAGATAGAAAGGGTGCTAATACCTTCCCTTTCTATAATCAACCCCCCGAACCCGAGAAACATCTCAAAAAAGGAATTTTTCTGTGCTTTTTTTCCTTTCCTTGTTGGATAAAATAAAAGTCAGTGGCGACTCTTGCTTACCGCGACATTTTGCGAATACAAAAACAAAACGCAAACCAGCATTCCAAAAAATAGTCAGTTCTTCCCACCGTATCACAACATGTATTGTAAGAAGAGGCATGCTTATGCTCAAGACCAGAAGCTGATGATTCATTGCTTTTAAGAAAGTTTAAGTGGGGCATCTCTGGATTGGTACATGCAGTTGGAACGGGTTCACATCTAGACATGGGCAGATCTTGCCAATACCTTCTTGAAATAATACAAATATAACTTGGACATGGCACCGACCCACATGTAACTCCAGAACCTGTCTCAGAAGAAAGAGGATTCCTTCAAGGAATATGCCCAAAGGTGGAGAGAAATGGCATCTCGTGTACAACCACCACTTTTGGAGAAAGAACTATTCAATATGTTCATGGGAACCTTGCAAGGGATATACTATGAAAAGATGGTAGGAAGTGTCTATTCCGGATTTTCTGATTTAGTAACGATTGGAGAAAGGATTTAAGCTGGAATAAAGAGTGGAAAGATACAAGGGGGATCATAAAATACCCCTTACTATGAAAAAAGACATGTTCCTAACTTTACGACAAGGAAGGAGGGAGAAATTAATGATGTAGCCTCACAACCAAGGGCACAACAACCATTAATAATTCCGTGAGGATAACAAAAGAACAAATCTGAAAGGCCGTAAAGAAAGTTTTACCCGCTTACTTTGTCACCCACTTAATTATTACAACACTTGATCAAGGCATATTTGGTAGAGCTAAAATCTCTAGCTCCTCCAGTCGGGCCACCCCCACCAAGATACAATTCCAATGCCAAATGCGATTATCATACCAATTCTCCAGGGCATAAAATAGAACAATATTGGGCCTTTAAACATAAAGTTCAAGATTTGTTGGATTCCCAGGATATCACTTTTGAGAAACCAAATATCAAATCAAACCCCATGTTGCCGCATGGTGGGCCAACAATAAATGCGATTGAAGTATCCACTGACTTTGGGACAGCCAGATGAGTAAAGGCCCTAATAAATCTATTGAAGGAATATTTGTTGGAGTGTGGGTTCCTCTATAGACATAATGAAGCTTTTTAAGAAACATTACAAAAATTGGTGGACTAGGGGATAGTCTAATTCGGATCATACCTTGAAGGAGAATATGGAGCTACAATTGAAGGAGGTACGAATAAGCCGTTGGTAATCCCTTTCCAAGGGCTAAATTTTAACAAAAAGAGTCTTGTGATTTTGTGGGGAGAATCAACATAAACATCCGCAATAAAAACAAAGCAAACTATGAGGATACTAGTAGTTCCAAAGATTACAATGGTAATTAGGGGGCCCATCTCATACCCCTTACAAAAGTGATAAAGCAGTACCATGGAGTTATGATTCGACTGTATACGTCGATGGCTTAAAACAAGAATGTGAGCCATCATCAAGTCAAGGACCTACTATCTCAAATATAGCAGGGACAGGGGGCATGACCCATAGTGGTCGAATATTTGTCTTAGAACTACAAAAGAAGAATGATATTGTGGTGAAAAATAAAAATGATACGTTGGTAAAAGACAAAGGATAAGCAGTGGTAGAGGAAAGTCAAGAACCAGAGCCTCCAAGCAAGAACTTTACTGATCAAGAGGCAGATGAATTTCTAAAGATAATTAAAAGGAGTGATTATAGGGTGGTGGATTAACTTCATCAAACCCCGTCCAAAATTTGTATACTCTCGTTTCTCAATAATTCAGAAGCACATCTAGATTCACGAATGAAAATTCTAAGTTCTACCTATGTCGCAGAGGAGATTACTGTAAACCAATTTGATAATGTTGAAGAAAATCTAACGTCTAGATTATATCTGGTTTTTAACAATAATGAGTTACCTCAACAAGGCCAAGCTCACAACAAAGCATTTCACATCTCTATTCAGATAGGTACTACAAGTCTATCCAGGGTACTAACTGATACTGGTTCTGCACTCATTATGCTGCTGAAATCCAGCTTTATGAAGTTAACACTAGATAGTGTTGTGATAAGACCAAGTTCTACGATAGTCAAAGCTTTTGACGATTCTCAAAGTTCAGTATTTGGATAAGTGGACCTTCCTATCAAGATCGGCCCAAATATATTCTATCTCTCTTTTCAAGTCATGGATATAGAACCAACATATACATGTTTACTCAGGTGACCTTGGATTCACGCAGCAGGGGCAGTCACTTCAATTTTACATCAGAAACTGAAGTTCTTCGTTGAAGGAAAATTGGTCATAATCGATGGTGAAAAAGACATATTTGTAAGTCATATAGAATCCTACAGGTACATCAGTGATTATGAAGACTGTATAGCCATACCATTTCAAGTTTTAGAGGTTGTCTCAATGGTAACCTTACCAGTGGAAAAAAATCAAGAAACCTATGGTGGCTTTGTGGAGAGATTTGCAAATAGCGGTGGAAAGTGGTGCCTCAAAGGGTTGGGGAAAGCTCCCAGAAATACCTGAGAAGAAGAATCACTTTGTTTTGAGTTACGAATTACCAAAGGCTACTCTAAAAGGAAAAGCACAATTTCCTCCAATCCATGAGACATTCGTCAACAAAGGAGTAGAGCATGGCGGTCATGTGGTAATGGTATCTAACAAGAACAACATCAAAAGTGCATCTGATTTCATCTGTGAATACGTCCCAGGAAAAGAACTCAAGAATTGAACAGCTGTGGAGATTCCCAAGATCTTTTTCTTTCCAAAGTAATTTTTCTTGTTTTGAAAGAACCTATGTCAAGCCTGAGGCATTGGGGTTGCTTGTAAGGGTCCCCCATTTTGTTTCAGACAGTATTCATGATTAATAAAAGTTATATTTCATATTAAATTAAGATCCATGTCGTTATCTTGCATTTATCTCTCATATTTAAAAAATGGCAATACTTTTCTTCATATGCATTTTCCAAATTCACATACTAAAAATTGCACTAAAACATGATAAATGTGCAGATCCATGCCCAAAATCACCGATAATGTTACTGCTGCTGTCCGATATAATTTTGATGCACCCATCAACCAAGATGAAGAGGAAGATGATGAAGATCTTGAACTTTCTAAATAATTGGCGAGGGAGATAGAGCAAAAAAGCTGACAGTATACAACCATACCAGGGATCAATTGAGACCATTAACCTTGGCAAAGAGGAAGATCCGAAAGAGATCAAGCTACGGGCAACATTGGAGAAAAGCGTCAAAGAAAGGCTGATCAAGTTGTTACATGAGTACATGGATATATTCACTTAGTCTTACAAATATATGCTAGGATTGGATACATATATTATGGTGCACAAGCTACCTCTCAAGGAAGGTTGTTCTCTAGTCAGGTAGAAGCTCAGGAGAACTCGTCCAGACATGTCCGACAAAATTCGAGAAGAGGTCCTTAAACAATTTGATGCAGGTTTCTTAGCGGTGGTAGATTAACCACCTTGGATAGCTAACATCATGCTAGTACCCAAGAAGGATGGAAAATTACACTTGTGTGTGGATTATCGGGATCTGAATAAAGAATGTCCCAAAAACGATTTCCCTTTACCTCACATTGATGTTTTGGTGGACAACACAGCTCAAGCTTCAGTAGTCTCATTCATGGACGATTTCTCAGGCTATAATCAAATCAAAATGGCACCCGAAGATATAGAAAAGACTACTTTCATGACACTTTGGGGCACTTTCTTCTATAAGGTAATTCCATTCGGTCTGAAGAATGCAGGGACAACCTATCAATGAGCTATAGTCACATTATTCCATGATATGATTCATAAAGAGGTGAAGGTATACATAGATGATATGATCTCCAAATTCCATACGAAGGAGGATTACATCATACATTTGCAAAAGCTATTCGAACGTCCGTGCAGGTTCAAACTAAGATTGAATCTAAACAAATGTATATTTGGTGTCAGATCAGGCAAGTTACTGGGTTTCATTGTAAGTCAGCATGGTATTGAGGTAGACCTTGATAATATAAAATCCATAGAGGAAATTCCAGCTCTAAGGATAGATAAAGAGGTTTGTGGTTTCTTAGGACGATTGAACTATATTTCATGGTTTATATCGCACCTAACTGCTACATGCAAGCCTATATTCAAACTACTACAAAAAGATCAGGTGGTGGTATGGAATAATGATTTCCAGACAACTTTCGAGACAATAAATCAATATTTATAAGAGACGTCGATCTTAATGCCACCAGTTCCCGAAATACCACTCATCATGTATCTAACAGTACTTGAAAGATCAATGGAATGTGTATTGGGACAACATGACCAAACAGGTAGAAAAGAGCATATAATCTACTACCTCAGCAAGAAACTCACTGACTGCAAAACCAGGTACTCACTTCTCAAGCAAACTTGTTGTGCATTGGCTTGGGATACTAAAATATTGAGGCAATACATGTTAACTCACATCACGTGGTTAATAGCAAGAATGGATCCTTTAAAATATGTGTTCGAAAAACCATCTCTTACATGAAAGATTACCCGATGGCAGATGTTACTATCGGAATACAGCATCCATATGTTACTCAAAAGGCCATCAAGGGTAGTGTACTAGCTGACCATGTAGCTCATCAGCCATTACTAAAATATCAACCGATGAAGTTCGACTTTTCAGACGAAGATGTCATGGTTATAGGTGACTACGAAATACCAGGGCCCGACGAAGGACCTGAACCAGGGGCACGTTGTACACTCATGTTTGAAGGGGATTAAAATGCACTGGGGCATGACATTGGGGAAATTTTGACTTCTACGAAGAATTATCACAAACCTTATACTGCAAGGTTATGCTTTGGCTGTCCCAACAATATCGCCGAATACGAAGCTTGTATCTTGGGTTTAGAAGCTGTCATTGATCTAAGAATCAAACATCTCGAAGTATTTGGAGACTTCGCGCTAGTCATATACCAAGTCAATGGAGAATGTGACACTAAACATCCCAAATTGATTCCATATTGGGACCATGTTTTAAAGCTAACTACATAATTCAATGAGATCACCTCCAGTCATATCCCACGGGAAGAAAATCAGACGGCAGACACCTTGGCAACTCTATCAGCCATGCTCAAGGTAAGTTGGCCAAACCATGAACCTCACATTATAATTAGACACTTTGAAGAGCATGCACATTTCCTTTCTAATGAAAAGGGACCGAATAACAAGCCTTGGTTCTATGACATCAAGTTGTACCTTGAGAAACAAGAATATCCAAAAAATGTCTCTATTATTGACAAACGAACTCTATGGAAGCTAGCCTCGAGATTATTTGAGTGGTGATGTGTTATACAAAAGAAACTATGATATGATGCTACTCAAGTGTGTGGAGAAACAGGAAGCAGATATGCTTATGAGAGAAATCCATGAAGGCACTTTTGGAACTTACACAAAGGGTCATGCCATGGCTAGAAAAATCCTGCCATCGGGTTATTATTGGTTAACAATGGAAGCAGATTGCTACCATTATACAAAAAGATGTCATAAGTGCCAAATATATGCTGACAAAATGAATGTTCCAGTGTTGTACCCCAATTTTTGCCTCTAAGATCCCTTCATCATATCATCTCAATTCAATCACAACAAGATCACATTAGGGTTTGGTTCTTCTCCCTATCTTTAGATTTTTCTCTAGGAGGAATCACCAAGCACCTTGACTTGTATTTTATGACCATCTATGTTTTGTATTGATTATCCTTTAACTAATAAATACAATGAGTGTTTTCCCCAATTATTGATGTTGTAGGTAAAAGCATAATACATTCCATCAAGATTGATCTAGGGATTCATGAGTTCATTTATGTTCCTTCCTCAACAAAGCTTCATTAAGGCTCAAGCCTCATAATTAAAGATGTTTTGAAGTAATGTCATGAAAAAGTCTTTTATGATTCATCATGACTCAAGTTGTCAAATTTAGTTCAAAAGTACAAGGGTTGATTGAAGAAGTTTGACTCAAATGAACAAGTCTTTGATTTCAATGATCACAAGTGCATATTTCCTTCAATTCCCAATATTTGTAAGTGTTTTTGGTTGAAATGGTTTCTACTTATCATCCTCACTAAATTATATTCACATGAAAAAGTTATTTGTGCAAGAAGGCTGGTCAAAATGGCAAAGGTTTCCCAAAGTATTTTCTTGCTCTAGGAGTTAGGGTTTTAAACTCCAAAGGGGTATATCTTGCTCATATTTTGGAATTTTTGAATGATTCCAAATACATCCTTTTCTTTAAATGGTTTGTAACAAATAACTTCAACAATTTCAAGGAAATTTTGTGTGGAAGAAACTTGACGGTGAAGAAAGATTACAAGTCCTCCAGATGAACCCTTAATTTCCCTTACGTGACTTCAAATAATCATAACTTGATAAATTTTTATCCCCTTTAGTCCATTATTTTTTCATAATTATCTTAAGTAGGTGAAATTCAACTCTTATTTTGTTTACAAAGCTTGAAAATGGATGGAAGATACCTTAAGGATGTAAAAGATTATAGGTCATCTCATGAATTTTCACAAATTTTGCAAGACCATAACATTTTCAATACTTGGTATTTTTGAGTGATCCAAGTTCCACAATGCTCCTTAAGAAGTCTATTTCAAGCTAGCATCATTGATTAAGGAAATATTTTGGAGGAAAGTCTTGTTTGAGCTCAAAACATTATAGGTCACTTTTGAAGAAAATTTTGAAAATTTTCCAAGTACAAAAAGTCAGCCTCTTTTTTCCAACTTTGACTCAGCACAACTTCTTGCTCAAGCATCCATTTGATTTCATTCTTTGCACATTGTAAAGCTTGTAGATTCCGCTTTCTAAAGCTTCAAGAATCATGCTCTAAGACACCTTGAATTGAAAATGTCATTGGTTCAAAAATGGTATCTTGAAACCTAAGTTTCCTCTCAAGTCAGAATTAAAAATTCACAATATGGATTCTAATCACCAAGTTTGTGCGTGTTTTTGCTTCTAATCATGTTTAGCAACTTTCCAAAATCATTTAGCATCATAAAACACATGATTTGGCTGAGTTTTGATGCAAAACAAGTCACACATTCCTCATTTTTCAGGTCCACACGAATTCACTCAATTACACCCTCATTCGCACGCTTAAGCATTGCTTTATCCTCTCCTATAAATAAGATGCATATCCCACCTATTTTCATAAGCTTTTAATAGACAATTTACCCCTGTTCAGATCCCATACAAACTCTGAATTTGAATTTCTGATTTCTTGTATTCTCACCTTCAAACACCAAAAGCTCCATTCAGTTAGCTTTATTGAACTTCTCTGAAGCTAACCATACAATTATCCTCAAGAATCGTGACCTATATTGATCTACAGAAGTCCAATTTCAGAGAAACTTCTCACTACTTTGTTCAGGTATATTTCTTGGCCAAATTGATCCAAATAAAAGGCTAATCTACTCTCTGTATCCTTCTGATCCTCGTGCTCTTTATAATTTGTAATTTCATTGAGGTTTGAGTGAGATATCCCAGATTTTCGTACTCGTTATTTTTTCTGGTTTTCTCAAACACAATCTTGCATAGTTTATATAAATTTGGCGTGATGGTACCATTAGAATCGTCTTGAAGAGACGAATCTAATGGTATCGGTCTGGTTTTCTAATTTTACAGTTTGTGGGATACGATTTGGGGCTGGCTGGAGGATGAAGATGATGACATCTCCGTCTTCAACCAATGATATGTAGCCACATTATTTTTTTGAAAAAGATATATTATTCTTGCCTTACCATACGCGTGCCTCAGGAGCCCTTGGATCTGATTACTTTAATGAGTCAGACTCCATCCAACGTGCCACATTTTAAGTCGTTTTATTTTAAAAAAATAAGTGATCAGGTGTGATATCCAATAAAGTCCATGACATGCACAACGCGCCAGATCCACTCGATTTGTTTACTAACGCGTTTTGACAATGATCAGATGGCCCATATTTTTATTGGTTTATTATTTTATTTCTGACTCTTTACATTTAATTGTTTTAAACTTCAAAAATTAATAGAAAATTCATTTTAACTCCAAAAAATCAGAAAAAATTATGAAAAATACATCTAATTTTTCTCTTTTTGATTTTTATTTTTTCACAATTTTATTGTGTTTTGATATTTTATATATTTTTTCACTTTATTTGAATTATTTTAAATGTTTAAAAATACCTTTATTCATTTTTAAATTCTAAAAAAAATAGGGAAGCATCCAATGATATTTTGATAAATAGTGGTGACCTTATTTATTTTTTTATTTCTGACTTTACTATTTTTCTTTGTTTTTGGTTTACTTTGTCTATTTCTTTTAATTTTAAAAATAGTTTCTGACTTTAAAAAATTACCAAAAATTTCATAAAAATATTTGAGTTTATTTCTAATTTTTCTATGGTCGTATTTAATTTTTATTGATTAATTTGAACATAGTTGTTATTTTTCTCTCTTATTTTCATTTTCAATCATTTAAAAAAAACCTCATCTTTTATTTTATATTACAGTTTTATTTCTATATATATTCAGGCTGATCTTGGATTGAAGTTTTGATCATGAACTTTATTAACATCATTGGATCCATGGTGTTGAGTCTAACTCCATAAAAATGGATGAATGATTTTAATAATAGTTTGATTAGATTTTTGGTTCAAATATGGTTTATTCATTTCCCCTTCCCTCTTCATCTTATCCCATTCTTATTGTACTAAATTTTGTTGGAGCATGATTTATATATCATGTCTCAAAATATGAGGTGCATAGATTTCTATTGACCGGCCTCAAAATAGGTGTGATTTCTATATAAGTCCAGTTACGATTGCTTAACATAGCGCTAAGTTTTATCCCGAATTGAGAAAATGGTCATTCATGGCCCAAACCTATGTTTGTAAGCCTAAATATATCAGTTTGAATCCTTTGATCCAATAATCTTAAGATCCATTGTTAGGAGGCTTTGGTTCTACCAATCCTCTAATGGAACTTCATTAATTTTGGTTAAAGTGAATCACTTAAACATCATTGATCATTAAGTGTTATTTTGAGAATTCTTAAATGGATGATATACTTGACAAAAAGCAAATTCAACTTATTGTTGATAGGCTTTGGTTCTACCAATCCTCTAATGAGTTCCAAATGCAAGTTTTAAGATGGCAATCCAACTAACCACTAATTCCTAACAATTGACTTTATTTTTATGCTTTTATTTTATGCTTTTATTTTAGGCTTTTACTTTATGTACCATTTACTTTAGCATTTACATTGCATGCTCTTTTCATCTTTGCTCACTTGAGCCTCTATCTTCATGTCATTTTTATTTTGCTCACTTAATCTTTTCATTTCCTTTTGAAGATACATAATAATCAACTTAAACCCTAAAAAACTTTAATGTTACTTGGACTACTTGGTTACTATTCTTGGCACTATGGAGATCGTGAACTTCTTGGACTTAGGATTAGAAGCCTTGATATAACTTGAGACCTTGTAACCTCAATTGTTATTTTGTTTGGAGTTCTTGGGGTTTACCCCAAGACATTGGTGTGATACGGTGGAAGAACTGACTGTTTATACTAGTTTTGCATTTGTATTCGCAAATGTTGCGGTAAGCAAGAGTCGCCACCGAATTTTCTTTTATCCAACAAAGGAAAGGGTGAAAAGAACAGAAAATACCTTTCGAGAGTTTTCTGAGTAAGGGGGGTAGATTATGGAAAGGGAAGGTGTTAGCACCCTTTCCATCTGTGGTTTTTCACGCGCTCTTAGGTACTTGCTCATTTTGAAAATTGTTTTCGTGTTTGTGTGTTTTGAAAAGTTTGCTTGCTTTATGATAACTCTTGTATCAGTCCTCAAGAGTGTTGATAAAGCGTTTTTTGAAAAAAATTTAAAAGTGTGGTGTGAAAAAGATTATTTTGAGCAAGTACTTAATAACCATCTACCTACTAGAAAAAAGTTGTTCTTTTCCCCCCTTTCCTTTAGATAGTGATATCCTACTATTAGTGAGTAGGTAGCCCTTTCGTTGGATATGGACGGACTATCGAAGGGACATGTACGATCACTAAGGCAACTGGGCAAGAACTCTTAGAAATTATCCTAAAGTTCTAAGATCACTTTTAACCAAGGCAACAGTCGAAAGGGTCATCGAGAGACTTGTGATCTCTTGAACTCAAGGATAGTCACTAAAAATTCTCACATTTCAAGAATTGTGACCGTTTTCGAAGGCAACCGAAGTGGGAGATACCCTAGAGGTGAGCATGTGCAACTGTATTGATTCAGTTCATCTATCTTGCAATTTTAGGGTGATCTAATCGTTTTAATTTACAATCTTTTTCATGCAATCCTATTAATCTAGACAGTTAATAATAGTGCAAGAATTTAAAAGACAGAAATTAAAACTAGCTATTACAAGGCATCGAGGAAGAGGATACATAACCAAAATTGGGGAGTGCGGAAATTTAAAAGCAGTAATAAATCCTAAGTTAAACTATTACAAACTGTATACAGATACAATAAATTAGAAAAATTATAAAACAGAAAAATGATGAGCGCACGGAGATTAAAAGGAGATAAAGTTAAAAAACCTAAAAATCTAATTGATTTAAAAAATATTTTTTGTATTTTTATTGAGAAAAAGATGTGAAGTGATTAAACCTAATTCTAATTGGTTTTAAATTAATCAAGATGATTAAATTAATTAATTTTCCCAAAAAGATAAATTTAATTAGAAAAAACCTAAGTCTATTTTTTTTGTGATTTTCTGATTTTATCATAAAAAATAAAATTGGTTTCAAAAAAATAAATATAAAACTATTAAATAAATAAATCTAAAATAAAGAAAAAAGAAAAGGGGTCTGGTGTTATGAAGCAGACTGGGGGGTGCACGCTAAAAATTTGCTAAGCCCAACCAGACACAAGCCCAAACCTCTACGTGCTTTAGTGTTACTGACTCCTTAATGGTCTAGTGTGGGCGCTCAAGTCTGGGACATTGGATTTGATGTTGTGATGCGTTGATGGTGATGATCTGGTGACACATGGTGTACACGCTTGGACCTGGGATATTGGATCTGCAGGAAACAAATATGGAAGAAATAAAATGCAAAAGGGTTGGATCGAACCCAACCCTCTTGAGACTAATGCCCTATCATGCCTTGCCTTTACCATCTTAGCCAGGTAATATTTCTGTCAATCCAACACAACACAATGATCATATAATAAAACGCGCTAAAAATATTAAATTCAAAACTTAAGTCATCGTGGGACCCAGGGTACACGCACAGGCCAATCAGGATCCCCCCAAGCGCCATGTGGGAGTCAACGATGTTCAAAAATCTTGACTCGTCGGAGAAGCGCTAGAGCCCTAGCTCCGGTCGTCTTCTTCGGTCACCTCCTCCATCGGATCTTGCTTAAACCTGCAAAATCAAATGTTAGCTGGCCCTTACCCACCTAATTCAAGGGTTGTGGATCCAATGGTAGGGTCCTCTTGGCCTGAAACATCGTGCAAATAGTGCTATGAAAAAAATGAAAAGTTACGGTCAACAATGGAAGATGGTGATCCTCACGTCCCACTTCGCATGTAAGGGTATCAACCTATTCTAAATGACCATACTAGAATACTCAAGTCATTAGAATTCCTCAACAAGGCGTGAAATTCAAAATACAATTAACCAAAACAAAACAAATTGGCCATGATGCATGTGATGGTCTCAGGTACAAAAAGACATGGGAATTCAACCTATCTTACCCTGAAGATGTCTTGGAGGTGATTTGTGGTGATTGCTTGCTTGGAAAGAGGCGGAGTCTGGAATACAATTGATGGTGTATTCTTGAAAAAGTTTGGTAAAAATCTAGCGATCTTGAGGCAACCACGCCTTCTTTTAGGCTAGAATGTTTGTGTATATATATTAAGCCACATTAGGTTAACAAATATGGAGGGGTATCAATGCTTTCAAAAAGATATTTGATTTCCAAACTTTCCATTTTTGAAGATTTCTTTCTACTCTTGGCTTGCACGTCTCTCTTTGCCATGTGACAACTTTCATGAGTTGTCTTGGGCCTCCAATATGATGGAAATCGAAAGCTGACACGCCCCTGTAGATGAATTTTCTCTCTTCGAAGGCTTTGAACATGACCAATCGAAGCATTATCTTATTGATTGGTCGAAGTGTTATTCTGCTCTCTTCGATGGCTTTGAACTTGATTCGAATGGCTCATATTCTCAGCATCAGAGTTTCTTCGATTAGCCCCTAAACATTATTCTTCTTGATGGCGCTGAGTCCTGATTCGAATTGCTCAAGGCTCCCCTCAACAGAGCTTCTTCACTTGATCCATGGTTTGTATGAATTCGAATGGCCCATCATCAGAATTTATGGGAACCTCTCAGTTCTTGCTCTTTTTGATCTCATTTTCTCTAACTTGGACAATCAGAATATCACCCTGTTGATATACCAATCGAAACATCACTTGGTTAACATGCCTATCGAAATGCACTTTATACGCTGTAACAAAAAACAACCTTATTTAAGATGCTTGTCGAAGCTACCTTGTTTGAGATGCCCATCGAAAGGACCAATACCAATCGGAAGACCTTTTGTAGATGCTAATTGAAGGACCTTTTATAGATGCCAATTGAATGTCCTTTTGCAGATGCCAATCGAAGGACATTTTGTAGATGACAATCGAAGGGCATTTTGTAGATGCCAATCGAAGGACCTTTTATATATGCCAATCGAAGGGCACTTTGTAGATGTCAATCAAAGGACCTTTTACAGATGCCAATCGAAGGGTCTTTTGAAGATGCCCATCGAAGGATACTTAACCATCATTCAAAAAATTTCCTTTTCTTTAGGCAAAGGTTTATAACCACCTATGCAAGAGAAAATCTTGGAAAAACATGAGAGGGAAAATTTTGGGGTACAACAATTGGGTTGTTTGTTTGTTTTGTGTGCAGGTCATTGTGATTACATGCTTTATCTGTGATCTGGAATTCATCTGTATACAACCGTTACTCTGCCCAAATTTTGTGAAGACTTGATGCAATTGAAGTTTTGTATTCTTAAGGGATTTATTAATTGTTTTCTTAGTTTCAAATTCAAAGGATGGAATTCTACATTGACTCATTATGTCAAGTGTTGGCATCTTGTTTGGTTAGATTGTCTTTCTCCTTAGCTTTTACCTTATGCTTTAGGATAGTTTCTTCATCTCCTCCCATTTTCTTTAATTTCAAAAATCTTCTCCCTCCTTTTGAAAAATCTTCTTGTTTTTAAAACTTGAGCACTTTCATAATAAACTTGGACTTATGTCCATGTATTTTCAAAAATTATTTCTTAATCAAATTTCAATCAACTTAACAATACCTTGACATTTTTTGTGAGGACTAAAATTCAATGAATCTCATTCAAACTATTTTTCCATTTTAGCTTTTATCTTTAAAAACTTTTCTCAAAAAATTAGACTCTTGTCAATCCTTGTACTGATGCAAACAACTATACTTCTATAATATATAGTGAAGTGATATATCTTCCACTTGGGTGTTGAGTGATGCAAATTTTCCTTTCTCATAATTGTGGGTAGTAAGTATGTTTTCCACACGGGTAATGAAAATGACGTCTTGTCTCTTAAAATTAACCAACACACTTGTGTTTTAAATTTTTTTAAAAAGAGGAACTACAAGTACCCTGATCCCCTATTTCACGGAAGGTGATACGTAGGTACTAAAGGTTCGCAACCGCGGCGGGTGCAAAAGTTATATAAAAAAAATACTTCTTTTCTCATCACCAAAATCTATTTTTATACAACATTTTATAGCCAAAATATACAAATTTTACAAAGAGGTTATGGCGGAGTACTGTAGATGTTTAGGGTTCTAATACCTCCCCTTTGCATAACCAATCCCCTTACCTAGAATCTTTCCTCCTTTTTTGGGTTATCCGCTCTTTTCCCATTCCTTTGGAAACAATAAAGCACAGTGGAAATTTTTATTTTGATCTGTACAAGTCAAGTCAATCCAATGGCTTAGTCTTAACATTTCTACCGCTACAGAAAAAAATGGTGACTTCACTGGGGAAAGATTGACCTCTTGCTGGTCCATCCCCAAGTGGGTTGAGCCTATATTTGTGTATATTTGTGTATATCTGTACATGTGCTATTGTTTGTTATATATTATGTGTTGTATATGTGTTTGTCTGGATTTTCCTGGTTTTTAGGGTGCTTGGTGGTTTCTCATAAGTCCTATACCCGGACTTGGGAAAACTTAAGATAGTACGGGCGGTATAGTCATGTTAACTTTGAGGGATTAATCCAAAAAATGGAGGCATGATATCCCCCACCCAGTGGAGGCCCCTTTGACTGTAGTTTCGTTTACCGAGTAATCAGGAAGACGTGCTACTTTCAACTTGGGAGCCTGTTGAAACTGAGGACCATAGAATACCTAACCCATCTTAGCATTTTAGGTGTAGTGCGGAAGCTATGACAGAGTAATCCGAAAGTAGTTGTCATGCGATACTATGCTCGGACGAGTTTTTCTTGAGATTATTACTAATTACCGAGTTAATCGGGAAGTTGGTAATATCCAAAGGAAGGATGTAGACTCTGGGAACCTCTAGAACCTTGTTCGGCAGGTGATAACTTTTAGACCATACCTTATGGGTAGTACCTTCGACCTCATGCTCGTGACGTTGAACCTATGAACCCTATATTTGCGATCTTGTGTGTGATTGTTGTATCATGCATTCATGCACCCATGAGAATCTTAAAGACATTTAATTTTAAGGGACTTAAAAGGGGACTATTTATGAATATCTCAGGTACATTTTGACTATGGATTCTGGAAAAAGAAATACTAGGAAGCATAGTTTCAAAGATCCCAAGATAGATTTGATAAGTCTGATTCCCGAGTTTGAGTGTTCTGCAGATTTTAGGAGGGAGTATGGGTCCATCATTTCTCTTATAAAGCTCAGGATGAAGGAGGGAATTCTCTCAACCTTGGTCCAGTTCTATGATCTGACGTATCGATGCTTTACTTTCCCTAATTATCAGTTGATGCCTACACTAGAGGAGTATCCTTATCTGTTGGGTTTGCCTATTATCGATCGTGTTACTTTCACTAGTTTGGAGGTTGAAACCCACATGACTACCAAAGGATGGATTATAGGATTACCAGCTCAGTTCTTATTGGAGAAAGCTCTCTACTTTGCTAGGATGAAGAGTACGGTTGTTCGATACGGTGGAAGAACCGACTGTTAATACTAGTTTTACATTTTGTATTCGCAAATGTTGTGGTAAGCAAGAGTCGCCATCGACTTTTATTTTATCCAAATTAAGGAAAGGGTGAAAAAAATAGAAAAAGACATTTTCGAGATTATTCTGAGTAAGGGGGGTAGATTATGGAAAGTGAAGGTTCTTAGCACCATTTCCATCTACAGTCATCTACGGGCTCTTAGAGGTTTGCTCATTTTTAAAATACCTTTGTGCTTTGTGTGTTTGAAGATGTTTTGACAATGCCTTAGTACGACAAATAATGGTATTTTAAGAATGCAAAGCTTACGTCTGTCTTGAAACTTGAAAATTCATTTTTTTAGTAAAACAAACAAATTTTGTAAAAGTGTGATATTAGCTTAGGATTTATAGCGAACCCTATAGGAGTCAGGATACCTTTTGTAACAATATGTTTTTGAACTAACCCATGCTTCAGCTAGGACTTTTAAGGGTTGTAACGTGGCCTGGTTCACGGTTTTAAGAAACAAAGGATAAAGGATCAAAATTTATTTGTACCCAACCCATTGTTCGTGATGTTCTTCAGTCCTATGCTCAATTAATTGTGCGTTTAGATCCCAATTAAGTCTGAAATCTGTGCTCTGATACTTGGTGATGTTTCGGAAATTGAACGTTTGTTTGAGAAGGCAGTAATTTTTATAACCTTTTCTTTTTGTTGAGGATTTGTAGCAACATCTTTTTTTTATTATCCCTGCTTTTGTCTGAACTGTTTCTTTTCTGATTACAGTTAGCGGGATGCCCCCGTTTTTTCCTTAAGTCTCCTTCATAGGTTTTGACTTAGCAGGCTTTTCTTTTGAAAAATAATGAATGTGTGCTTTGATGATTATGCGGAACCAACACCATCTTTTGGAAGGTATTTTCTACACTATTTGTCGTGTATGAAGGATGAGCTTGTGACTGAATGCACTTCTGAATTAACTGGGAATGCTACCCTGCCCCGGGTTATGATTAAGGGTTTTAATTTGTATGAAAAGAAAAACTTCTACTTCTTAGTCTCAAAGGGGTTGACTAGGGATTATCTCCTTATAACTCCACTTTTTAGGATTTGAAACAACGCTTGTACATCGTCAGCGGGGTCTATTCAAAATCACATTGTATGAGATTGTGGTATCGATTTCGTCATCCTCCCTCTAAAGGCTTACAACTTTTAATCAAGAGTCGAATATCACAAAAGGAAGTAAAAACACAGTTACGAAGGAAATAATTCAAGATAAACATATGCAATGCATTGATGAAATGAAAAAGTTTGACATAAAGGTAAGTGTTTAAACCAAACAAAGAAATTGCAACTGAAAATTCGAATGAACAAAAATTTCTCTGCCTAAACTTTATCACTTCAGATGATATGCCTTGGAGGGATGATATAAAAACTCCAGTTGACTATCTTGTGTGAATTCCAACGCTCCTTCATCAATCAGGTCTTGAATTTTGTTCTTCAACGCCCAATAGCTTTTAGTGTCATGTCTAGGACTGTTGGAGTGGTACGCACACCTTTCATTTGGATTGTACCTTGGGGAGACAGTGTTGGGATTCTGAGGAGGATCCTTTAACGTAACCAGCTTGGCCTCCAATACCTGATGCAATGCTTAAGTCAAGGACATGTTGATTTTGGTGAATTGCCTCTTGTGCTTGTCTCGCCTTTGCTGATTACCCCATTGCGGTTGGCGAGGTCGTTGTTGGACCCTTGGAGTAGCAGCAATTTGGAAAGGTCCACTCTCCACCAAACCCACTTCTTGTCTCATCACGGGCTGATTAATGACTTGATCCTCAATCTCGACTGTTTGTTTCATATGGTTGCATCCGTCTTGATGAAGTTTTCTGATAAAGGATCTCAAATATTCTTGCCCCCGGGTTAGGCTTTGGATAAGAGCCATCTTCCCTAGCATCTGGATTCTTATTCCTTCTATCTCAGCTTGCATTTGCTCCAACTGGTCATCCTTGTTGTCTTCAGGACTTTTCTTGGCCAATTTCCCAGCGAGGAGTGCTTTCAATTCTTCCTTCCCCTTGGATAGGTTGAGGAACATTTCCATGAACTGAGCCTCTTGAGTTTGGAGATCTCTGTTGTTTTGTTCAAGAGCCATTTTCCTTGCTGAAATAAACATCGAGAAAATGAGAAACCTGTACTAGAAGACTTGTTATGCAATGGCATGCATGCAATGTTTTCAAGGATCTCGTGGGGTAAATACAAGAAGATATTTGAATTTTGACTGCAGCTTGGATTAAGGAACTTTCATATTTGAATGTCCTTCCTTGAGAAACGAGCTCACCATATTGAGTGGGTCATAGCCCCTGATTTAAGTTGTCGTGTTTTAGTCTTTTGACGACATTGGCTAGGGGAAAATAAATCCCCTTGCCCCTTGCTAGATGTCTTCTTTATCATAACATGTACCACAGGCCCTTGAGATCCTTGAAATGGTTAAGGAAATGCTATGGTATGATGTTATGATGTGTATGCTATGCATCAAGCAAAATGTAGGGTGATGAAGACAAGTATGTCTTGCAAGAAAACCAATTTATTGGATAATGATTGTAAACAAATCCTGCAAGGAAATCATGTTATTAGATAATAAAATCCTGCAAGTAGTTCAAGTTGAAAGCAAACAAGTCACACGAGAAGCCTTAGGTTCAGGCTTGCATGGGGTTTGTAGGTAATTACCCTCTTGAAGTTTAGTTGGCTCAACCTGTCCTATTAATAGTAACCGGGTTCTGAGGAGTCTCATATCACTGACCTTTCTTTTAGGTATTGTTCTAGCTCAAGCACCGAAGTATTGCAGCCAGAATATCCCAAAAGTCTAGTCTCAATGAGTGTAGTATCGATTATCAACCAATCTTTGGTCGGAACCAAAGCCGGCCATATCACTACTTTCTAATGGATTAGGATGATCCAATTAAAGGTTCTAAAGGTCAGTTAGGCGCTTAATGACACTAACGAAGCCTAATGTTATCCTTGACTGACTCAAGGAACATTAGTACAAACTAAAGTATCACACTAACGTAGCTATCACTTTGTCCATATCAGCTTACGTAGTACAACTTCCATGATTTATTGCTACTTACCCAATAAGGTGCCCCAGATCTGGGTGTAGGATCTATAGTAACAACCCAAATAAGCCCTCAAAAGTAAAGAATAAAAACACACAATGAAAGCAATAAAGAATGAACTAAACTCTAAGGTATCCCCACTTTTTGATATTGTCCCCAGCAGAGTCACCAAATCTGTGATACGGTGGCAGAACCGAATGTTAATACTGGTTTTGCATTTTGTATTCGCAAATGTTGCGGTAAGTAAGAGTCACCACCGACTTTTCTTTTATCCAAATTAAGGAAAGGGTGAAAAGAATAGAAAAAAACCTTTTCGAGATTATTCTGAGTAAGGGGTAGATTATGGAAAAGGAAGGTGTTAGCATCCTTTCCATCCGTAGTCATGTACGGGCTCTTAGAGGTTTGCTCATTTTTAAAATACCTTTGTGCTTTGTGTGTTTGAAGATGTTTTGACAATGCCTTAGTACGGAGAACTTTGTAATGTTTCTCAGGATAGTGGAGAAAGTATAAAAAGTGTTTTTGGAAAATGTTTTTTGAAAAGTAGAATGTGTGTAAGTGCAAAATGTTTTGAGCAAACTTCTAACAGCTATCTACTTTGTACTCGAAAAGGTAGTTCTCTTCCTCCTATCCTTTAGACAATTCTATCCTACTATTAATGAGTAGGTAGCCATACCGCTAGATGTATAAGGGGCATTTGAAGGGACGTTACAGTCATGAAGGCAACTTGTGGAAACACTTTAGCATTTTTATTTGGGGACTAGATCATTTACCGAGAGGCAACTGTAGGGTCATCGAGGGACTATGATCTTTTTGTTTTATGGGTCTTTGCTAAAGCGTCCCCGTTTTGAGGGACATGACTGCTTTATTTCCGAAGGCAACTAAAGTGGGGTACCCTAGAGGTGTATATGTGCATGTGTGTTATATTCGGTTATTTTTTATCTTTTGCATTAGGTTTGCTAATGTTTTGTTATTAGTCTTGTCATGCAATCCTAGTTACTAGCAGTTAATATATATACATGAATTAAAAATGCAAAAATGTAAAGTGCGGAAACATAAATCTTACGCTTTTACAGGGCTTTGGGGATTAATCACATGTCCAAGAATGAAGGGGATAAAGTAGTAAATATCCTAGTTTTAATCTATTACATCCAGTGGGCAGATAGAATAATATGAAAAAATGCGAAAATAAATAAATGTGCGCGAAGTAGAAAAAGACGTCTGAGGTGTAAAAATATTTTTGTTTGTTTTTAGTTTTAATGTAAGTAACATAAATTGAGAAAATAAAGTTAGACCTACATTCTAATTTATTTTAGTTCTTTTGAAAAGAGGATGTTAAAGTCAATTAATTAACTATTTCATAAATTAAGTAAAAAAAACTAATCCTAAGTTCTTTGTGATTTTATTTTATTTGATTTTTGATTTAAAAAAAGTGAGTAAAAATAAAAATAAGAATAAATGCAATAAAAGAATCCTTCGATCAAAGAAATGATGGTCTTCGTCCATGAAGGAAAGGCCTTTGATTCTATGAAGATAGGTGGTCTTTGATCCATGTGAAGGATAGCCTTTGATCATGTGAAGACAGGCCTTCGATCCAGCAAAGAATATTTCTGGAGGCATCTAATGATTTTCCTGTAGAGGAAAGTACTGAAACCTGCAAGAAAAAGTGACAACAAAACAAAATCATGACCTGGGTGTCGAAACTCGGGTCCTTCGATCCTGTGGGTGTTGGGTCTATTTAGGCTATATCTGCAACAAGTATTAGAAACCAAAACAAATGCAGACTGGGTGTCGAACCCAGGTGAGATACGGTGGTAGAACCGACTGTTTTGAAAATGCTGGTTTGGTTTTGTGTTTTTTGTTCGCAAAATGCCGCGGTAAGCAAGAGTCGCCACCGACTTTTATTTTATCCAACCGGAAAGGAAAAAAAGTACAGAAAAAAAAAATACTTTTTCGAGATTTTGAGTACGGGGGTATATTACAGAAAGGGAAGGTGTTAGCACCCTTTCTATCCATGGTTTTCCATGGGCTCTTAGGTACTTGATCATCTTTTAAAATTGCTTGTGTATGTTTGTTTTGAAAAGTTTTGTTTTACTTCGTTTTAACCCTTGTTTCTGTTCTCAAGAGTGTTACGAAGTTGTTTTTGAAAACTTTAGTTTGAAAGGTGTTTGGTCTGAAAAAAGTTGACTTGAGCAAGTACCTACTAGCATCTACCTACTCGAAAAAGGATCATTTTTGTTCTCGTTTCCTTTAGACAATGTTATCCTATTATTGAGAAATAGGAAGCACCGTCGTTGAAGTTATAAGGGTCAATTCATAAGGGACATACGATCACTAAAGCAATGTTAGGGCGTCTTAGTAATAACCCTAGAGTCTTAAGATCATATTCGAGGCAACATTTCCGAGCGGGACATTTGATCTTTGTTTAGACAGGAGGGCAACCACTAATACAACCTATACTTAATGATCATTTACCGAAGGCAACCGAAGTGAGAGTATGCCCTAAAAGTGCGCATGTGCGAGTGATTTTATTTCAGTTATTATCTTTGCACATTAGGATTTTCTAGCCATTTTAAATTATCATGAAATCTTGCCATACAATCCTATTAACATACATCTACACAGTTAATATTTGTGATAATTAAAATGCGAGAAATAAAACCTACGCTATTACAAGGCTTCGGGGTAGGGATTAATTACATAGCCAAAAAACCCGTAAAAGACGATAAATAAAAGAAAGTCCTAGGTTAAACTATTACATATCGTGAGCAGTTACATTAATATTGCAAAAATAATAAACGCGCGCGATGAATCGGAAACGAGAGATTTAGGGTTTTGACCCCAACTACCTAATTGTAATTTAAAAGGGAAATCATTTTTTTGTCGTTTTTGATTATTTGAGAAAATAAAGCTTAATTGAATAATACCAAAAACCTAATTACTAATTAATTTAAATTTAAGGAAAATAATTAAACTAACCTATTTTTTGTAGTTTTTATTTTGGGAAAGAAACAAAAATTAAATCAAGAGTTGATCCCTAATTTGCTAATTGATTTTAGTTATATATAAAAAGTTAGAATTATCCTAGATTAAATTAAACTAGTATTAAATTAAATTTGATAAAATAAAACCTAATCCTAATTGTTTTTGTGAAACTCTTGATTTTATGATTTTATGAAAAAGAAATTAATTTTGTTAAAAAAACAATTAAGTAAATTAAATTAAATAAAAGAAATAACTAGAAATGAAAAAGAATGGGCCTGGTGTTGTTTAGCAAGAAAGGGGTGTGGTTTGCAATTCTGAGCCCAATAAACTCCTGGCCCCATTGACTTTGCTAGATCCTGTGGGCATGCTTGACTCTAACGCATGGTGGACCCTCATGGGAGAAGCCTTGGATCTGGCATGTTGATGATCTGATGGTTGGATGCTGATGATGCACGGTGGTCACACAGGATACTAGCGCACCTGATCATGTAAGGAAAAATAATATGGAACTAAAGTTGGGACCTGGGGATCGAACCCAGGCCTTTAAGCTTTCTCACACTGTACGCTTGCCAACTGAGTTGGCTATGTTAGTTGTATAAACAATAACCAATAAATATTATATGATAAAAACAAAAGGCCAAACTCTAGAACGTGCGAAATTCAAACGGACGAGTCACATGCTGCCACACCATCGTCTCCTTCACTAGCCTGTCATTTTAGAAATCAAAACTTTTACCTACGGACGTTCACTGTAGGTATAGCCCTGCGTATTTCCAAAATCTTGTACATGTACGATAAATGAAAACCAATGGTACCAATCAACTCGTTGCAACCTCACGAGCATCGTGGTACCATTATCACTGGCCAATTTTTCCTATATGAAAAATCCCTAAAAACGAAGCATGAACCCTAGCCATGGCAACTTTATATACAATCAACAAAAATGCAATTAAATATAACTATTAGCTTGCAAACATCTCAAGGATAAAAAATATGTTTATTAATCATGCTAAATATGCCAGAATTAATGTATTCGAATTCAAGAAAATATGGAAATCGTGTGACTCTTACAGGGCGTTTCAAGGCGTGGGGGAGCTTGCTAGCAATTGAAACACGATCCCGGGGAGTCCAGGAAACGATTGGTATGATTAGAATGGCTTGAGATGGCCTGGAACTTGGAAATAAGTTTGCACCTTTTTCTTTAATTTTTTAGATTTGTTTTCTGCCTTTGCACGCCTCTAGCCTCTCTTTTTTGATCTGTCCTTGTCCCTTATGTATCCAAGAATGTATTAGGGTTACAATTTGTTTCAAATCTTTTCCAATTATGAATATTGATTCATAATTCAATCCTTGCACCAAATCTTTCCAAATCAAGCAAATTCAATCTTTTTGTGTCATATGAGCCTTGCACGATTTGATCTTATCTCCAGCTGTATCATGGACCTAATCATGCACAAAATTTCAAGATTTAATTAGTTTTTGATATTTTCATTATTTTATATTGATTTTATTTGATTTAAATGAAATAAAATCAAAATAAATGACAAAAATAAAATAATGGCAAGTGGAAGGGCTCATGGGTCGTGGGTCACATTACAAACTCAGTGCAAGCATAAAAAGTTGGGCCCATTTAGCAAAAAATGCAATTTTGGACACATTTGACTTTTGGCAATTTTGCAAAAAGGGTCAACTTGGCCAATGCATAACTCCCTCAATTTTGACCCTAGAGAGGGGTTCTTGTACTTTTTAGAAAGCTTAAGATGTCCTCTAAGCAACCCTTTTGGTCTCATCTCAATTGAGTCTTCCATGTTCATGTATGAAGCTTTGATCCAAAAGGTGTTTTTGTTGACTTTCCAAAATAACCTATAATGTCCAAATTCATATCTTCTTGTGAGTGCATATTTTGAACTTGGGAGATGAAGATGAGTTGTAGGGAATTACATCCTTTTCAAAATGATATTTGGATGGGTCATTTTTGATAAAGTATGAGAAAGTTATGCTTGGTCAAAGTTGAGTTGACTTTTCCTACAAAACGCTAATTTAGCAACTTTTGGGTTTTAATGAATTGTGAGCAGTCCTTGAGGAATCATGATCACCCTTGATCAAATGATGAATAATACTTCAAAATGATAATGTTGACCAAAAATCTTGCAGTTTGACTGCATGTGGGCCACAATTGACTTTTGACCTAGCACAGTCGATTTTCAGGCATTTGAGTAGTTGACTGAGCAAATTTCCTCTACAAGGCTTGAAACTTGACATGGATGATCTTGAGAACATATTAGGACAATGGTGAGCATTTGGGGTCCTTTGCACTTAAGCATCTTGATATAAAATGAAACCCTAATTTGAGGTAGACTGCCTTAGGAGAGAGTTTGTCTGGTCAACCCTTGGACTTCCTTGGGCAATTTGAAGACTTCACTTGACATGTACTGAGAAATATGGGAGGGAAAATTTTGGGGTATAACAGCTTCCCCTGTTCAATCTTCTTAAACTTGAGGATGTAGATTGGCTTGTTTGCCTTTCATGATCCGAAGGTGCAAGATGATTAAACACTAGAGTGATCAGAAATTTGCACTCGCATGAAGTGGTACTCGTCTTGCGATGTCAGGAATGGGCTTATAGATGCCATTTGGAAGTCAATGATGGAATATGGGCTTAAAGATGCCATCAGAAGAAGTGTCGATCGCGTAAGAGATTCCTTTGCAAGAACCTGTATACCTGTTGTTGAGGAAGATTTCGCTGGGGAATGCTGGTCTCTATCTTGGGAGAAATAGAATTTTAGGAGCTTCAGTTGTCTGTTATTCTAGTAGGGAATCATCTCTTACTCGAGGAGGTGAAAATGAACTGTTATCTGGTCGTGCTCCAGGCTTTGCAATTTCTCTATTCTTATCTGGTCGTGCCCCAGGCTTCAGAAGGAATTAAGTGGTTATCCGGTCGCATTCGGGTTTCAACCTGAATTTAAGGCATACTGATATCCGGTCAATTTCCGGGCTTCATAGTAATAGGCCGAGTAAACTTCTATTTGGTCGAATTCCAAGCTTCGCAGTACCTTATACTGTTATCTTGTCGTGTCCTAGGTTTCAGTGTCCTTTGCCGTTATCTGGTCGTGATCCAGTCTTCACAACGTCTTATACCATTATCTGGTCGTGCGCCATGCTTCACGGTGTCTTGTACCACTGTCTGGTCGATTCTAGGCTTCGTGGTATCTTGTACTACTATCTGGTCGTGTCTCAGGCTTCACAATAACTTGCTGAGGGTTAAGCTGTTTTCCGGTCGATTTCCGGGCTTCGAAGCTTGAATTTAAGACATACCACTATCTGGTCGATTCCAGGCTTCGTAGTATTTTGGAGAAATCAAGATATTATCCATTCGATTTTCGGGCTTCATGGCTTGAACTGGAATAGAAATCTTAGTATCGATTTGACTGAACCAGAGAAAACTTGTGAGAACTTGATTGCGTCTTTCCCTGCAAGGTAAAGAGTTAGTCGTATGTAATGTCATGATGTATGAAATGTATTGAGTAATGATGTTCTCAAAATAAATGAGATTGTGTTGTATGATGCATGTACGCATGCCACGGTGTATGGATATGCAATGTTTTTGTGCTATTCTTCGGCAGGGGAGAATAAATCCTAGACTGTTGTTGGAGAGTATAAGGAGTTGAGTTCTTTGTCCTTGTTGGGGATAGTGACCGAAGATGATTTGCTGGAGACTTGCGTCTGTTCTGCTTGAGAACATTCCGCCGAGAGAGACTATGTTTGAGAATAATCCTGTGGGAGAATGACTTTGTGTGGAAGAGAGGAACTCTGTTGGACGATCTGCTGATTTGGAGAAGTAAACTCAGCTGCTGGTGAACTTCTATTGCTGGTGATAGATAAACTCTGCTTGGGGAGAATTTTGCCGACTCATTCGCGATTATGAACCTCAGTTGGGTGGAGCTAACACCACCGTCTTGGACACTTCCTACTCTGCGGGGAGTGTATGTACCTTTAGTCATATTCTCAAGCTGGCTCTATCCCTGTACCTGGTGGGTAGAGCAACTGTAAGGTTTGGACACTTCTTGTTTGCCCCTGTTCTTGGAATTATGAGTAATTGTCTTTTGTTTCGTATGTAAATATTTATGAGCAGCAATTATTTTCAAATGCATATATCAAAAATGAATCATTGAACGTTCTTGCAAACAAAACAGAAAAAAGAAAAAACAAGTTGAAATTTGGGAAATTGAATTGTATTGATTTTTGAAGTTGGCCTATAATAGGCGTTTTATGCAAGAGGCTGACGTCCTAGTAAGAGAACGCCGCTGAGGGAACATAAATTATACATTTTGTGTAAAAGAAAGAAAAACAGCTATGTGAACAATCCCATTGGGTTCCAACTCTGCTATTGCCTTTATATCTTCAAGCGTCTCATCCCTTTGCTACTTGGTCGAAGGTAGATCAGATTGATTGGCATCGTCCGAGCTTGATAGTCGATACAGAAGTCTGGTTGCAAGATGATCCAATGAGACATAGTGTTACGCTTTAATCCCTAATTTTTTCCTGGACCGCCCTTTCAGGTTTTCAGTCCATCGGGATACCCTTTTTTGCCCAAGTCGCCTTTTCAGGTTTTCGATTTGCCAGGTGTACAGTTTTTTTATTTTCATCCCTTACTTTTGCCTGAACCCTTTTGGTTCGCCGGGAAGCCCTTATTTTTGCCTAGGCCAGTCGACCTAGCGGGTCTTTGATTATGCGTAGTATCTTTTCACTATGTCTGCATTGACGGGGTGAGGAAGGTCGTCACCATCCATGGTGGTTAGAATCAAAGCTCCTCCCGAGAAAATGTTCTTAACCACAAATTGCCCTTCGTACGTGGGGGTCCATTTTCCCCTGGGATCATCTTGCGGCAGTATAATGCGTTTGATCACCAGATCCCCGACTTGATATTCTTGACGTCTGACTTTCTTGTTAAAAGCCTTGATCATTCGCTTTTGATACATTTGACCATGACAAATAGCACTAAATCTCTTTTCATCGATTAAGTTCAGCTGATCAAGTCGGGTTTGGATCCAGTCATCTTCGTTCAAACCTGCATCCTTCATGATCCGGAGAGAGGGTATCTAGACTTCGATGGGTATAACCGCCTCCATGCCGTATACCAAAGAGTAGGGTGTTTCCCCTGTCGAAGTTCGTGCTGAGGTACGGTACCCATGAAGAGCAAATGGTAACATCTCGTGCCAGTCTTTGTATGTCACCGTCATCTTATGCACAATCTTCTTGATGTTCTTGTTAGTCGCTTCAACAACCCCATTCATCTTCATCCGGTAGGGAGAAGAGTTATGATGTTGTATCTTAAACTGTTTGTAGAGCTCAGTGATCATTGTATTGTTAAGATTTGTACCATTGTCCGTAATGATCCTCACTGGTACACGATATCGACAAACCAGATTGTGTCGGATAAACTGCGCCACAACGTTCTTAGTTACTGTAGCAAAGGAAGCTGCCTAGACCCACTTCATGAAATAATCAATCACTACTAGAATGAAACGGTGCTTGTTAGACACAGTAGGTCTGATCTCGCCGATCATATCGATGCCCCACATTGTGAAAGGCCAAGGAGCTGTCAAGACATTCAGAGGAACTGGAGGTACATGCACCTTATCAGCATAGACTTGGCACTTGTGACAGGTCTGAGAGTGCTGACAACAATCGGCTTCCTGTTTCCAGTGATTTCTGGTAAACAACCGCTAGTCTTCCAAACTATCGAATAATCTTTATTAACGCTACTCAATCTCTTTGGTAACTCACAGGATCGACTAGATTGATCCTAGGACTCCTTGGATATTAAGGTTACTCTCACAATCGAACAATTATTCATGGGTGCTATTGTATAAATGTTTGGTTTATTTCGATCCCCCTCTCTAAGAGTTTAAAATATGGTCAAAATGTATGTGAAAACTAAGTTATACGAATAATTGCTAATTGTAATGCTGATTGACAAGACATATAAAACTGTATGGAAAATGAAGTAACTGGTTTCGATCCATAAAACATTTAACACAAAAGGTTTCTGGAATGTGGAAGTTTAAAATGTGAAGAAAGCGTTTAATGCAAGAAATCTAGAAATGACTTTAAGTGAAAGTACATGTTTGAAGAATAATACTTGAAAGTAAAGACATTGAAAGCGTAAAAGTTCTCTGAAATATAGAGTGCTTCGAAATATAAAGAATGCAGTAAAATGTAAAACTTTGAAGAAAAGACTTTGAAATGAAAAGACAGTAAATAAAGAAACTTGCAAATGTTATTCGACAGAAAGAAAAAGAAGGAAAGTGCTGGAAATAGTAAAAGGGCTTTTATTAAATTAGAAATACATGGTGCTATCATACATACATCTCTCTTGCATTCGTTTCCCTTGCCATGTGGTAGTTTGAATGTTATTGAGTATTTTGTATAACAGATATGACACACTGAAATCCTAACACTAAGACTTCTATTTATACTAATTCGACCCTAACGGTCTCGCTACAAGATCATGCCACGTTTCGAACATGCAAGACAATGCTCCTTTCATCTTTCCACGTGTCCCCAAATGCTCCAACACATAACTTTCAAACTTTGAAAGTCCCGCCTTCATTTAAATTTCAAATGCTTTGGTGTTTCTCTGCTTCGAACGCTCTTCTCAGACTTAGCTTCGCTGCTGTTTCGAGACCCCTTTGGATACGCTCCCAAGATCACCGTTCGAAGCTTCAAGCTTTGACACACTCATTCGAAACACTGCTTCTGCAATTTCGAAGCGTGGTGTTTTAATTCCATTTCGATCAGAACTTCTAGCTCTTTTTGAATTCTAAATAACACATATCAAAATCTTCAGCCAACAAATT
The DNA here is from genome assembly GCA_948472305.1 of Vicia faba. Classification (NCBI taxonomy): domain Eukaryota; kingdom Viridiplantae; phylum Streptophyta; class Magnoliopsida; order Fabales; family Fabaceae; genus Vicia; species Vicia faba. Next base: position 1,387,154,208 of record OX451736.1, read on the forward strand.
GCCCCTTTAAAATATGTATTTCGATCTCTCTGAGAAATACCTATTTTAAATATTTATACAAGATTTTGATAGGATCTTCGAATCATCATAGCATTTAATGCGTTTGACCCTAGTCACATCAATCATAGCACCCTTTGGGTACCTTAACCGCCCAAAGTCACTTCACAGCATGGTGCAGTTATAAGTAATGATTGTTTTTTTAAAATCACGCCTATTACCTATATCAACTTCTCGCCACCTCTTCATCACACCAATCCATGATCTCCACGTATCATACTTTCACTCGGTGGATGTTTCATCTTCTTATTATAAAACGTCAATTTAACCTTCCCTTTTCCTTCTTTACATTCTAAACCTTTCAAACTCTGGAATTTTACTCTTCTTCTCTCATAAACACTCTAAGCTCTCAAACAACAAAAATGTCTTCTTCCACATCATCCCAACTCAAGAAAGCCTCCAAGAAGAAGGGAAAAACTACAGGAGCAACTATGGAGAGTAAAATCGTCACCATTCAAGGCCAATCTGCTCTTGCTCCTCAAATGATTTCCAAAGAAAAAGAAATGCTGTATGCATCACAGGTACTCATCCCTACCCATGTTGCTGGTAAGAGGTTAGCCTTAAATGGCCCTCTTACAGTTTTTGAAATACTAAAGGACACCAGGACCATTTTTCCCGTGTGTTATAACTTCAAACCTTTATTCAACAAAATGGATGCCCCTAGGGCAGTAGAATTTCTTAATCCGAAAACCACAGAAACCTCAACTGTTCATCCTAAGGACCCATTTATCTTGGATTATGTAAAAAGTAATTTTAAACCATTCCGATCTTGCCCTACTGCTGATGTTGCTTATCAAAACTAGTTTACGAAAGTAGAAGCCAAAAAATCCCAGCAATGGGAAGAACTAGGCATTTATAACCTTATTAAGCTATCGAAACCTGGATTCACCTATAGTCATCCTCTGCTATTTGCGTCCCTCTACTTCTGGGATAGCACCTACAACACTTTCCATCTTCCAGGTGGAATGATCACCCCAACCTTCTTCGATATAGCAGCCATTACCGGACTGTCGCCAGTGGGGGAAACTTATGTTCCTGACAATGAAGAGCACTCGAGCATAATTGACTTCGAAGTCAAGTTAGCCAGCTTCTCCAAATTTATCGGCCATTATCATGCTGAAGGGGATAATGTGTCTGACACAGAGCATATTGCTTTCTTAACCCTGTGGCTGTCCAGGTACGTTTTCTGCAGTAGATCCCTGCAGGTAGCTAGTAGGTTCATTCCTTTAGCTAGGGATTTACATGAAAATCGCAAAGTGTGCCTAAGCGAATTACTCTTAGTTGACCTCTATGAGAGCCTGAGGTCAGCTGTTTCGAGCCTTAAATCCCACAATTCCAAAAACATTCTTTTAGCTGGCCCATTTTGGTTACTTCAATTATGGCTCAATGCCATGTTCGAACCTTCTTTATCAACCGCCAATACCATAGATGAACAAGATTCAGAAATAAGCGATAGGATAGTCGAAGGCACTAGGCTTCGAAGACTAACCCCTAATGATGACAAGGACGACTTCAAGGTTCAATTCTCGAAGTACATCTTGATACTCTCAAAAAGACATAAATTCGAAGAGAGCATGGCGCCCTTTGCTTCGAGGGCTCATGGACCTTCTTGGTTCACCATGGCTCTCTCAGAAGCCATCAAGAGTAAGGAAATCCAAGATGTGTGGAGAGCTTTCTTGCTTCCTAGACTTATCTCTTCAAGGATAACCCCAGCTAAGAACCAAATTCTTCTCTTTGCCTACCAACCAAACTTCGTTTCGAGGCAGTTTGGCCTATGCCAACTGATTCCTGAACCTTTGTTCCAGACTGAGAGCGCCATCACATCTGGTCGAACTTTCAAGGCAAGGGAAGCCAAGATCCAACAAGAACAATATCAGGGCTTTGCCCAATTTGAACTGATAGCCTTCGAACCTACTCATCTCGCGGCCAAAGGATTTCTGGAGTGGTGGATTAAGTTTTATCAAACTTGTATGTTCGATACACTTACTATTCGACAGAAACTAATTGATGCCTTCGATGTGCAGGTACCAGCAAAGAAAGGTATGTTTACTCATGCCAAAGAAATAAAAGCTTTTCAAAATTACTTCGAAACTACTTACGATCCCACACGCTTGGACTCCACTGTGCATCAAGCGGCTGAGACCTTGAAGGAAAAATTTAAACAAAAAGTTTCCAAGCTAAAACTTCCTTCAGGGCTGTCACCTGAGGATAGGTATAGGTTGGCATTCGAAATGCATCCACCTAAATTTCCCAGATTACCTACCTCAGAATTGGCTCTGGCTTGGTTTCCCCCATATCCATGGTGGTTTACTTGCAAAGAGATGTTCAAATATCTTCAAAGGAAACCAAAGCCATCTGAGACTGTGACATGGGCTCGACACTGGCTTCATGATTTCCCAGGACATCTTCGATATGACCTTTCTGCCATGTCAATTAAATCTGATCAAGGCACAGGTGCGAATGCTTGGGAAAAACTCCCAAATATATTGTATTTTCCAAATCTTTAACCTTTGCTTTAAATGTTTTGATTTTCAGCTATCAGGATAAAGACCACTGCCTCGAAATCGAAGGAAGGGAGTGCCTCTCAAGCCTCCATCGAAACTACCGAAAAGACTAATCCACCCGAAACGACTACTGCTGCTGCAACTACACCAACAACAACAACGCCAATAACAACAAGTGCCCCAATTCCAACGGTAATCACTTAGTTTTTTCATGCTTCGAATTCACTCAATCCTTTTATATCTAACTTCGTTAAAATTCGTTCAGACCAACAAGCTTCCCCCCACTACTCCCAAGAAGCGGAAACCAAGCACCACTGGGGAAGATCTGACTGCTGGAGGAAACTCAAACACTGCTTCGAAGAAGAAGCTAAAGAAAGCTACACCCAAAAGTACTGTTCCTACTAGTGTCTCTGGACTCGACTCCAGGGATGCTGCTCCCTTACCACAATCCAAAAATCCACCTTCGACCTCCAACCCACAGTTGGAACGCATAGCTAGCAACCTCTCTTCTGAGGGGCCACAGGTAAATCGAACTTCTTCTAAAAATGTTTAACTTCTTATTACCTTGGTGAGTGTCATTCTTTAACACTTTGCTGCTCCTTGCAGAACATCCTGAATCCTACTTCTACTATTTCGACCTCACCGTCCAGGGCTGCTGTTCCGCTTAACTCCTCTCCTCAAGGAGACTCCAGCAATTTGGTCCAAAACAAAGGTTCTTCCAACGTGGCGGTTTTGGCTGGAACTTCTGAGCAGCCAGATGACCAAGGTACCTCCATTCCTCTGAAAGAGGTGAACGAAACCATACCTCAAACGTCTGCAGAGGATTCACAAAGGGTTCTTCAAAAGTCCCCCCTTGAAACTCTTCAAGAGGATCCAAAGGATACTCAGACTGAAGAGGAAAAAGCTGATTCTGGGCAAGGATTCGAAGAATCTGCAGACGAAGAATCTGAGGAGGAAAACGCCAATGATGGGGAAAACGACAACGATGGTTCGACTGCCGGGATGGAGTCTAATGCACATAGCGGTGAAAAGGATGGCATCGAAGTGGTAGATTTGGACGAGGATGAAGAAGATCAAGAGTACGAAGCAAATGAAGGGGATGGTGATACAATCAACGAAAACCCAGAGGTTGAAACAAACGAGGTTCCCCTACGCGTGGAATTCCCCCAATCCTCTCCGTCTCGAATGACTGACGAGGAACTGGCACTTCTGAGGCGAAATGACCCTATTGGGTACATGAAGGCAAAGTTGGCCCAGAGGGACGTTCCACTCGCTAGGGCTGGCACAAGTTCAACCAGCTATCCTCTTCCCACAGATGAAAGAGTTGTTCTTCTCAACAAAATTAGGAGAACTATTCTCAATGTGGATATCTTCGAAGTGCTTAAGCAAGATAGTACTGCTTGCTATACTATGAAGGAGCTGCTTACAAAGGTTAATCTTTCCAGCTGCTCTTTGCCAGTCAGTACTCTCTTGTTTGATCTTCAAAATTTGCTGGACAACGTAACTGGCTATCTTCTCCAAGACGAATCTGCTGCCAAGAAGGTTCACGAGAAACGCATTGCTATGGATGCCGCCTATGAACAAGCTTCGAAGCTTTCTCAAGAAGCTGAAGATCAGGCTATGCATCTGAAGCAGGCGAAAACTGAATATGAGGCTCGAGCTGAGTCCATTCTTGTTTGGGAAAGGCAGATTCTGGAACTTCAACAGAAAGTTAAGGAGGCTAAGGAACAACAACTAGCCTTCGAAACTAATCCTGCAGGTAACCAATTCGAAGAGCTTCTCAACCGGGGGCTTGCAGAAATGGAGACTGCAGAACAACTTAAAGGAGAAGTGGCAACCTTGGAAGGTGCCAGGCGGTTTGCTCAGCAAAGACTTGAAACATTTCGAAGTACCTTTACTCGATTGAAAAATAATGTTTATTTCTAGATTTTTGTCTATCTGACCATAACTTTGGTTCTTTCAATGTAATATTCGAACAACGCCATTTTGGCATTCTTATCTTGCCATCTTGGCTTTTTATAATACTTTGTTTACGTTGTTACTATTCGAATTTCCCGCAGGCTTGGTTTATATTTCTTTAAATATTTCCCATTAACCTTTAGGACACGTTTATCATCCAAGAGTTCTTCGACTTCGTAGGCATTGTTAGAGAAAACTTTTAGTACTCGAAAAGGTCCTTCCCAATGAGGTGACCATTTACCTAATGCTTTGTTCTTCTTATCCATAGGCAATATGACTCTCCAAACCAAGTCATTAATAACGAATACTTTTTTCTTCACCCTCTTATTGTATGTTCTGGCCACTCTTTCTTTTTGCCTCATCAAAATCTCCAACGCATGTAATCTAATTTCGTCCAATTCAACTAATTCATTCATCATCATTTCCCAATATAACGCGGCTGGAATTTCGTTTTGTTTCTGTATTCGAACTGATTGCAGATGAATTTCTACTGGTAACACTGCATCATGGCCGAATGTAAGTTGGAAAGGAGTAGTGTTAGTGGCTTCTTTTGGAGATGTTCTACAAGCCCATAACACTTGGTCCAGAGTTTTGTGCCAATTTCTTGGCTTCTTGCCAATATGCTTCTTGATTAATCCTATTATTACTTTGTTTGCCGCTTCGACTTGTCCGTTTGCTTGAGCATAATATGGTGTTGATGTTAGCAATCTAAACCCCATTTCTTGGGCAAATCCTTGCATCTTTCTACCAGTAAATACAGAACCTTGGTCTGTAGTTATACTTTATGGTAATCCAAACCTATAGATAATGTGCTTTTGTATAAATTCGATAATTGCCTCTTGATCAGCAACTACTAAAGGTATAGCTTCGATCCATTTGGTAAAATAATCTACTCCTACCAAGATATATTTCTGACCTTTGGACGAAGCAGGATTTATTTCGCCTATCAGATCTAATGCCCATCCTCTGAATGGCCATGGTTTGATGATCGAATGCAGCTCACTTGCAGGGGCGTGTTGAATTCCTGCATGTTTCTGACATTCCTCACATCCTTTCGCAAAGTCTATGCAATCTTTGAGCATGCTAGGCCAGTACAAACCATATCGAAATAGCAACCATTTCATTTTATGGCCTGCTTGGTGTGCCCCACATGCCCCATTATGGACTTCAGACAATGCTAAATATGCCTCACTCTCTCCTAGGCATTTCAATAAAACACCTTCTTGGGTCTTTTTGAACAATTCGTTCCCCATGAGGAGATATGACAATGCTCTATATTTTGTTTTTCTATCTACTTTTAGAGTCGGGTCTGCTAAATAACTCTTTAATGGACTTCGCCAATCTGTATTTGACAAAGTATTTATGGCTAGAATTTCGAATCCCTGTTTCTCGGCATATCCCAATCTCATACTTTCCAGATCCGATGGTGTGAATCTAGTAGCCATAACTCTTCCCCTTATTTCGACCAAATCCTTAAGATTCTTGGTGGATACTCTATAACCTGAAGCCAACTGCGCTAAGTCATTTGCTTCTTGGTTTTCTAATCTTGGTATGTGTTGAATATCCATGTATTCAAACTTTCTCAATAGCCTATTGACTATGACGAAGTATATCATTAGATTTTCCTTTATGCACTTATATTCTTTTGTAATTTGTTTGACCACCAACTCAGAATCTCCTTTAATTTCGACTCTGGTTGCCCCCAATTCCAACAAAGCTTCAAGTCCCACAATGAGCGCTTCTTACTCAGCTTCGTTGTTCGAACAACGAGGACCATCCAATTTATACTTGAATTTTGTTGGAATTCCTTCAGGAGAAATTAGAAGGACTCCAACACCACTTCCATTCTTGTGGGTTGAACCATCAAAGTACAATTTCCATGGTTGCATTTCGACGTAACTCATGCTTGTCTGCTCAACCAACGAATGATCCACAATGAAATCAGAAATCACTTGACCTTTCATAGCTTTTAAGGGCATGAACGTCAATGAATATTCTGTTAAGGCCAGAGCCCACTTTCCAACTCTACTATGCATTATTGGCTTTGAAAGCATATGTTTAATGACATCGAAGTGAGACGAAACATAAACATCAACAGGTTTTATATAATACTTGAGTTTCATACAAGAGAAATACAAACAGAGACATAGCTTTTCTAAATTGCTATATCTGGTCTCTGCATCATTCAGCACTCTACTTAGATAGTATATGGCTCTTTCGACGCCATTGTTATCTTCTTGTGCTAACATACTACCTATGCTAACTTCAGAGGCAGATATGTACAATCTCATGGGCTTCCCCCATGATGGTGGAGACAACATAGGAGGCTGAGAAAGATATTCTTTTATTTTGTCAAACGCCTCCTGGTGAGCTTCGTTCCATTCGAAGGCTTGACCTTGCTTCAGACGAAGTAACGGAGAGAAAGCTTGAGTCCTTCCACTCAGGTTCGAAATGAATCTTCTGAGGAAGTTAACTTTCCCTAGCAGAGATTGCAACTCCCTTTTTGACGCAGGTGCTTTTGTCTCCATTATGGCTTTGGTTTTGTTCTGGTTGATTTCAATTCCTTTCTTGTGGACCACAAAACCAAGAAAATCTCCAGCCTGCACAAAAAATGCACATTTAAGGGGATTCATTTTTAAGCCATGTTTTCTCATTCGCTCGAATGATTGGCTTAAATGATGCAAATGTGCTTCTGCAGATATAGATTTGACGACTATATCATCAATATACACCTGCATGAAGGTTTCGATAAAGTCATGAAAGATTGAATTCATCGCCCTTTGATAAGTTGCCCCAGCATTTTTTAAACCAAAAGGCATCACCACCCATTCGTAGGTGCCTAAGGCTCCTGGGCAACGAAATGCTGTTTTTGCAACATCTTCTTCAGCAATGAAAATCTGGTTATATCCAGAGTATCCATCTAACATGCTCAAGTATTCGAATCCTGCAGCAGAATCTACTAGCATTTCTGCCACGGGCATGGAATATTCATCTTTAGGGGTTGCAGTATTTAAATCCCTAAAATCTATGCAAATCCTTAAAGAACCATTTTTCTTGATAACAGGTACTATGTTTGCTAACCATTCGACGTACCTTGTTGTTCTGATGAATTTGCAACGCAGCAACCTTTCGATCTCAGCTTTAATTTTTGTGAGAACCGCTGGCGCGAATCTTCTGGGAGTTTGTTTGATGGGCCTCTTGCCATCTTTGATTGGCAGCCTATGTTCGACCAACTCCCTCTTTAAACCAGGCATCTCATCATAATCCCATGCGAAACAATCTTTGTTCTCCTTAAGGATTTCGATCACTTTTTTCTTGAGGCCTGGGCTAAGTTTAGCACTTACGTAAGTTACTCTTTTCGTTTTGTCATCCCCTAAGTTGACTTCTTCGAGTGGGTCCTGTGCCAACATTTTGACACCTGAGTTTGTGGGATCCCTTTCGAAACCTAAGGGTTCTTTGTCATAGATGGCATCTAACCTTTGATCCATCTCCAACTCTTCGCTGGGTGAGCATTTCGAACCCCCCCTACTAACTTCATTCGTTTTTTCAAATGATTCATTTATTTCAGCCTCTAAGGCCGCTTTTGATTCATTCTCAGCCATATAGGCCGAAATCCTTTCGAGAAAGGTAGACTCAGTCATGATTAAGTTTGTCGAAGTCCCAGCCTGCTGGCCGTTTTTGTACAGCACCTTCACCTTCCTCTTCTTTACTGATTATTGTTCTATCCCAGTAAAGTCCATCATGACGAAGTGTCATGTAGTAGTGGGCATTTCTAGTTTCATTCATCTCATCATTTGGAACACATGGAGCAATCTTTGCCAGATTTTTATCATAATCCCTTTTGTCAACTAGATTGACAGTTGACATAAAGTAACTCTGGTCTGCTTCGATATTTTCCACGATTCCGTCATCTCTCCACAGGACTAGTCGTTGATGCATTGACGAAGGAACTGCTCCCACGCCATGGATCCACTCTCTTCCTAGCAGTAGGTTATAGTTGGCTTTGGCTTCGACAACCATAAACATGGTGGGCCTGCAACTTGAGCCTATTGTTAATTCCAACTGGACCATCCCCAGTGTTTTACCCACTTTTCCTTCATAATTGGATAGAACCATATTATGGGGCTTGATATCCCCTTCGCGGATTTCTAACCTTTTTAGCATGAAATGGGGAATCAGATTGACTGCAGCACCCCCATCCACTAGAACTTTGTTCACACCATGGACACCCACTTTCGCCCGAATGAAAAGTGGTTTGAGATGATTTTTCATTGTAGGCTCTGGACGTTCGAAGAACGCATTTTGTTCTTCAACAGCCCCATTGTCCATCACGTAGTAGCATACGGGCCTATGTTTCATTAAATTTGTGGTGTCTTCTTCCTCATATTCATTGACTTCGGTTTCTTGCCCGAATTCGCAGGGAAGCACAGACACTACGTTACAGTTCAGGTTAAATGAGGACTCCCCTTCCGATTCGAAGTTATCTGTTATCATATCTTCGTCCTCTTCCGGGCCTGGGATGTATTCCTTTGGTCCGTCTTGTTGGTCTTCAGAAAAAAGCCTTCTGTTGACTGGAGGTTTCTCTTCCGTCTGACCTTTTGGTTTATTGGTGCTTGATTCACCTTGTATCTTTGTTGAAGTATCCCCTTTGTTTGCCACAGCTTCTCTTTCAGCCTTTCGAATCCTTTGCTGTCTGCGCCACTGGGATCTTGACATGGGGTTCCTCCCTTTGTAATTTTCTAATCTGACTTCCTCCCTTTTTTGTGTGTTGAATTGCCTCCTGTATGTCACAGCATGGCGTGCATTTCGTTCAGCATTCCTCCATTTGTCTTTGCCTTTGTCATTTCTGACTTGCAGCCATCTATCGGTTGGTACTTCAGCAGGGAGTTTGAAAGTCACTCTTCGAGCAACTTTGGGGTGGGGGCTATCAGGTCTTCGCTGTTTGTATCTGCTGTCGAAACGCGGACCCATCTGGGCGGTTTCTTGATGGCTCCAGCAAGGGGCGAAGGGGATCGTTTCGAAGGCCCTAGCCATGCTTTGGTCATACACAGCAGAACATCTTGGGCACACCAAGCACTTAGTTGCCCCCTTGTAGCAGCGAAAAACAAACTCCAATAAACTCTCTCCAGCCTTGGGGTAGCATCTAAAAAGTTGGTTATCCTGGCGCCAATTGTTGCCAGTTCGAGCCCTCTGTACCCTTTCGAAATTTGCAGCAATTCTTTGGTTGCAGAGGATGCTGCACCTAGGGCACAGTATCATGCCTGGATCTCCTTTGTGGCATGACATGAGATAGTCTTTGAGAGTATCATCTCCAGCGTGATTGTCCCCCATCCTATGCTTTTCTTTTTCTAAGTATTTTTCCACTTCCTTCATCTCAGAGCGGGGTCTTTCCATGTCCACCATATTTATTTCCAAATCCCCCTCTTTTGTTTCGTCATCGCCCCATCCTGTGGGCTTTATATCTTCGATCTGGACCTTCGAACTTTCTGGGGCAGAATATTTGACCAGATAGTCATATTTTCCACTGGGTTCCCCTAGAGTGTCCCATATTTCCTTCTGAGAGGGGACTGGCTGCGTAATTTGGACTTTCTCTAATTCCAAACTCAAGCCCTCAGTGACTTGTGTAAATCCTTCGTTGTGATCCCCTTGGCCTTCAGTAGCCTGGGTTTCTCCTGCAACAGCCACAGGTCCAGCAATCGAAGTGTCTGGTGTATTCTGGGTGCCTTCAATGGCTTCCTCGCTGACTTCGACCATCACCCAGTTTTCGACTTCAATGTCCTTCTCTCCAGTTAGGGTGTCGCTTCGATCAATTTCCACCATGTTGACTTCTCCAATGCATGCAGGCTCGGAGTAGTTGGTGTATGCGACGTCCAAAGGATCTTCGTCCACTTTCATCTTCATCTTATCAGTAAACTTTAATCTGCCATCTTTGATTGCGTTTTGAATCAAATCCCTGAAAAGAAAACATTGTGAGGTCTTGTGGCCTAGGAAACTATGATATTTGCAAAATCCCCTTTTCTTCCTCTGGTCCAAAGGGGGTATTTTGACATTTGATGGCACAATTAGTTGGCCATCTTTGACAAGCAAGTCAAAGATTTCATCACATTTAGTGACATCGAAGGTGTAAACCTTCTTTGGAAACTTATCACTTTTCTCATTTTCAACAATATCTTTCCCTTTCGTAGGAACTAACATTTTGCAGGAGTAAGGCGGGGCCTGTTTTAATTCAGCGAGGTCGATTTCGACCTCTTCGAATTCGAATTCAGGATATTCTTCTACTTCCTCAGTTCCAACATAGGAAACTCTTTCTTTCTTACTATTCTTAAAGACTCGGGCTTTTTCGGCTTTTAGTCTTTCGACCTGTCGAACCCTATCGGCTAACTGAGCCATATCCCTCAAATGCTGAGTATCTAATTTCTTTCGAATAGAGTAATCCAATCCCCCAGCGGCCATTTCGACTAACTCATGCTCAGGCACTACTGTGTAACATCTGGATTTTAATAGCCTAAATCTATTCAAATAGTCATCAATGGGTTCAGTGAACTTTCTCTTAACACTGGCCAATTCTTTCAGACTTATTTTCGATTGTCCCATGTAAAATTGTTCATGGAATAATCTCTCTAAAAGGGTCCAAGTATCAACAGACCCAGGAGGCAACGTGGTAAACCAAGTGAAAGCATTTTTTGTCAAGGAACTTGGGAAATATTTGATTCTAAGATCTTCATTATTGGCTATATCCCCCGCTTCGGTTAAATATCTCGCTATGTGTTCGACTGTTGACTCGTTGGTATCCCCAGCGAACTTTGTAAATTTAGGGACTTTGTATCCCCTTGGTAAATCAGTATGCATTATACAATCTAATATAGGAGAAGCGTAATTTGGCCTCCTCATTCCCATATTGAGGCCGTTTTGGGTCATGATCCTCTCTATCATGGTGGTCAGATTATTTTCTGCCAAGATGTTATCGTTTCGAATCCTATGAACGACAGCATCGGCATCTTGGTTTCGACCAACCAAAACAACTCCCCTAGGCTGTTCTCCTCGAAATTCTGGGGCTTCTGGTCTTTCGATCCTTGCCCCTGTTTCCATAACTTCCCTTTGTGGGCCTGGAATTATTGGGGCTTCTAACCTTGGTGCTCTGGCCCCTAAGTTAACCTCTTCTCTGGGTGGTCTATGAATTGGGTCGTTGGCAATTTGTTCTATAACAGGCACGTTTGTTCGAAATCCCGCCTGGTTCTGCCTACGCCTTTCTGTGGGAGCAAAGAAATCTGCTATTCGACTCATATTGTCAGCGTTTTCCCTGTTCGTCACAGTTACATTCTGAACTATTGGGGCGAATATTTCCTGCATGGTTTGCGCTAACACCCCTATCATATTGTGGTTGCTTTCATCCATCAATTTCCTAAAAGCCAACTGGTTATCTGTGGTTAGGGTAGGCAACGTGCTATAACCCACTGACCCTTGGTTATTTGACATAAATTGGTTTGCCCCAGACCCAGATCCTAGTTGTGGGGATGAATTCGATGTGGAATTGTGTAAACCTGCCATAAAAGATGTTGGCATTCCGTAAGAAGAACTTCTAATTCTATTCCCATCGAAGCCGGGTGGTCTAGTTGATGGAGTGGCGAAATGGGATTGTGTCCCAGGTGGCGGAACGAATCCCCCAGGATAGCCCATAGTTCCAGTATTTCCTAAGATCGAACTGTTGGTTGATACGCCACTTACTCCGTTGGTGGCCATGTTACTGGTTGAAGATGCAACAGCCTGTGCATTCGAAGGCATTACATTAGATGCTCCGCTCGAAATGGACGCGTTAGTGCCTGTTGCCTGTGGGCCACCTTGGTCTCCTTGTTGATTGTCTGAATTAGACATTTTGTCCAAACGTTTTCTTCTGGATAAAGGTTGGTTGCTGTTGGTTATCTTACCACTTCTCAGGTTCATAAAACAGCAAACTTCTTAGGTTCCTACGTTTCTGGGATGGCTATGTCTCGACAATCCTTAATTCTGATATCCAACTATTGGTCCCACTAGGTGTGCCAATTTGTTTCCAGTGATTTCTGGTAAACAACCGCTAGTCTTCCAAACTATCGAATAATCTTTATTAACGCTACTCAATCTCTTTGGTAACTCACAGGATCGACTAGATTGATCCTAGGACTCCTTGGATATTAAGGTTACTCTCACAATCGAACAATTATTCATGGGTGCTATTGTATAAATGTTTGGTTTATTTCGATCGCCCTCTCTAAGAGTTTAAAATATGGTCAAAATGTATGTGAAAACTAAGTTATACGAATAATTGCTAATTGTAATGCTGATTGACAAGACATATAAAACTGTATGGAAAATGAAGTAACTGGTTTCGATCCATAAAACATTTAACACAAAAGGTTTCTGGAATGTGGAAGTTTAAAATGTGAAGAAAGCGTTTAATGCAAGAAATCTAGAAATGACTTTAAGTGAAAGTACATGTTTGAAGAATAATACTTGAAAGTAAAGACATTGAAAGCGTAAAAGTTCTCTGAAATATAGAGTGCTTCGAAATATAAAGAATGCAGTAAAATGTAAAACTTTGAAGAAAAGACTTTGAAATGAAAAGACAGTAAATAAAGAAACTTGCAAATGTTATTCGACAGAAAGAAAAAGAAGGAAAGTGCTGGAAATAGTAAAAGGGCTTTTATTAAATTAGAAATACATGGTGCTATCATACATACATCTCTCTTGCATTCGTTTCCCTTGCCATGTGGTAGTTTGAATGTTATTGAGTATTTTGTATAACAGATATGACACACTGAAATCCTAACACTAAGACTTCTATTTATACTAATTCGACCCTAACGGTCTCGCTACAAGATCATGCCACGTTTCGAACATGCAAGACAATGCTCCTTTCATCTTTCCACGTGTCCCCAAATGCTCCAACACATAACTTTCAAACTTTGAAAGTCCCGCCTTCATTTAAATTTCAAATGCTTTGGTGTTTCTCTGCTTCGAACGCTCTTCTCAGACTTAGCTTCGCTGCTGTTTCGAGACCCCTTTGGATACGCTCCCAAGATCACCGTTCGAAGCTTCAAGCTTTGACACACTCATTCGAAACACTGCTTCTGCAATTTCGAAGCGTGGTGTTTTAATTCCATTTCGATCAGAACTTCTAGCTCTTTTTGAATTCTAAATAACACATATCAAAATCTTCAGCCAACACTTCCATAGTGGACCAATAACATCCTGCTCGTAGGATTTTCTTTGCCATGGTATGTCCACTGGAATGAGTTCTGAAGGTACCTTCATGTAACTCTGCCATGATCCTTTCTGCCTCGCTCTTGTCCACACATCGCAGTAAGGTTGAATCATGGTTATGCTTATAGAGGTCACCATTACTGATGAATAACTTCACAGCGAACCTTCTCAAGAACTTCTTATTATTAACAGATGTACCCTCGGGGTACTCTTGAGTCTCAAGATACCTCTTTACCTCGTGAAACCAAGGTTTATCTGCTACCTCTTCTGTCTCAATGTCACAGCAATGTGCGGGTTCGTCCAACCTCTCAATGGTAATCTGGGGAGCTTCATTGTCCCACCTGACTTTGAACATATAAGACATGGTAGCTAACGCGTCCGCCAACTGGTTCTCCTCTCTGGGGAAATGTTCAAAGGTTATTTCCTTAAAATGTGGGAGCAACGTCAATACATACTCTTTGAAAGGAATAAGATTTAGGTGTTTCATATCCCACTCGCCTTTGATCTGACTGATCGCTAGAGCAGAATCTCCGAATACACTCAAGAACTTAATCCTCAAGTCGATAGCAGCTCGAAGACCCAAGATACATGCTTCATACTCCACCATGTTGTTGGTGCAGTTAAAACATAATCGGGCGGTGAACGGAGTATGACAGCCCTCAGGAGATATAATTACAGCACCGACGCCATTACCTAGTGTGTTCGAGGCTCCATCAAAATACATAGACCATCGAGATCCTTCCTCGGGTCCTTCATCCGGTCCAGGTTCTTCACAGTCGGTTACCAACATGATGTTCTCATCCGGGAACTCGAAATTCATGGACTGGTAGTCATCCACGGCCTGATGCGCCAAATGATCCGCCAATACACTCCCCTTGATTGCTTTTTTAGTTGTGTATTGGATGTCATACTCAGTTAAGATCATCTGCCATCTTGCTATTCTTCCAGACAAGGCGGGCTTCTCGAAAATATACTTGATCGGATCCATCTTTAATATCAACAAGGTAGTGTGAGTCAGCATATACTATCTCAATCGACGAGCAGCCCATGCTAAAGCGCGGCAAGTTTTCTCGAGCAATAAGTATCGGGTCTCACAGTCGGTAAACCTTTTTCTAAGGTAGTAAATTCCATGCTCTTTTCGACTAGACTCGTCATGCTTCCCCAACACACACCCCATTAAATTGTCCATTATTGTCAAGTATAAGATCAAAGGTCTTCCTTCAATTGGAGGCATCAGAATTGGTGGCTCTTAGAGGTATTCCTTTATTATTTCGAAAGCGGTCTGACATTCATCATTCCATTCTACCACTTGATCTTTCTTCAGCAGTTTGAAGATTGGCTCACAAGTAGCGGTCAGGTGTGAAATGAACCTGGCGATGTAATTCAGACGTCCCAAAAAGCCTCTAACTTCCTTTTCTATGCGGGGAGCCGGCATCTCCTGTATGGCTTTTACCTTGGAAGGGTCCACCTTAATACCCTTATCACTAACGATGAAACCCAGCAGCTTACTAGACCTTACCCCGAAGGTGCACTTGTTCGGGTTCAATCTCAGTTTGTACGTCTTCAACCTGTCGAATAGTTTTTTGAGATGGTCAAGGTGCTCTTCCTCAGTCTGGGACCTTGCTATCATTTCATCAACATAAACCTCGATCTCATGGTGAATCATGTCGTGGAACAAAGCGACCATGGCGCGCTGATAAGTTACCCCAGCATTCTTCAACCCGAAAGGCATTACCTTGTAATAGAAGGTGCCCCACTGTGTAACGACGGTTCTCTTCTCCATGTCCTCGGGAGCCATCTTGATCTCATTGTAGCCAGAAAAACCATCCGTGAAGGAGAATATTTTGTGCTACGCGGTATTGTCGACCAGAACATCGATGTGAGGAAGTGAGAAATTATCCTCGGGGCTCGCCCTGTTCAGATCTCTATAGTCCACACATATATGTACCTTACCATCCTTCTTAGGTACTGGAACAACGTTGGAAACCCACTGCGGATAAGAAGTGACAACTAAAAATCCCGCGTCGAACTGTTTCATGACCTCAACTTTGATTTTCTCAGACATCTCAGGGCGCATACGACGAACCTTCTGTTTTACCGGAGGACAGTCTTCTTTAGTCGGCAGGCGGTGTACCACAATATCAGTGTCCAAACCAGACATATCTTCATAAGACCAAGCAAAGATCTTAACATAGTCACGTAGCATCTGTATCAACCGTTGTTTGACACTAGGCTCCAGATTCGCACCTATCTTAACTTCTTTCCTGTCTTCCTCTGTACCCAAATTTACTGATTCATCTGGCTCTTCGTGAGGCTGTATGGCCCTTTCTTCCTGCAGTAACAGTCTAGCAAGTTCTCCAGGCACCTCACAATCATCCTCACCTTCATCCTCAGCTTGGTTGATCGGATTTTCGAAGTCATAACTGGCAGTAGCAGAGTCGTTATCAATGGGATCCAGAGTGGATATGGATCTACATTATGATACGTGAGTGTGTGTAAGAGAATAGTTATTTTTGATAAAGCGAGAGACGGAAAAAGAAAAACAATGAGCGCAAAATTTGTAATGCAAGTAATGTCCAATGTTTTATTAATGATATATGAAATGACAAATAATAAGCCCTCACAAGCAAAGCCTAGGTTCCTCAGGCAAGGCACCTGGCCGTAAAGCTTCAAACGGTTTATTACAACTCTTAAAACAAAAGTCAATTATTGTGGAATAAAAGAAACAGGTATGAAGTCCTTCGACGTCTAGTTGTTCAATCCACCATTGGTTGTAGGGTAGATCCAGTTGTCAATGTCTGAATCTTCTTCACCATCTTCAATCGCATTAACTCCCTGATTGCTGATATGCAGAGGAGGTTTTCCAATCCGCGCGTGCCTAACAGCCCTTTGAGCCCCTGTAGTAAAGCCCAAACCAAATTTTTCAGTTTTTGCGTGAAATCAGGGAGCTGACCCCAATTGGTACACCCATCTTCTTCAATTACAGCCCTGGAATCCTTGAGAGAAGTCATCTTCATCGGAGGTTGGTCAGTAGCAACTTCAGTTGATGCTAAAGTCTGGGGGACCTCTTCAAAGTTCTGACAAGGGGTTTCGATGAACTCCTCATCCATCTCCACGTAGCGAAAGGAATTGAGATGACTCACCATATACTCCTCTTCACCTCGTACCGTGACAATCTTCCCCTTTACCGGATATTTCAACATCTGATGGAGCGTGGAAGTCACTGCCCCAGCCTTATGAATCCAAGGACGACCCAGCAAGCAAGAATATGATGGCCTGATATCCATCACATAAAAGTTGGATGCAAAAGTATGAGATCCAACTTTAACAGAGATGTCCACCTCCCCGTGAACCATCCTTTTTGACCCATCGAAATCTCTGACCACGATATTGCTCGGCTTTAGAATCAAACCTTCACAATCCAGACGGTCTAGTTCTTTCTTTGGCAGAACATTCAATGAGGATCTGGTATCTACCAGTACATGGGCCATAGTAGTGCCCTTGCACTCGATCGAGACGTGTAGAGCATCATTATGATTTCTCCCCTTAGCGGTCAGATCTGCATCTGAGAAACCCAACCCATTATCGACAGTCAAGCTAGCTACGCAATCTTTGAATTGATCGGCTGAAGTTTCCTGCGGCACATGCACAGTTTTAAGGAATGCAATTAAAGCCTTTGCATGGGCTTCAAAACACAATAACAAGGACAACATGGAGATTTTTGACGGGGTATGCCTCAGCTGCTCGACTACGTTGTAGTCGCTCTTCTTGATAATCTTCAAAATTTTCTTCTATCTCTTGTTTCGAGGTTTCTATGATGATATTCTTAGGTGCCTCCATCCGGGCAGGCTCAACTATGATTTCTTTTCCCCGAGCCCCGGATGGCTCAGCAACAGGGGTGATGACTGGAATAGGAACTGGGATAGTAGCTAATGTAATAGCAGATGGAATAACAACAGGTTTGTGAACAGTCGGAGGGGAAATCTCGGGAGAAAAGAGTCTTCCTCTTCTGGTGACCTTGCTAGCCCCGACAATATTGCTGATATCAACATCAACTTCCTCACTCTTTAAGTCTTGTTTAACTCCATGGTAATACACGTCAGCACCATAGTGACAAGGGACAGTTTTATCCGAAGTGTATGGGATAGGACCAGGGACAGTAATTATTAACGGAGCAATTCTTGGAACAGGTGTAATCCTAACAGGTTTTCTCGAGGAAACCTTGGAAGGATTGGCGGAAATGGTTATGATGGCAACATCTTCAATTGGAACCAACAGAATCATATTCTTTTCGAATAGGACCTCTTTATTATCCATCAGGCGCTGAACACCTGATTTCAATAAGTGGCAACCAGCAGGAAGCATTGAACACATGTGGCAACCTTCACCACAACCCGAAAATAAACCGGCCAAAAGAAAATTTTTCTTTACTGTCATCAAAGGAGTAGAAATTTCTTCCACGGAGGTCACAAATAAATCATCGCCTATAGAATTTACTCCATGACCATGTTTGGGCATGGGAGCAGTTATGACGTTGGGCTTCTCCGGAGCGTCAAACTCAATCTCTTTGGCTTCAATCAAGTCTTGCACCTTATTTTTCAAGGCTCAACAGTTGTTTGTATCATGACCTGGACTTTCAGAGTGATAGGCGCAGCGGGCATTCGGGTTATAGTGGGGAGATGTGGTGTTGGGGTTCTTTGGGGCCTCCCTCAGAGTTACCAGATTGGTGTTCAATAATTATGGTAGAATTTGAGTCAGGGTCATATTGAGTCGAGTGAACTGTCTTTGTGTTCTTTCCACGCTTTGATTGTTGCGTTGTGGAGCAACTGTGGGTCTTGATATCACTACCGCATTTACTTCTTGACGATGTTCAGGTCTGCTTTGGCCCCTCGAGCCGTAGACTACACTAGCTTCTTTCTTACCGGTGAAAGGCTTCTTTACTGCACTTGATGAAGTGCCCTTCTGTATCTTACCACTTTGGATACCAGCTTCTACTCTCTCTCTAGTCAAGATCAACTCAGTAAACCCAGACGATGAACTTCCGATCAGATGATTGAAAAATGGACCAGATAACGTCCCTAGGAACATGTCAACCAACTCCCTGTCAGACAAAGGGGGTTGGACTCTTCCAGCTAAGTCTCTCCACTTTTGAGCATAGTCCTTAAAACCTTCACTTGCACCCATAGACATACCCTGGAGCTGAGTACGAGTGGGAGCAAGGTCGGCGTTATACTGATACTGCTTGTAAAAATAAGTAGCAAGGTCTTCCCAGTTTCGGACATTGGCTCCTTCCAATTGATAAAACCATTCAAGTTGAGTCCCTGACAGACTATCTTGAAAGAAATGCACCCACAAATTTCTATCAGCCGTGTGAGGTTGGATTTTTCTGACGTACGAGCAGAGATGGAGTTTTGGACAGGATATTCCATCGTACTTGGCAAAAACCGGAGCTTTGAACTTATAAGGGATCACCACTCCCGATACCAGTCCCAGCTCTCCGAAATCCAAATCAGGGATCTTTTGAATCTCCATAGCACTCAGACGGTCTTCTAGCTGCTTGTACCTATCCTCAGCAGGAGAATATTGCTCCTCATCGTAATCTGCATCGTTATCAGAAACTATAGGACTAGGGTCCTTTGTCCTTTCTTGGTTCTCCCCGTCTTTGGATTAGGAGGTCAGATCAGCTGATTGTCTTATCCTTTCTCCGAATCTTCTACCCATGTTCAGAATACCAACTTTCTTCTTCTTCTTCTTCTCTTTCAGAATCAGGGTCTTCAAATCCTCTTGCCCTTTAGCCAGGCTTAAGAACATCTGCTGGAATTTGGCGTTCTGTGCCTGAAGATCTTTGATGGCTTGATCAGAAGACATTTCTGCTGAAATAAATAGCGAAGAAGATGAGAAACCTGTAATGGTACCTGTAATGGTATGCATGATAATGGGATGCGCATGTAATGATTTCAAAGACTTTGGGAGATTTAAATTTGCAAACCAAAAATAAAAAACTTTATTAGATTAACTTGTAAAAGGTTCAACAATGCCTTTAAGGCGTTACAAAGAAGTAAATGCAAAATAAATCTAAATTAGAAAAGAAAAATCAAAAATCCCATGGACGCTTCCTCTTGGTGCTGACGTAGTCATTGATCACTCTTTCTTCCTCTAGCTGCCTGGTGAGCTTCAAAATCTTCCTTTCTTGCTCGTGGTACTTCTCCTGGTAAGTATCCCTCTCCTCTTTCAGCTGAATCCAAGACCTCTGTAATGCCCCAGGATCAGTGGGCATGTAAGGATAAAGAAATGTGTAAGGAATGCCTTCTTCATTAGTGGGCTCCATAATCACTGGTAACACGGCCTCATAGGGCATCCCAAGCTTCTGGGCACGAGCTCGGACCCATTGGAGATAAGGCTGCATAGGAAGGGAAGTCCTTGGTCCCTATTCTTGGGGGTCAGATCTGTTCACCATGCCCCAAGCTCGTATAAACCTTCGGCGATGCTCGTCAACATCCTCCTTGTAGTCAAATGCAATATTCTCAAGAAGTAGCTCGTGGGGACCATCTCTCCGAGCACGGCCAAATTGTCGCAAAGCTAGACAAGGATTGTAGGTTATTCCTCCTCTAATTCCAAGCAACGGGACATTAGGATACCCTCCATAACGGTCGATAACAGCAGTGTCTTCCATAGCCCGAGAACACCAAAGAATGTCTGTATGGGCAAGTGACATTATTTTGTAGGACCAACCCAAACCTCCTTCATTCTTCAGTACAGACTTAGGGAGGTGCGAAATAAAGCACCTTGACAGCAACGACATGCAACACATAAGAGTCCCTCTTCTTCGCATAGTGCGAGTGTAGAGGGCATGCAAGATATCACCCAGTAGAGTAGGCACAGGATTGCGAGAAAGGAAAATCTTGACAGTGTTCACATCTATAAAGGAATCCGGATTCGGAAAGAGAACCAAATCGTAGATAAGGAGAGCCAAGACATCTTCAAAAGCCTGAAAATCCAAATTTTCCCAGAATAGTTGAGCCTGATCTATCAAAAATTTGGCTAGAAAACCTTCGACCTCGCTTCATGTTTCCCAATTGGATACTACATCAGCCTGTTTCAGATGCAGAGCTGAGGCAATGTCTTTTGGTCTAGGAGTCTCTTCCATACTTGTGAAGGGCACCTGCTCAAGGATGGATATGCCCAATAAGTGAGAGAACTCCTCCAAAGTGGGAACCAACTGGTAATCTAGAAAGGTGAAGCAATGATGCACAGGATCGAAGAACTGGAAAAGTACACTCATCATCTGCTCATCAAGCTTTGAGGTGACCAGGATAAGAAGCTGACCATGTCTCTTAATGAACATAGAAGTCTCAGAAACTTTTGAGGCTAACTCTTTAAGTTAAGCGGGTATTTGCACAAAGTTAACTCGGATGATATTTCTGCGCACGGAAGCCATAATCTACAAAACAGAACAAAGATAAATCCCCTTGGTCTTTGAAATGGTTAGTGTAATGAAGTATGAATGCCATGTTATGATGCATGATGCCATGATAAAAGAAACACAGGTATAGCAGATAACAGGCATGGCAAAGGCAAACAAGTCACATAAAAGCCCTTAAGTTTAAGGCTTGCATGGGGTCTAAGGTATTACCCTCTTGAAGTTCAGTTGGTTTCAACCTGTCCTAGAAAAAGTAACCGGGTTCTAGAGGTTCTCAATATCACTGACCATCCTCCACCGGTCATGGTTTTAGCTCACGCAATCTTTCCTTGCAGCCATAACTATCTCAAGAGTATGGTCTCAATGAGTGTAGCATCGAGTATCAACCAGTTCTCAGATTTATACCGAGGCCGGCTATCTCACTACTTTCTAATGGCAAAGTTGGTCGATTAAAGGTTCTAAGGTCAGTTGATGCTTAATGACACACGCAGCGGCCCTGTATTCTCCTCGTTTCTCCATAAGGGATACCAGTACCAACCAATGTGCCACATCAACATATCTACTTCTTCAACTGTATCGGTCTATGCCGTACAGTTCCCACACAGTTTATTGCTACTTACCTAAAAGGTGTCCCCAGATCTGGGTTAGGATCTATAGTAACTCCCAAACAAAACCCTTAAAAGTAAAGCAACCAAAACAGACAAGAGAAGCAATTATGATGAATTAGATCCTAAGGTATACCCCACTTATTAATTCCCCAGCAGAGTATCCAGTTCTGTGATACGGTGGCAGAACCGACTGTTTTGAAAATGCTGGTTTGCGTTTTGCGTTTTTTGTTCGCAAAATGTCGCGGTAAGCAAGAGTCGCCACCGACTTTTATTTTATCTAACCGGAAAAGAAAAAAAGCACAGAAAAAATCCTTTTTTTGAGATTTTGAGTACAGGGGGGTAGATTATAGAAATGGAAGGTGTTAGCACCCTTTCTATCCATGGTTTTCTATGGGCTCTTAGGTACTTGCTCATCTTTTAAAATTGCTTGTGTGTGTTTGTTTTGAAAAGTTTTGTTTTACTTTGTTTTAACCCTTGTTTCTGTTCTCAAGAGTGTTACGAAGTTGTTTTTGAAAACTTTAGTTTGAAAGGTGTTTGGTGTGAAAAAAGTTGATTTGAGCAAGTACCTACTAGCATCTACCTACTCGAAAAAGGATCGTTTATGTTCTCGTTTCCTTTAGACAATGCTATCCTATTATTGAGAAATAGGAAGCACCGTCGTTGGAGTTGTAAGGGTCAATTCATAAGGGACGTACGATCACTAAAGCAATGTTAGGGCGTCTTAGTAATAACCTTAGAGTCTTAAGATCATATTCGAGGCAACATTTCCGAGGCGACGTTTCCGAGGCAACATTTCCGAGCGGGACATTTGATCTTTGTTTAGACAGGAGGGAAACCACTAAGACAACCTATACTTAATGATCGTTTACCGAAGGCAACCGAAGTGAGAGTATACCCTAAGAGTGCGCATGTGCGAGTGATTTGATTTCAGTTATTATCTTTGCACATTAGGGTTTTCTAGCCGTTTTAAATTATCATGCAATCTTGCCATACAATCCTATTAACATACATCTACACAGTTAATATTTTGGATAATTAAAATGCGAGAAATAAAACCTACGCTATTACAAGGTTTCGGGGTGGGGATTAATTACATAGCCAAAAAACCCGTAAAAGATGATAAATAAAAGAAAGTCCTAGATTAAACTATTACATACGGTGAGCAGTTACATTAATATTGCAAAAATAATAAACGCGCGCGATAAATCGAAAACGAGAGATTTAGGGTTTTGACCCCAACTACCTAATTGTAATTTAAAAGGGAAATCATTTTTTTATCGTTTTTGATTATTTGAGAAAATAAAGCTTAATTGAATAATACCAAAAACCTAATTGCTATTTAATTTAAATTTAAGGAAAATAATTAAACTAACCTATTTTTTGTATTTTTTATTTTGGGAAAGAAATAAAAATTAAATCAAGAGTTGATCCCTAATTTTCTAATTGATTTTAATTATATAAAAAAAGTTAGAATTATCCTAGATTAAATTAAACTAGTATTAAATTAAATTTGATAAAATAAAACCTAATCCTAATTTTTTTTTGTGAAACTCTTGATTTTATGATTTTATGAAAAATAAATTAATTTTTATAAAAAAACAATTAAGTAAATTAAATTAAATAAAAGAAATAACTAGAAAAGAAAAAGAATGGGCCTGGTGTTGTTTAGCAAGAAGGGGGTGTGGTTTGCAATTCTGAGCCCAATAAACTCCTGGCCCCATGGACTTTGCTAGATCATGTGGGCATGCTTGACTCCAGCGCATGGTGGACCCTCATGGGAGAAGCCTTGGATCTGGCATGTTGATGATCTGACGGTTGGATGCTGATGATGCACTGTGGTCACACAGGATACTAGTGCACCTGATCATGTAAGGAAAAATAATATGGAACTAAAGTTGGGACCTGGGGATCGAACCCATGCCTTTAAGCTTTCTCACACTGCATGCTTGCCAACTGAGCTTGCTATGTTAGTTGTATAAACAATAACCAATAAATATTATATGATAAAAACAAAAGGCCAAACTCTGGAACGCGTGAAATTCAAACGGAAGAGTCACATGCTGCCACGCCATCGTCTCCTTCACTGGCCTGTCGTTTTAGAAATCAAAACTTTTACCTACGGACGTTCACTGTAGGTATAGCCCTGCGTATTTCTGAAATCTTGTACATGTACGATAAATGCAAACCAATGGTACCAATTAACTCGTTGCAACCTCACGAGCATCATGGTACCATTATCACTGGCAAATTTTCCCTGTATGAAAAATCCCTAAAAATGAAGCATGAACCCTAGCCATGGCAACTTGATATACAATCAACAAAAATGCAATTAAATATAACCATTAGCTTGCAAACATCTCAAGGATTAAAAATATGTCTATTAATCATGCTAAATATTCCAAAATTAATGTATTCGAATTCAAGAAAATATGGAAACCGTGTGACTCTTACAGGGTGTTTCAAGGCGTGGGGAAGCTTGCTAGAAATTGAAACATGATCCTGGGGAGTCCAGCAAATGATTGGTATGATTAGAATGGCTTGAGATGGTCTGGATCTTGGAAATCAGTTTGCAACTTTTTCTTGAATTTTTTAGACTAGTTTTCTGCCTTTGCACGCCTCTAGCCTCTCTTTTTTTATCTGCCCTTGTCCCTTATGTATCCAAGAATGTATTAGGGTTACAATTTGTTTCAAATCTTTACCAATTATGAATATTGATTCATGATTCAATCCTTGCACCAAATCTTTCCAAATCAAGCAAATTCATTCTTTTTGTGTCCATATGAGCCTTGGAAAATTTGATCTTGTCTCTAGCTGTATCATGGACCTAATCATGCACAAAATCTCAAGATTTAATTAGTTTTTGATATTTTCATTATTTTATATTGATTTTATTTGATTTAAATGAAATAAATGACAAAAATAAAATAATGACAAGTGGAAGGGCTCATGGGTCGTGGGTCACATTACAAACTCAGTGAAAGCATAAAAAGTTGGGCCCATTTAGCAAAAAATTCAATTTCTGACACATTTGACTTTTGGCAATTTTGCAAAAAGGGTCAACTTGGCCAATGCATAACTCCCTCAATTTTGACCCTAGAGATGGGTTATGGGACTTTTTGGAAATCTTAAGATGTCCTCTAAGCAACCCTTTCGGTATCATCTCAATTGAGTCTTCCATGTTCATGTATGAAGCTTTGATCCAAAAGGTGTTTTTGTTGACTTTCCTAAATGACCTATAATGTCCAAATTCATATCTTCTTGTGAGTGCATATTTTGAACTTGGGAGCTGAAGATTAGTTGTAGGGAATTACATCCTATTCAAAATGAGCTTTGGATGGGTCATTTTTGATAAAGTATGAGAAAGTTATGATGGGTCAAAGTTGAGTTGAGTTTTCCTACAAAACCCTAATTTAGCAACTTTTGGGTTTTGATGAATTATGAGCAATCCTTGAGGAATCATGATCAACCCTAGATAAAATTATGAATAATACTTTAAAATGAGAATTTTAACCAAAAATCTTGCAATTTGACTGCATGTGGGCCACATTTGACTTTTGACCTAGCATAATCGATTTTCAGGCATTTGAGCAGTTGACTGAGCAAATTTCCTCTACGAGCCTTGAAACTTGACATGGATGATCTTGAGAACATATTAGGACAATGGTGAGCTTTTGGGGTCCTTGGACTCAAGCATCTTGATGTCAAATGAAACCCTAATTTGAGGTAGACTGCCTTAGGAGAGAGTTTGTCTGGTCAACCCTTGGACTTCCTTGGGCAATTTGAAGACCTCACTTGACATGTACTGAGAAATATGGGAGGGAAAATTTTTGGGTACAACACCAGGTCCTTAACCTTTAGTTATAAATGTTAATATGTCATGCAACAAATCAAAATTAGTTTAAGATCCAAAGTTTGTTACCAATTAGATGTGTTGTTTTGGATGGAGATGGCTTGTAAATTGTTTAGGAACGCCTTCTAGAGGAAAGGTTTTTGCCTGGCTGATGCGTGTATAGGCCAAGAAAACATTTATATGGGAAGGCAGCCTGCAGCTTCAATAAGTAAAAAGTATTGTGTGTGATGCAGCGTCTGGTTGGTAGTGTGAGTGTGGCAAGAGTGTTTCTTTCTTTTTTGATGATTTTTTTTCTGCGTATGTATGTGGTCTCCTTATATAGAGGGGATGGAGGGGACAAGAATGCAAAAGAGCAAACAACTATTAAGTTGGTGTTTTAAGGCCATGAATGATATTTTATAACTTTGTGAAAGTCAGGGGAACTATCCCTTTTTGAATTTGAATGAACATGGACATATTTGGCTACTTCGAATTCCTTCAGTCCCTGCCCTTCGATTGGCCTCAAGTTACCTCTTTCGACTGGGTCTTTTGAATGGACTTTTTGTGTACCCTTCGAATGGGCTTTTGGTTGCCTCCTTCGAAGGGACTTTTTGAGTGTCTTTCATATGTATGCTTTGTGCCCTCTTCAAATGGACCACCCAGGTGTGTCCTTCGAATGGCTCACATATCATCCTTGGGGGCCTCTTCGATTGAGCCCCAACAAAAACTCTTTCCAGGCTAATCGAAGCTTCCTTCAGAATGCTTGTGCGGGAAATTTGAGTATGGAAATATGTGGGATCTTGGGCCAACCAGCATCTTTGCATATCTCTCTTTCGTTTTGGCTAGCAATATGTGTATCCTTCATTTTGAACCAATGTGTATTCTCTTTTGAAGGGACCACATGCATGCTTTGTGCCTTCTTTGAATGAATTTCCAATGTGTGTCCTTCGACTGGACCTTTGGAATGCTCTTTTGAAGGGGTCATATTGTGTGTTGTAGTGCAGAAACTGTCCTGAGGAGTCTTAGCCTTGTGCATTAAAGGGAAGCACAAAGGAAGTCTTTGTCTTAGTGAATCCAAGGCAAGCATGGAGGGGCTTTTGGCCTGATGAATCGAAACACACTTATAGGGGGTTCTTGCCTTGTGCATTAAAGGTGAGTCGAAAGAAGCCTTTTGCCTTGTACACTGAAGGCAAGCTGAAGAAAGAGTATTTTCCTAGTCGAAGCAGGAATCAAGCTTGATCCAAATGAATTCAATGGCCAAACGAAGCAGGGGTCAAGCTGGCTCCAAAGAAACCAAATGCCCAATCAAAGCAGGAATTAAGCTTGCTTGCAGGTAGCCATTGCATTGTGAATCAAGCCAGCATGTAAAGCCAAAGGCGCAGTCGAAGGAGCACCAACATGAGGCCCTTCCCTTTTGAATAGAAGGAAGTTGTTTCAAAGGAAACACTTACCCAGTCGAAGCTTGTATCCGGAAAGCAAGCAACAGGCCAAGGCTTCAATTGAAGCTTGAAAATTTGAAGCAAGCTTGGAGGAGGTTAGGTCCTCAATCGAAGCCTGTCAAGATGCCAATCGAAAGACCCTTTGACATGTCAATCGAAAGACCTTGTTTATCTTCAAAAAAAAATATTTTTCTTTAATCAAGTGCTTGTGACCACCCATATAAGAAAAAATATTGGAAAACATGAGAGGGGAAATTTTAGGGTGCAACAGGTTGCTTTCGAGGCCATCTTTGCTTTACTTGCTTATGGGTTGTTCTTATTTCCCAATGTAGACAAGTTTGTTGATATTAATGCTATCAGGATCTTTATGATTGGAAAACCGGTTCCTACATTGTTAGGTGATGCTTATTACTCTATTCATATTAGGCATTCTTATCATGGAGGGATGATCATCTGCTGCACGCCTCTGTTGTATCAGTGGTTATTTCTTATTTACCTTAATCTGATGCTTTTTGGGATGTCCAGAAGGAACCTCGTTGGGCGCCAAAGGTCATGGCACTTACTCATTCAGATATTGTTTGGTATCATCAGGCTTATCATGATGTAGAGATTGTCGGCAGTTGTGGTAGTTTCCCCAATGTACCTCTTCTTGGTACAAAAGGAAAAATTAACTACAGCCCTATTCTTGCATGACGACAACTTGGATATCCGATGAGGGATTAGCCAAATAGTATTCATTTGAGTAGTTTCTTCATGAAAGAGGTAGAAGACCATAAGGAAGTTAGGGAGAAGAT
The DNA here is from genome assembly GCA_948472305.1 of Vicia faba. NCBI lineage: Eukaryota > Viridiplantae > Streptophyta > Magnoliopsida > Fabales > Fabaceae > Vicia > Vicia faba. The sequence goes on from OX451736.1 coordinate 1,387,182,055, forward strand.
TATGAAGGCTTGGTGTCACATTCATAGGAAGAGTAGGAAGGACTTGGGACCTAGGGGGCTATTTCTTTGGAGCTTTATCTACAGTGGGTACAAGCAAGAGCTATTCAATTGAAGATGCCATATTCTTGAGAAGCACCTATGCTTGATATGTTTGTCAAGACCACTCCTCCATTATTGGATGATGTGGAAGAGCTAAAACTTGCTTTAGTTAGGATGCATCAGGAAAAGGAAGATTGGAAGAATAAGTGCCAGAATCTAGAGGTTTCCTACCGAGTAGACCTAAAGGATAAAGATGACTTAATTGAGATTCTTAAGAGTCAGGTTGTAGAGACGACGGAGAGGCAAGGGGATTTATTTTCCCCTAAGCCTCAATCAGGCCCTAGTTGCTCGCTTCCTTACTTAGATGATTGGAAGGAGGTCGCCGCCAGGTATGCAGAAGAAAACCAGAGGTTGAAGGCTCAGATTGTCAGACTTACCGGGAAGCGCCAGCTATCAAGTGATCTCCATCTTGTACTTGGGATTATTGAAACTTGTAGTCCATTTTGAAGTTATTATAATAAAAATTTTCAGTATTTCAAATGTGTTATTACTTTGATATTTGCAAATTGTTTATAAATCTTTAAGTCCCTTGAAATAATAATAAAATAAATCATGTGCATTGCACATCATGCATCATATTGTACATGCTTCTTGCAATTTTTGTGCATATCCAAGTGTCTTACTGAGCTTCTTTACTTTGTTCAGCAAGTTGTCTCACCATTATAATTCCCGAGCTAATTTCAGAAGGAATATGGATAACCTAGAACAAGAGAATCGCGAGCTACGCGAGGAAGTTTCTGCTCTGAAGGCCGGTATGGACAATCTCACTGCTCTGATGGAATCTTTGATGGCTGCTAAGAATCAGCCACTGATTGTTCAACCTCAACAGACATTGTTTACTACTGAAGCTCCGACTGTTCCTATTTCTGCTACTCTAGCTGTTATTCAGAATCGTATTCCTCCGGGGTATCCTTAGGGAATGCCAGAGAAATTTATTCCAGAAGGTTTTAATCAAAATCCTCATATTGCTCCGCTTACTCAGACTGTTGCTGCTCCTGCACCTCTTGTGGTGCACGTTACTCCTACTGCTAGAAACGAGATTCACTATGCTGCACCTCCCTCGGTGAATGTGGTTCCGTTTGCTAATGATGAAATGTATCACCTTATTCCTTCACCAAGTGAAATATTGGGTTTCTATAATCGAATGGACGATTTTCAAGACCAGTTTGATAAGATGCAAAAATAGTTGAAGGCCCTCAGAAGAAATGAGTTGTTTAGGCATAATGTGAATGATATGTGTTTAGTGCCAAATGTGAAAATACCTGTGTTGTACCCCAAAATTTGCCCTCTCATTTCATCAATATTTCCCCTCACAAGACTCTTTGAACTCAAGACCAAGCTAGGGTTTGCTCTGCTCATGACATCTCTTTGCACTATTGACCAGAAATTAGGGTTTGAATTTGCACAAGGATTTTTGGACTTTCAATGCTCAATGTGACTTTCATACTTCATGTTGGACCTCTAAGATTGCTCATACCAAGTTTCAAGTCTTGAATCAAATTTTTGCCCAGTCAAAAGGACAGTTGACCTAGAAATCAATTGTATTGGGGAAAAAGTCAATTGTGGCCAATTTACAGTCAAACCTCATAATTATTTATCCATATCAACATTATAGAATCATATGAACCATTTGATCAAGTTTGGACCATAACTCCTCAAGAAATTTGATCAGATCATCAAAAGGGCAAAATGGTCATTTTTAGGGTTTTGACTGCAGAAGGGCAATTTCTGATTTTTAACCTTGCCAATGGCAAATTGGGTTCAAGCATGGATTAAAGGACTCAATGGCATCATCTTGACCTAATTACAAGGTTCAAAAGATCTCAAATGCATTGGATTGACAGATGAATTTTCCAATTAACTAATAAAAAATCAATTGTACACTGAAAAGTCAAACTTTGACTTTTTGGTCAAAATCAAGTGCCAAGGGTCATTTTTCATCAAGATGTGTCAAAACATGAAACTTTTTCACCAATAAACCTAATTTTGCAAATTAAGGTTTAAAATGGAAAATTTTCATAACTTAGAAATTTTCTAAGTTATGAAAATTTCTTATTTTTTCCCAACTTTGCCCAACTTTTTCACCATGATGCAATTGGATTCAAACAAAACTTCCAACATGAAAGTTGTATTTCTCCATAAAATCTACAACTTTGATTCATAAAGTTTTCCAAAAAGATGCTTGGATCTCATGTTATGATTTTGTGAATAAGGGTCCATGAAACTTTTAACTTAGTGAAATTTTGCCCTAGTTTAGCCAGGATTTTGACCTATCTTCATGGAAATTTTTCATCTATTTCCAATTGTAATTTCAAAATTAATTTCAAAGATGGATTGTAGAGCATGTTACAAGCTTTCCAAAATGTCCAAGAACTCTCCAAAATCATTTGTGGTTAGGGAGAATCAAAAGTTTGAATTTGGCAAAATGTCACTTTGGTCCATGGCATTTTTCATGTTGCTACAAGTTGCAATTTCTGTCCAGCCTTGTTTGTACTTGTCTACAGGTCCTTAAACCCTTCCACGCTCAAAAATTGAATGCAAACACAATGGATTAAGGCATTGTTCTGATCAATGGAAGATTACACAAAGGATTAATCTAAAAATGGCAAAAAGTTAACAATGCCATTTTGATAAAGGTTGCTTTATGCAATTTTGTTTCTCTTAAGCATTGCACCAAGTCTTTTGCAGCAAAAAACATCCACAAATTTCATGGAAAGTACACCAACTATGTGCATGCTTAGAGCTAGCCTGTACAGGCCTGGCCTTGGTCACTTCTCACTTTTGCTTCAAAACCAAGTCAACTTGCAAAAAGCACATAACTTGGCAATCTGATAAAACCAAAGCTTGTAAACATTTCAAACAGTTTTTGCATATCACACTAAGTCAGAAGCACGAGCTAGCAAGTCCTCAAGCCTTCCAAAACACCAAAATCACATTTTCTTGCAAAACAGGGCAAGTTCTGCAGTTTCACTTCCATCTTCCAATTGCCTCGTGTGTTTTGCCCCAAACCTCTTCCAACACACTCCATACAACCTACCTAAACTATCCCAACCACTCCCAAGTCACTGTAACTCCATTTACACACTTCACCATTTCTGAATTTTGAGTTTGCAGGTTGAGTTCTATAGAGAGATTCAAGCAAATTCAAAGCTAGCTAGGCATTAGGAAAGCTCAAAGGAACTTCAAGCTAGCTCACAAGCATCTCAGGCCTCACTAAAAACCTCTGCATTGCCATACTCGAGCTTGACTGAAACAGGTATAGTTTAAACTTCTATCTCTCTATTTAGGAATCATTAGGCTTAGGTTTGTGAATAAAAAATGTAGTACTCATTGTCCTTGAGTTGTACATATGCATAGAATTCATTTAAATTAACTGAGCTGGGAGAATTTGAATGATGAACTTTCTGAAAAAACTAGGTTAGAATTTAGGGCCAGAGAAATTCTCTCTGGTCTTTGAGAGTTAGATTAAGTTTTTTACATGGTTAGAATCGTGTGATTATGCTCTATAACTTTCATGTTGCAAGTTTTTGCTTTAGAGCACGTATGCAGGAATTCCAGGTTTGAACATCAAGCGCGCGTTTTTGTTTGATTAGAGGTTGAAGATGAAGGCCATCTGGGTTGGGCCTGTTTGTTCCCACTATTGACACCCCCAGCTTGCTGTTCACACCCCCTTGGCCCATTTCATTATTTTTCCATATTTTTTATTTCTTTTTTATTTTCTGACTTTTATTTATTTTTCTAAATATTAAAAATCACCAAAAATATTTTCAGAAATTTTCACATTTTATTTTATTATTTTTATTATTTTTATTATTTTTTGGACATAGAAATAATTACTATAATAATATACTTTTATTTTCTTAAATAAAAACTTGTAAATATTATAAAAAATATATTTTTTTAATTATTTATACACTAAAATAATATTGTCATACATATTTTTATTTTTTTAACATTTTTATATTTTATTTTATTGTCTTGTACATAAATAAATAAATATAATATATATATATATTTTCTTAAAACAAAAACTAGGGTTTCCACCCTTAATAAAAATAATCATTAATATTTTCTTATTTTTGATGCATTAAATAGTTTATTTTTACATACATAAAAATAATACAAAAAACACTTTTGCATATCCATATTTATTTGCATATTTAAATATTGTCTATTTATTTATTTGCACATTGAGTTCAATTGGGTTGTAATAGTTGACTAGGGTTTTAATTTCTTGCAAATACCCCCCTATTCAAATTTGTACCCCCCTCCCCATAATCATATTGTAATAGTTGTAGATTTACTTTTACGCACTTTATTGCTTTCAAATATGCCATGATAGAAAGATTAGGGTTTGTATGCAAAAATCCAAAATCAAACAAATAGCTTGACTAATACAAGATAAAAAGCATGAAAATTGACAACACAATGCACACAAGCACCCCTAGGTTTTCATCCACTTGTTGCCTTAAAAACATGGCCATGGTATGCATGCTAGGTATCTTGGCAAAACAAAATCAAAACAAAAATATCATAGTCCCTCGATGACGCTATCTTGGTTGCCTATACAAAAATGATCTAGTCCCTCAAAAATTTGCTAAGATACTTGGCACAATTGCTATCATGGTCATACGATGACCCGCGCCTGTCCCGTTTAACACCCAAACACAAGGTTGTTTACCAAATACAATGGTAAAACAACAATGTCAAAGGGTTAAAAATTTGTAGGAAAGATCTTTGAGTTAGGGTAGACAACTCCTAGTTACTTGGTCAAACTTGCAAACCATCCTTGCTATTTTCAAAAACATACAACACATTTCAAAACATTTCCCAAAACAAACTTTCAAACATTGAAACATCTTTTCAAAAGACAAACACCTTTGTTTACATTCAAACAAGAATTATTACAAAGGTTGCCTAGACAAAAGGCCTCTTTTCAAAATATTTTCAAAACCATACACGAAGCACCATTTCAAACAATTGAAAAACAAAAGCAAGTGATCTAAACAAGTAAATAAGAGCCCATGGATAACCATGGATGAAAAGGGTGCTTGCACCTTCCCTTTTCATAATCTACCCCCTGAACCCAAGAAAACATCTCAAAGGTCTTTCCTGTGCTTTTTGACCTTTCCTTTGGATAAAATAAAAATGCGGTGGCGACTCTTGATAAATCGAAACATTTGCGAACACAAACGCAAAACCTCAAGTCAGTTCTCCCACCGTATCACAGAATTAGCGACTCTGCTGGGGATAAATTCTAAAAGTGGGGTTACCTTAGGGTTTAGATCACCTTTACATGCTTATCTTGTTTGCTTTGATTGCTTTACATTTAGTTCTATTGTTTGGGTTTGAAATCCTCTACCCAGATTTGGGAAACATTCATAGGTAAATAGCAATACGTTGTGGAAATTGCGCAGGGTATACCGACATGGTTGAAGCAATAGCTATATTAGTGCGACATATTTGTGGGTACCGGTAGCCTTTGATTTAATCAAAGAGAATACGGGGCCGCTGAGTGATGTCATGAAGCACTAATGGACTTTTAGAACCTTTACTTGACCAACTTGGCCTTTTTAGGGGTAGTGAGATGACCGGCTTTGGTGCAGTCCGAAGTTGGTAGATACTCGATACTACACTTATTGAGGGTTGTTTTCTTGGAATATTTCGATTGCCAGTAAAGTGACTAAACTGAAACAATGAACAGAGAAAATAATCCAGTGATATTGAGCTTCTTAGAACCCAGTTACTATTTATAGGACAGGTTGAGCCAACTAAACTTCAAGAGGGTACTTACCCATGAAACCCCATGCAAGCCTAAAACCAGGAACTTGTGTGATTTGTTTGTACATATACTTGTGCATAACATCATGAGCATCATGAAGCACCATATGCATCCACTAACCATTTCAAGGGTTTGGATCTTCATCTTTGTTCCTGTTTTGTAGGTTATGGATTCACTTTGCCAGAAAACTATTCAGGTCAACCTTGTGAGAATTCCTCCTCAACTCAAGGAGCTTGCTTCCAAGATTCCAGAGTATTCTCCATTCACTGAAAGACATGGTCGACTTCTCAACTTGGTTAACTCCAACACTGAGGAAGACATGGTGAAAGTTCTCTTCCAGTTCTTTGACCCCCTACACCACTGCTTCACATTTCCTGATTACCAGTTAGTGCCTACTTTTGAGGAATTTTCTCAACTCCTGAGGATTCCTATTCTCCATCGACTACCCTACAACGGTACGGAAGGAGATCCAAAGCCTGAAGATGTTGCTCAAGCCCTACACTTGTGTTGTACCCCAAAATTTGCCCTCCCATTTTCTTCAAGATTTGCTAAGAGCATGCTTTAAAATCTCCACAAAGGTTGCACAGTCCAATGGCCTCCTAACAGTCAAAAATTAGGGTTTTGGTTCTGGCAAAGAAATTGAAGTTTCCAATGGTCCAAAAAAGTCCCACATGCCTACAAACATTGTCAAGCACCTACATGTCAAGTTTCAAGACTCAGAGCACAAAATTGCATAGTCAAAAACCCTAATTGCCCAACAGTCAACTGCAGGGGCAAAATGGTCATTTGACAGTCAAAAGTCAAAAATTTTGGTCAACATCTTATTTTGAAGTCACAAACATCATTTGATCAATTCTTGATCATGATTCTCAAAGCATGGCTCAAAAAGTCTCAAGATGCAAAAGTTTCTATATTTGGATAGTTGAAAAAGTCAACTGCAAATTGACCAAGGCATAACTTCCACATGGTTTATCAGAAAAATTCCATACAAAACTCATTTTGAAGAGAATGACATGTCCTACAACTCATATTCACATTTCAAGTCCAAGAAATGCTCTCACAAAAAGTTATCAATTTCAACATTATAGGTCATTTTCAAAAGTCAACAAAAAGGCACTTTAAGTCAAAGACCATAACTTGAGATTGGTAAATAAAAATGACATGGGACCAAAGGAATTGGTTAGAGGACTTCAAGACCTTTCCAAAATGTCCACGAACATGATCAAAGCTTAAATATTGAGCAAGATATGCCTTATGGAAGTTGGGGAATTTTTGGGAATTTTGAAAAGTCAACTTTGCTTCAAATGCCTCAAAATTGCTAATGGGCCTTAATTTCTTCCATGAATCATTACCCAAAGGCTATGCACGACCCATTGACCCAAAGGGGAGTTATTTTCTTATTTTTAATTGATTAATTGAGTTTTTAATCCTATTAATTCATTTAATTAAAGTTAAATATAAGAAAAATAATAAAACATATTTTCCAAATCTTTTTATGCAGCATATTCACTCTTTATGACCTAAATATTTCGTGCACATGCTCAAGAGGCAAGATCTTCCAAAATAGGCAAGTTCCATGGCAAGAAAAGATTGAAAAAGATGCTTGAAAATCACAAATTCAAAAGCATTGAATACATGGATCATGGGCTTTGTTTTTGACCTAGAATGATTCCTCATACATATACAAACAAAACCTAATGCTCAAGGGAAGAAAGCTGCGCTGAAACCTCAAGAACAACATTGCATTTTTCATCAAAAAAATTGAAATTTGAAAACACAATTACAGGATTGTTCAAGGCCTGAAACCTATCCTAACCTATTGCTAGACCTTCCAGGAGTCTAGTAGCATCAAGAATCATCTCAAACGCGCAAGGAATCGAAGAATATAGGCCATACGGTTTGTCATCTTTTCCAGAAATACATAACATAATTCATGCATTATTAATCAGTTTTCTTGTTTGGTTTGCACTAATGAGGACCCTCTGAAGCTATTGGTACCATCCAATTGAATTATAGGCGCTTGAATCAGAATCCACCATGGACAACATCTAGGGTTTCTGAAGCTTGTAATTAGGGATTTCTGATTGAGGAAAAATTGGACAATGCCAGGACCATGGTTGAATTCGTCAAGGCCAGACGAATTCAACCAACCATTCGCGCTCAATTTATGTGGCTTCCTCTTCTAATCGCTATTATTCGTCATTTCACTTAGTGGGGGTTAAAAACCCCCGCTATCTAATTCATGTTTTTGCAGGAAAACAAAGAAGAAGCATAGGTGTCATCCTGTGGCTGGAACATTCAAAAGTTGGCGCGTTTTCATTTGACCTATACCAATAGTGCTTGTTTCTTTTATATTATTTGTTTGCCAATATTATAACAAAAGCGTTTGAGTGGTTCAGTGGTTGGGTGTACGTTTGGTGAGTGCTGGGACCTGGGTTCGATTCCCAGGTCCCCTACTATGTTTCATAATTTTTTCCATAACATACTTCCATGCAGTACATGCCCCAGGGTCTACCATGCAGCTTCCCATCTAAGCCTGCCAAGTGTCCAGGAGATCTCATCCAAAGACAATCATGTGAATTCTACCATGTACGCTGGTCAACCATGCCATACGTAATTCCCAAAAGTCCAAAGGGGCCAGATTTCCAATGGGCCTGATTGCTTCAACATGACCTCCATAATTGAGCCAGAAACCCCCAATGTTTGTATATCTTTTAATTTCTTTTCTTTTTCTTTTCTCTTTTTTAATTCTTTTGATCATTTTATTTAATTTCCTTTAAATAATTTTCTTTTCATAATAAAACCAGAAAATCATAAAACAAAAAAAATATGTTTTATTAATATTAATTTCCATTAGTTTTGTAAATAAATCTTAAATAATTAATTTAGTTTAAATTTAGGTTTTTAACTTTAATGTTTTTTTCTAAATAACTAAAAAAATATAAAAAAAATAGGTTTTTAGCATCTCTTATTCTTTTTCTTAATAAATAACCTTTTTTATTTCTTATCATTATTAATTATTAATTATCTTTGTAAATAAACTTGTAATTAAATAATTTGAGTAAATTAGGTTTAAACTTTAATTCTTTTCCTTAAATAATTAAAAACATGTAGAATTAGGGTTTCTTTTCCTTTTAATTTTCTTTATTTCCAATAAATACAAAAACATTTAAAATAACTTCTTTTCTTTAATCATTAATTAATTTGTAATTTCAATTTGATTTCTTTAAAGGGTCCAACGCCCTCGCACTCGATTCTAATTTCTTTTCGCACGTTTATTTTTATTGTTCCTTTTCAAATATTGTGTAATTGCACCAAAGCTTTGTAATAGATAATTAGGACATTTACTTTCCGCATTTTCATTCAAAAATCGGGTCTTTGTTAATTTGGCGATGTATAGACCCGCGCCTTGTAATAGCGTAGGACTTTTATTTTTCGCATTTTAATTTCCGCACCTTTTAACTGCTAATCACATGAAAGAATGTATGCCCAAATAAAATCAAAGCGTAGCTCACCAAATGCATGACAAACAAATAATAACTGAAAATGACACACAATTCACACACCACTTCTAGGGTGCGCCTCACTGTTGCCTTGCCCTTCGAATCGTGGTCGTCGAGTATAGGATGTTTTAGTAAGTCCTTATGTCCATGAACATGGCATAAGGGTAGCTTCTAAGGTGTCCTACTATTGCTCTGGTGACCACACTGTTGCCTTGCCCCTCGAAACGTGGTCGTCGACTATAGGACGTCTTAGTGAGTCCTTATGTTCCATTGATCTGGTTGCCTCGAAACAAGTTGCCTCTGAATAGTTGCCTCGGAATAAAAAGATCAATGGCATAAGGGTAGCTTCTAAGGTGTCTTACTGTTGCTCGGTGACCACACTGTCCCTAAACTCGAATTGACCCGAACACCTCCAACGGTGGTGCTACCTACCTCTCAATGGTGGGATGGCACTACCTCAAGGACATTTACACAGACTAATTCCTTAGGGTAGGTAGATGACTCGTAGATACTTGCTTTAATTCAAAACAAATCAAAAACTTCTTTCCAATCCGACACTTTGCAAAAAGCTTTCAAAAACAACTTTTCAAACACTCTTGAGGACTGATACAAGAGTCGATCTGAATCTTTAAACGAAACTTTTTCAAACCCACTCACTTTGAAAAGCAAACAAACATTTTGAAAACTCAATGAGCAAGTATCTAAGAGCCCATGGATAACCTTGGATAGAAAGGGTGTTAACACCTTCCCTTTCTATAAATCTACCTCCCGAACCGAGAACTAATCTCAATAAGGAATTTTTCTGTGCTTTTGTCCTGTCCATGTTGGAGAAAATAAAAGACGGTTTCGACTCTTACTTCCGCGACATTTCGCGAAACCAGCGTTAAACAGTCAGTTCCAGATCTACCGATCACAGAACTGGCGACTCTGCTGGGGAATCTTAAAGTGAGGTGTACCTTAGGATAGTTTATAACTGTGTTTTCAATTGCTTTGACTTGCTTGCTTTATTATTATGGGACTGTCTTGGGAGTTACATAGATCCTAACTCGGATCTGGGGATACCCTATTAGGTAGCATAAGCTGTGAGGGACCTGTCCGGCGTAGACCGACATGGGTGAAGCAGTGGCTACGTTGGTGTGGCGCCTTGGTCTGTACCGATATCCCTTGTGTCGCAACGAGGAGAATATGGGTCTTCTGAGGAGTCATTAAGCACCAACCGACCTTAGAACCTTAAATAACCCAACTTGGCCAATAGAATAGTAGCAGTATGCTACACCCATTGAGGCTAAACTCTCGTGATGGTTCTGGCCGCAAGAAAAGATTGCGATGCTGGAGTTATGACCGATTGAGGGTAGTCAGTGATATTGGGATCCTCTAGAACCCGGTTACTTCTGATAGGACAGGTATGAACCAACAAACTGAAAGAGGGTAATACCTAGACCTCATGCTAGCCTAAACTCTAAGGGCTTCTCTTGTGTGACTTGTGTGCCTTCCAACTTGACTACTTGCATGCTTGTTATCTGACACTTGAGTTTCTTGCAGGTTTTGTTTATAGTCCTCAATTGGGACTCATAACAGGGTTTACTGAGTTTCTTGCAGGTTTTGTTTACAGTCCTTAATTGGGACTCATAATAGGGTTTACCTACGTTACCCCATGCATAGCATAACATCATACCATTGCATACATCCCGCATAAGGACTAATCCGTTTCAAGGATCTCAAGGGTTTGTGATGAAGGTCATGATGAATCAACTATCCAGCAAGGGGCAAAGAGGATTTATCTTCCTCTAGACAAGGTTGTCAGGGGCTATGACCCACTTGATATGGTGAGCTTTGACTCCTGAAGAAGGTTCCCCTAACCAAGTTTGTTTGGAAATCAAAACCAGACATGATGACTAAAGTTAGGGGCTATGACCCACTAGATATGGTGAGCCTTGACCCTTGAAAAAGGACTCTCAACGACAAGGAGTTCCTTCAATCAAGCCACAAATTCAAATTCTAACAATCTTCTTGTTTACCCCGCGAGGTCCTTGAAAACATTGCATACATATCATATATATCATTGCATTACAGGTACCCTCTTGACAGGTCACTCACCATCTTCGCTGTTTATTTCAGCAATGGCTTTCCAACCGGACAACCAAGATCTCCGGGCTCAAAACGCCCAACTGCAAGAAATGTTCTTGAACTTATCCCAGGGGCAAGAAGAAATAAAGACTCTCCTCACCAGGAACTTGACCTTAGGGAATGCAGGGGGCATCAGGAACGATCAGCTAGAAGGGCTACAAATTGAGTTGGCAACCATGAAGATCCAGATGATGGGGCAGTTGATGGGCCAAATGACTCTCATTCAGGACTTAGCTCAAAAACAAGAAGAGCTCCGGGTCCTCGTCACCAAGCTGCTCCAAAATAATCCAGTGGGGCAAACAACCAAGGTTGAAGTTCCAGTCATCATTCAACCACATGCGGGGCAAGAAGATAAAGGAAAATCTCCTCAGCTTGCTTCAGGGTCACGAGCCCAGCCTCAACGGGGTAGTCAGCGTAAGCGATATACGCCTGGAAGACATTTCTCGGAGACTGATATACCATCATCCTTTATACTGAAGCGCTTGCTGGAGGTCAATCTGATCACTCTAAAGGACCCTCCTAAGAATCCGAATATGACACCTTCAAGGTATAACCCCAACACCCACTGCGCTTATCATTCAGACAGCCCGGGGCATGCTACAGACGATTGTTGGACCTTGAAGAACAAAGTCCAGGACTTGATTGACGAAGGGGTGCTGGAGTTCATGCCAGATGGCGAGATGAAAATCTTCCGCTGAGAAATTACTAGTTCAAACTAGAGGAGTTTTGTTCATTAGAATTTTTCAAGTTGTAATTTTCTTTTGATTGTTCAAACAATTATTGTCATAGCAAACTTTATTATTTTATCAATGCATCACACATGTCTGTTTTGAATCAATATATTCGCATTCTCTATATTCAAATTGTCTTCATATTCTGTGATGATCAACTCTCGATTGATAATTCTAAGCCTCTTGAGGGAGGATGACGAAAACGATACCACGTCATTTACAGTATGCTTTTGAACAGACCCCGCTGATGAGGTACAGGCATTGTTTCAATCCCTAAACACTGGAGTTATAAGGAAGATAATCCCTCGTCAACCCCTCTGAGCCAAAGAAGTAGGAGTTTTTTCTTTTCGAAAATTAAAACCCTTTATCATAACCTGGGGCAGGGTAGTTCTCTCAGTTGATCCAAGTGCATAACGAAGGATACCAAAAGAGTCCCTCCAAAAACAAAAGACAGTGATGGTTCAGAATAATCATAAGGACATGCAGTCATTATCAAAAAATAAATGAAAAGCCCAAAAAGTCAAAACCTATAAAGGGGACTTACAAAACTGGGGCATCCCGCTGGCTGTAATCACAAAAAGAAACAGTTCAGGCAAAAAATAGGGATAATAAAATCAAAAAGAAAGAGGTCATACGAACCCTCAATAAAAATGACTGCCTATTCAGAATAAATCATCAACATCCGAAGCATCGCTGGAATTTCAGAGCAAAGACTCAAACAAGGTCTAGCGCACGATCAACTGAGCTTAGGTTTGAAGAACATCACGAAGAATGGGTGGGTACAAATAAATTTGAGCCTTTATCCTTTGTTTCTTAAACCGTGAACCAGGCCACGTTATAACCCTCAAAAGTCCTAGCTGAAGCATGGGTTAATTCGAGAGCATACTGTAACAAAGGTATCCTGACTCCTTAAGGCTTGCGGAAAAATAACGAGTTGACATCACAGTTTACAAAAAAAAACTCACTTGCTTTTATTGAAAAATGCATTTTCAAAAATTTCAAGACATACATAAGCTTTGCATTCTTAAGATAACATTGTTTGCATACGAACTTTTGTTTGAGCAGCAGAGAAATTCTCACGAAGAATATCTAGTGAACAAAAGCACTTCCAATCAAGGGGCATGACATGATCATTGTCCATCATCTGGGGCAGTCCAACCAAGATTCGGAGAATCTCTCAAAGGCCAAACAGCCTGGGGCAAATCTCCGCCTGAGTCACTTGGGGCATTCCAACAACGAATCTTGTCTGATCAAACATCTTCTGGTAGCATGGCAACACAACACAACAACAGGGGCACCTCCCTACATCCTGAGGGCGTGGAAATAGTCGAAAAATACTACGCATAATCAAAGACCCGCTAGGTCGACTGGCCTAGGCAAAAACAAGGGCTTCCCGACGAACCAAAAGGGTTCGGGAAAAAATAAGGGATGAATATGAAAAAATCTGTACACCCGGCAAGTCGAAAACCTGAAAAGGCGGCTTGGGCAAAAATAGGTATCCCGGTGAACTGAAAACCTGAAAGGGTGGTCCAGGTAAAAATTAGGGATCAAAGCGTACGACTATGTCCCGGAATCTTGTCACTTGCTTACCAGAAGAAGACTGGTCAAATCAACATTTATCAAGATCTCCACAGGTATCTTCTCCCACAGAAACATGGGCAATAATGAGTTGTCCAAGCAATCTAGTTGCTCTGCCATCAAGGTACCAAGGTAAGTTCAGCCGAAGAACATAACTAATATACCTTAATTCCCCAGAGAGTGAGCCAGCAAGTCAATGCATTCTCCCCAAGCAAAGCTATATTATCAGCCTTAAGGAAGTTGGGTATCCCCCGCAAATCTCAACATTCCCCAGCATAATATACGAATATTCTTAACAAGCATCCCCGGCAGTCTTGGTCTAAGACTGTTCCCCGGCGGTATACCAGACGTTCAGTAGAGTCACTTCCAGTACATCTCAAAATTTCCCCAGGAGAGCCCAGCATAGTTCAAGATTTCCCCAGGAAAGTTTGAATCCATCTCCCCAGCAGGAAGCTTATCCCCAGTAGATTCTGGAAGCTTCTCCCCCACGGAGCATGAACGCTCTCCCCCGGCTTTATTTAAAGGTTATTTCCCCACCAGGATATAACTGGGTTATCCTCAGCCAAAAGCCACGGAAAGATCGTCCTCGACGAAGTCTTCCTGTCCCCAACGGAGTCTATTAACACTTCCAACACAACAATGGTATCCCCAGCGAAGTTACCATCAGTATCTCAACAACGTACCTCTCTTCCCACAGAGTATTGTTCCCCAGCAAGATCGCTAGAGTAGTTATTCCCCGCAGAGTAATCTCTTCATCAAGTTTATTCCCCAACGGAGTCATCTTCTCCTACCGGTATTCTTGCAATCTTCATCCCCAGTGGAAACAACAAAGCACTCTCTTCAACCATCAGCTCAGGATTTAAATCCCGGCATTCGTCAAGGATATATTTTCCTAGACGAAATTACATTCAAAAACATCACATTGCCCCACATCATGATACATGCATAAACGCATCATATCTGACAATCTCATTTATGTTGAGAACATCATTGCTTGATCCATATCATGCATTGCATATGACTGACCTTTACCTTTCAGGAAAGATCCAGTCAAGTTCTCAGCTATATCCAAGACTTTCGTCTGGTTCAGTTAAATCGATTCTAAGATTTTTCTGATTCTTATCCAGTCAAAGTTAATCCAAGACCTTGCTTGGTCCAGTTAAATCGACTCCTAAAGATTTTTCTGATTCTTATCCAGTCAAAGGCCTTCTCTGGTTCAGTCAAATCGACCCTAAGATTTTTCTGATTCTTATCCAGTTGAAGTTATTTCAAGACCTTGCCTGGTCCAGTTAAATCGACTCCTAAAGATTTTTCTGATTCCGATCCAGTCAAAGGCCTTCTCTGGTTCAGTCAGATCGACCCTAAGATCTCCCTTATTCTTATTCCAGTTGAAGATTCCAAGACCTTGCCTGGTCCAGTTAAATCGACTCCTAAAGATTTTTCTGATTCTTATCCAGTCAAAGGCCTTCTCTGGTTCAGTCAGATCGACCCTAAGATCTCCCTGATTCTTATCCAGTTGAAGTTATTTCAAGACCTTGCCTGGTTCAGTTAAATCGACTCCTAAAGATTTTTCTGATGCCGATCCAGTCAAAGGCCTTCTCTGGTTCAGTCAGATCGACCCTAAGATCTCCCTGATTCTTATCCAGTTGAAGTTATTTCAAGACCTTGCCTGGTTCAGTTAAATCGACTCCTAAAGATTTTTCTGATGCCGATCCAGTCAAAGGCCTTCTCTGGTTCAGTCAGATCGACCCTAAGATCTCCCTGATTCTTATTCCAGTTGAAGATTCCAAGACCTTACCTGGTTCAGTTAAATCGACTCCTAAAGATTTTTCTGATGCCGATCCAGTCAAAGGCCTTCTCTGGTTCAGTCAGATCGACCCTAAGATCTCTCTGATTCTTATTCCAGTTGAAGATTCCAAGACCTTACCTGGTTCAGTTAAATCGACTCCTAAAGATTTCTCTGATACCGATCCAGTCAAAGGCCTTCTCTGGTTCAGTCAGATCGACCCTAAGATCTCCCTGATTCTTATTCCAGTTGAAGATTCCAAGACCTTGCCTGGTTCAGTTAAATCGACTCCTAAAGATTTTTCTAATGCCGATCCAGTCAAAGGCCTTCTCTGGTCCAGTTAAATCTATTCCTAAAGATTTTCCTGATGAAGACTCAGTAGAAGACATCCAAGATTCTCTCATCGTTACTGTTGAGGTAGTAATCGTCCAAGGTTCTCTCATCGTTACTGTTGAGGTAGTAATCGCCCAAGGTTCTCTCATCGTTACTGTTGAGGTAGTAATCGCCCAAGGTTCTCTCATCGTCCCGTTGAGGTAGTAACCATCCCTGATTCATTCATCACCTTTTGAAACTCCAGACTCGATTCTTGTATCTCTCCAGGGCACGTCCGAAGAAGTTTAAGGATTCAATTCCTGTAACCAGTCAGAACACATCTACACAAAGAGTTTGAAGACCAACTCCTGTAACAGGCCAGGTAATCATTTTCTTTTTCAGGTACGCAAGTTCTCGCTAAGGAAACTCTTACGCGATCGACACCCAGATGGCATCTATAAGCCCATCCACCTATTCATCACCTCTCAACATGGCATCTGTAAGCCCATCTTCCTATCCATCAATCTCCAAATGGCATTTGTAAGCCCATTCCCACCATCACACTGCTAACATGTGAGCGCAAATTTCTGGGCACTCTAGTGTTCAATCATCTTCCACCTTCGGATTACAAAAGGCACGTCAGCCAATCTACATCCTCAGGTCTAAGAAGATTGAACAGGGGCAACTGTTGTACCCCAAAATTTGCCCTCCCATTTTCTTCAAGATTTGCTAAGAGCATGCTTTAAAATCTCCTCAAAGGTTGCACAGTCCAATGGCCTCCTAACAGTCAAAAATTAGGGTTTTGGTTCTGGCAAAGAAATTGAAGTTTCCAAGGGTCCAAACAAGTCCCACATGCCTACAAACATTGTCAAGCACCTACATGTCAAGTTTCAAGACTCACAGCACAAAATTGCATAGTCAAAAACCCTAATTGCCCAACAGTCAACTGCAGGGGCAAAATGGTCATTTGACAGTCAAAAGTCAAAAAAATTTGTCAACATCTTATTTTGAAGCCACAAACATCATTTGATCAATTCTTGATCATGATTCTCAAGGCATGGCTCAAAAAGTCTCAAGATGCAAAAGTTTTTATATTTGGACAACTGAAAAAGTCAACTGCAAATTGACCAAGGCATAACTTCCACATGGTTTATCAGAAAAATTCCATCCAAAGCTCATTTTGAATAGAATGACATTTCCTACAACTCATATTCACATCTCAAGTCCAAGAAATACTCTCACAAAAAGTTATCAATTTCAACATTATAGGTCATTTTCAAAAGTCAACAAAAAGGCACTTTAAGTCAAAGACCATAACTTGAGATTGGTAAATCCAAATGACATGGGACCAAATGCATTGGTTAGAGGACTTCAATACCTTTCCAAAATGTCTAGGAACATGATCAAAGCTTAAAAATTGAGCAAGATATGCCTTGTGGAAGTTGGGGAATGTTTGGGAATTTTGAAAAATCAACTTTGCTTCAAATGCCTCAAAATTGCTAATGGGCCTCAATTTCTTCCATGAATCATTACCAAAAGGCTATGCACGACCCATTGACCCAAAGGGGAGTTATTTTCTTATTTTTAATTGATTAATTGAGTTTTTAATCCTATTAATTCATTTAATTAAAGTTAAATATAAGAAAAATACTAAAACATATTTTCCAAATCTTTTTATGCAGCATATTCACTCTTTATGATCTAAATATTTCGTGCACATGCTCAAGAGGCAAGATCTTCCAAAATAGGCAAGTTCCATGGCAAGAAAAGATTGAAAAAGATGCTTGAAAATCACAAATTCAAAAGCATTGAATACATGGATCATGGGCTTTGTTTTTGACCTAGAATGATTCCTCATACATATACAAACAAAACCTAATGCTCAAGGGAAGAAAGCTGCGCTGAAACCTCAAGAACAACATTGCATTTTTCATCAAAAAAATTGAAATTTGAAAACACAATTACAGGATTGTTCAAGGCCTGAAACCTATCCTAACCTATTGCTAGACCTTCCAGGAGTCTAGTAGCATCAAGAATCATCTCAAACGCGCAAGGAATCGAAGAATATAGGCCATACGGTTTGTCATCTTTTCCAGAAATACATAACATAATTCATGCATTATTAATCAGTTTTCTTGTTTGGTTTGCACTAATGAGGACCCTCTGAAGCTATTGGTACCATCCAATTGAATTATAGGCGTTTGAATCAGAATCCACCATGGACAACATCTAGGGTTTCTGAAGCTTGTAATTAGGGATTTCTGATTGAGGAAAAATTGGACAATGCCAGGACCATGGTTGAATTCGTCAAGGCCAGACGAATTCAACCAACCATTCGCGCTCAATTTATGTGGCTTCCTCTTCTAATCGCTATTATTCGTCATGTCACTTAGTGGGGGTTAAAAACCCCCGCTATCTAATTCATGTTTTTGCAGGAAAACGAAGAAGAAGCATAGGTGTCATCCTGTGGCTGGAACATTCAAAAGCTGGCGCGTTTTCGTTTGACCTATACCAATAGTGCTTGTTTCTTTTATATTATTTGTTTGCCAATATTATAACAAAAGCGTTTGAGTGGTTCAGTGGTTGGGTGTACGTTTGGTGAGTGCTGGGACCTGGGTTCGATTCCCAGGTCCCCTACTATGTTTCATAATTTTTTCCATAACGTACTTCCATGCAGTACATGCCCCAGGGTCTACCATGTAGCTTCACATCTAAGCCTGCCAAGTGTCCAGGAGATCTCATCCAAAGATAATCATGTGAGTTCTACCATGTACGCTGGTCAACCATGCCATACGTAATTCCCAAAAGTCCAAAGGGGCCAGATTTCCAATGGGCCTGATTGCTTCAACATGACCTCCATAATTGGGCCAGAAACCCCCAATGTTTATATATCTTTTAATTTCTTTTCTTTTTCTTTTCTCTTTTTTAATTCTTTTGATCATTTTATTTAATTTCCTTCAAATAATTTTCTTTTCATAATAAAACCAGAAAATCATAAAACAAAAAAATATGTTTTATTAATATTAATTTCCATTAGTTTTGTAAATAAATCTTAAATAATTAATTTAGTTTAAATTTAGGTTTTTAACTTTAATGTTTTTTTCTAAATAACTAAAAAATATATAAAAAAATAGGTTTTTAGCATCTCTTATTCTTTTTCTTAATAAATAACCTTTTTTATTTCTTATCATTATTAATTATTAATTATCTTTGTAAATAAACTTGTAATTAAATAATTTGAGTAAATTAGGTTTAAACTTTAATTCTTTTCCTTAAATAATTAAAAACATGTAGAATTAGGATTTCTTTTCCTTTTAATTTTCTTTATTTCCATTAAATACAAAAACATTAAAAATAACTTCTTTTCTTTAATCATTAATTAATTTGTAATTTCAATTTGATTTCTTTAAAGGGTCCAACGCCCTCGCACTCGATTCTAATTTCTTTTCGCACGTTTATTTTTATTGTTCCTTTTCAAATATTGTGTAATTGCCCCAAAGCTTTGTAATAGATAATTAGGACATTTACTTTCCGCATTTTCATTCAAAAATCGGGTCTTTGTTAATTTGGCGATGTATAGACCCGCGCCTTGTAATAGCGTAGGACTTTTATTTTTCGCATTTTAATTTCCGCACCTTTTAACTGCTAATCACATGAAAGAATGTATGCCCAAATAAAATCAAAGCGTAGCTCACCAAATGCATGACAAACAAATAATAACTGAAAATGACACACAATTCACACACCACTTCTAGGGTGCGCCTCACTGTTGCCTTGCCCTTCGAATCGTGGTCGTCGAGTATAGGACGTTTTAGTAAGTCCTTATGTCCATGAACATGGCATAAGGGTAGCTTCTAAGGTGTCCTACTATTGCTCTGGTGACCACACTGTTGCCTTGCCCCTCGAAACGTGGTCGTCGACTATAGGACGTCTTAGTGAGTCCTTATGTTCCATTGATCTGGTTGCCTCGAAACAAGTTGCCTCGGAATAGTTGCCTCGGAATAAAAAGATCAATGGCATAAGGGTAGCTTCTAAGGTGTCTTACTGTTGCTCGGTGACCACACTGTCCCTAAACTCGAATTGACCCGAACACCTCCAACGGTGGTGCTACCTACCTCTCAATGGTGGGATGACACTACCTCAAGGACATTTACACAGACTAATTCCTTAGGATAGGTAGATGACTCGTAGATACTTGCTCTAATTCAAAAAAAATCAAAAACTTCTTTCCACACCGACACTTTGCAAAAAGCTTTCAAAAACAACTTTTCAAACACTCTTGAGGACTGATACAAGAGTCGATCTGAATCTTTAAACGAAACTTTTTCAAACCCACTCACTTTGAAAAGCAAACAAACATTTTGAAAACACAATGAGCAAGTATCTAAGAGCCCATGGATAACCATGGATAGAAAGGGTGATAACACCTTCCCTTTCTATAAATCTACCTCCCGAACCGAGAACTAATCTCAATAAGGAATTTTTCTATGCTTTTGTCATGTCCATGTTGGAGAAAATAAAAGACGGTGGCGACTCTTGCTTCCGCGACATTTCGCGAAACCAGCGTTAAACAGTCAGTTCCAGATCCACCGATCACAACTTGCAATTATTTGATATCATAGGTCATTGGGAAACCAGAAGTGGTGTCAAGGGTTTCTTGGCAAAGTTCCTGTTTGAGAAAGCTCAAGAATGCTGGAATTCTCTAGATCTGCAAGCTTTTGAGGAGATTGTAGCACTTCTCATCTATGGGTTGGTCTTGTTCCCAAACCCTGACTAGCTTATAGATGTGAATATTGTCAAGATCTTCATATCTCGGAATCCTGTGCCTACATTGCTTGGGGACATCCTACACTCATTTCACACACGAACAATGAGGAAAAGAGGTGTTCTCATGTGTTGTACTCCTATTCTAGAAAGGTGGTTTATTTCTCACCTTCCCCAATCAGTCTTGAAGAATGAGCAAGGCTTGAGGTGGTCATAACGATTGATGACTCTTACATATTCAGATGTTCATTGGTGTTCTCGGTCTAGAGAAAATGTCATCATCATTGATCGTTGTGGGGAATTCCCTAATGTCCCACTACTTAGCATTAGGGGAGGCATTACCTACAACCCCTGCTTGGCTCTGAGACAGTTTGGGTATGCCCGGAGGGATGGCCCTCATGACATGCTGATTCCAGACTTGGTTTTTGACTTCGACAACGACGCTCAAGGACTTCGACAAAGGTTCATCCGAGCTTGGAGGATGCCCAATAAGGTAGACAGTAAGACATTGGGACACAAGAATTCCATCCATCTTGAGCCTTACCTCAAGTGGGTACGAACCCACGCCCAAAGTCTTATGATGCCTTACCCCTACATTCTCCCTATGATCAAAGAGCATGTTATGGAAGGAGAGGTTTCATACACCCTCCTACATCCTGACATGCCAACATCATTGGAAGATTTACAAAGGAGTTAGATACAGCTCAAGGGAGAACGCGATACGTTTGAAGCCCAATTCTAATCCAGTGAGAAGAAGGTTTTAGAGCTTACTCGTCAACTTCACGAAGAGCAGACTCTCAACACCTACATTGCGCCAAAGAGGATGCGCAACATCTTTTTACATTAGAATTTTGTATCATTTTTCCCATGGGGCATTTATGTACTAACAATTCTATCTTATTAATACGATGTGTGTTATTTTTGTTTAAAACAAATTTGAATTTCTGAATCCTTGAATGCATTACATGAATACATTTCATTCATCATATGCATAAACAGGTCTTCACACCATGTTTCCTTATCTCTCTACTGTTTATTTCAGCAAGATGGATATAGAGCAGGCGGTCAAAGACTTACAAATGCAGAATTCACAGTTCCAATAACTCCTCATGACTTTGGCAAAGGGTCAGGAGGATCTTAAAGCTCTGTTAGAGAAGGAGAAGGAAAAGGAGAAAAAGAAAAAGAAAAGAGTTGGCGTGGCTACTTTGGGTAGAAGATTTGAAGGTAAAACTAGAAGGGTCCTGGATTTCCCCTCAACATCTGATGAAGGGGTAGGAAAAGGAAAGGGAGCTGCAGTACCATCTGAGTCTGAGGAAGAAGAAGAAGAGGAGGAGGATGAAGACTATTCTGAACAGCAGTACCCTCCTGCAGATGACAAGTACAGGAATCTGGAAGAACGTCTGGCAGCTATGAAGGTACAGAGGGTGCCTGGGCTGGACTTTGAAGAGTTGGGTTTGGTTTCTGGGATTGTCATTCCCCCCAAGTTTAATGTGCCTCTTTTTTCTAAGTACGATGGGTTGTCTTGCCCAAAGATGCACCTACGGTCTTACGTCAGAAAAATCTAACCTCATTCTTCTGACAAGGACCTATGGGTCCACTTTTTCCAGGATAGTTTGTCGGGGACGCAATTGGATTGGTTCTACCAGCTTGAGAGGTCTGATGTGCACAATTGGGAGGATTTGGCTGCTGCCTTCTACAGACAATATCAATATAATGCGGACTTAGCACCAACCCGTACTCAATACAGAGTATGGGCATGGTCTCAAATGAAGGTTTCAAGGAGTATGCCCAGAAATGGAGGGACTTGGCTGGAAGGGTACAGCCACCATTATCTGAGAAAGAGCTTGTGGATATGTTTTTGGGGACCCTGTCAGGTCCATTCTTTAATCACTTGATCGGAAGTTCGTCTGCGGGGTTCACCGGGTTAATTATGACTGGTGAAAGAGTTAAAGCTGGAATCAAAAGCGGGAAAATTCAAAAGGATACATCTGCTTCCGCTGCCATCAAAAAGCCTTTTCCAGCAAAGAAAGAAGTCTCAGTTGTCTACTCTCAAAGAGGCCAAGGAAGAGTTGAGCGCCGGCCAGCAGTAGGGACCGTAATGATCCAGAAGTCTACAGTTGATCAGCCTCGAAGCAGTCAACCCAAAGCCAACCAGCAAAGGGTGGAAAGGCCTGCACGACAATTCACCCGGATCAACATGACACCCTCTCTGGTTCTACCCCATCTCTTGAAGTTAAACCTTGCCAGTTTGAGGGAGGCCCCTAAAAACCCAAACACTACGTCACCACATTACCATCCCAACGCCAAGTGTGTTTATCATTCGGACAGCCTGGGGCATGACACCAATAATTGTTGGGCCCTCAGAAATAAGATTCAGGATTTGATAGATGCTAAAGAGGTTGAATTCGACGCCTCTGAAAAGCCTAACGTGATCTCTGCTCCAATGCCAAAACATGGTCACAATGCCCATGCTGTTGAAGAGGATCTTTTTGTTGCTACTGTTGATGATTTGATGACTCCGCTACCGATAATCAAGCTGAATTTGTTGAAGGCTGGGATTTTCCCAGGATGTGAAGAAGATTGCTTCCTTTGTTCATCCTTACCATCCGACTGTCTGTTGTTGAAGTTAGGCATCCAACGCCTAATGGATAATCAAGAAATACTTTTTGAAAAGACTCTTGTTACTCCGACTCCTATCAATGATGTTGCTATAATTACCATATCCGCCAATCTTTCCAAGGTCTTTAAAAGACCCGTTAAGATTACATCTGATCCGAAGATTGTACCTCTCAAGATAACTATGCTGGGGCCCATCCCGTACAAGTCCAACAAATCAATATCGTGGAACTATGGGGGAGAGATCTTCTACCACAGTATTAAACAGATTGAATCAGTTGAAGAAAGTTCTGATGAAGAGATTTTCGATATTGGAAACATTGCTGGAACAAGTAAAATCACCCACAGCGGAAGAATATTCTCTCCGGAGATTGCTCCTCCAAGGATAATCTTCAGACCCTCAATTGCTCCTAAGGTTAATCCTGTGCCGATAAACATATCTGCGAGAACTCCAGTTATTGAAGAAGTTGTAACTCCCATGGTTGTACCCTCTGTTGTTGCTGTTGATAAAGGGAAGGGGATCCAAGAAGCACCCGTCGGGACGAGGGCTCAGCCTTTGGTTACCCCCGAGACCACTCAAAAAGAAATGGAAGAGATTTTGAAAATAATTAAGAAAAGCGACTATGATATTGTGGAACAACTGGGGAAAACCCCCTCAAAAATCTTTATGCTGGCCCTGTTGCTCTATTCCGAAGCTCATGCCAAAGCTTTGATTAGATTCTTGAAGACGGCCCACGTGCCTCAGGAAACCTCTGTGGACCAGTTCCAGGAATGTGTGGCTAGCCTAACTGCAGACAATGGTCTCGGGTTCTCCGATGCCGATTTAACATCTAAGGGGAGAAATCATAATGACGCTCTGCATGTCACGGTGGAATGCAGAGGGACTACTCTAACTCACGTTCTGGTAGACACTGGTTCTTCGCTGAATGTCTTGCCGAAGAAAGCATTGGACAGATTGGACTATGAAGGTTTAACTTTAAAGCCCAGCAATATCATCGTCAGAGCCTTTGATGGTTCTAAAAGGATGGTCCACGGGGAGGTAGACATCCCGATTAAAGTGGGAACGAAAACTTTCAACTCCATATTTTATGTGATGGACATCCGTCCCTGCTACTCGTGCTTGTTAGAAAGACCCTGGGTCCATAATTCTAGGGCCGACACTTATTCTTTTCACCAAATGCTCAAATACCCAGTCCAGGGAAAATTATAACAGTTCATGGCAAAGAGGAATACATGATAAGCCATCTAAATTCATTCTGCTATGTTGAATTGGATGGTGAATTCATCGAGACCCCCTTTCAGCACTTTGAAGAGGTTTCTCCTGAAGTTGCAGCAACTAAGACAGCGTCCCCTATACCTGCGGTTACAAGACCTGTGCCTCGGATGTCCTCTCTCAAAGATGCAAAGGCTGTGATTGAAAAAGGCGGATCCACAATCTGGGGTCAGCTACCAGATTTTTCTTTCAAATCTGATAAATTCGGCTTGGGTTTCACTTCAGCTAGTCAGAAGGTTGTGTGTCGCTCCCAGGCTGGAGGACCACCAGTGAAGATCACCTATCATGGAGTCAATGCTTTGGAGGATAGTGAAGAAGAGAGCAATCTGGAAGACTGGATTTTCCCTACTGTGGATGGAGGACTACGCAACTGGGAGGCAAAAGACTTTGTTCCCATTACTTTCATAAATCAGTAATTTATCTTTCAAACATTTTTGTTGGTTTGTAATAATTCTTAAACAATTCGTACACTTTTAGCCTTGTGCCTTACTCGAGGTACATAGGTCCATTTGTAAGGGTTTAATTTTTCATCTTCATATGCCATTTTAATGAATCATGGACGTTTTCACATATAAACTTTTGTGTTCATTTTCCTTCTTTTTACATTTTATTTGTTTAAAGGTGGCTATCCCTTACACACACACACACACACACTTACAAATGCAGGTACCCTTCCATTCCGTATTCCATGGGTAACAATTCTGCTATGGCCTTCAGTGACTCTGAAGATCTGGTCTACCATGCCGAATACGAAGGTGATGAAGATTGTGAGGTGCCGGGAGAATTGGCTAGACTGTTACAACAGGAAGAAAGGGCTATTCTGCCCCATGAGGAGCTGTTAGAGACAATCAATTTGGGTACTGATGAAGACAAAAAAGAAATTAGAGTGGGTGCCAACCTAGAGCCAAGTGTCAAGGAGCGCTTAGTTCAGCTGTTCAATGAATATGTCAAGATCTTTGCCTGGTCCTATGAAGACATGCCGGGACTTGATACAGATATTGTGGTTCACCGTCTCCCTACAAGAGAAGATTGTCCACCAATTAAGCAGAAAGTCCGCCGAATGAGGCCCGACATGTCCGAAAAGATCAAAGCTGAAGTGATGAAGCAGTTCAATGCTGGCTTTCTTGTTGTTACTTCCTATCCATAATGGGTTGCTAACATTGTGCCCGTCCCTAAGAAGGACGGAAAAGTCAGAGTGTGCATGGATTACAGAGACTTAAACAAGGCTAGCCCTAAAGATGACTTTCCACTACCGCACATTGACATCTTGGTTGACAACACAGCTCAGCACAAGGTATTTTCCTTCATGGATGGATTTTCAGGGTACAACCAGATCAAAATGGCCCCTGAAGACATGGAGAAGACTACTTTTGTTACACAGTGGGGTACCTTCTGCTATAAAGTGATACCATTCGGACTGAAGAATGTCGGGGAAACCTACCAACGCGCCATGGTAGCTTTATTTCATGACATGATACATCATGAGATTGAAGTCTACGTGGACGACATGATAGCCCGTTCACAAACAGAAGAAGAACACCTCGACCATCTGCAAAAGCTGTTTGTCAGGTTGAAGGAGTACAAGCTCAGACTGAACCCTAACAAGTACACTTTTGGAGTCAGGTCCGGTAAACTCTTGGGTTTCATTGTCAGCAACAAAGGCATCGAGGTTGATCCTGCCAAAGTCAAAGCTATACAAGAAATGCCTACCCCTCGCACTGAGAAGGAGGTCAGAGGTTTCTTGGGACGCCTAAACTACATTGCTAGGTTCATTTCTCACCTAACATCTACATGTGAACCAATCTTCAAGCTTTTGAAGAAAGATCAGGTGGTTAAATGGAATGATGACTGTCAAGTTGCTTTCGATAAAATCAAGGAATATTTGCTAGAACCTCCTATCTTGATGCCTCCCGTTGAAGGAAGACCGCTTATCATGTATCTAACTGTCCTGGAGAATTCAATGGGGTGCGTACTGGGCCAACATGACGAGTCTGGCCGAAAAGAGCATTCCATTTATTACCTTAGCAAAAAGTTTACCGACTGTGAGACTCGCTACTCACTGCTCGAGAAAACTTGTTACGCTTTGGTATGGGCTGCTCACCGGCTAAGGCAGTATATGTTGACTCATACCACTTTGTTGATCTCTAAGATGGATTTGATCAAGTACATCTTTGAAAAGCCTACTTTATCTGGAAGAATAACTAGATGGCAAATGATCATGACTGAGTACGATATACAGTACAAGACCCAAAAAGCCATAAAGGGGAGTGTGCTAGCTGACCATCTGGCTCATTAAGCTATCAAAGATTACCAATCCATGAAGTTTGACTTCCCCGACGAAGACATTATGACATTGGACAACATTGAAGATAACGGACCGCATGACGGACCTGAACAAGGATCCCGATGGACCCTGTACTTTGATGGTGCCTCCAACGCACTTGGGAATGGCATCGATGTTGTGCTCATCTCACCAGAAGGTTGCCATACACCTTTCACCGCCAGACTCTACTTGAACTGCACTAACAACATGGCCGAGTATGAAGCTTGTATCTTTGGTCTCAAGGCTGCAATTGACTTGGGAATAAAATCTTTGGTTGTGTTTGGGGACTCAGCTTTGGTTATCAGTCAAATCAAAGGAGAGTGGGATACTAAACATCCAAATCTCATCCCTTATAAAGAACATGTCTTGACATTACTACCACATTTCGAGCAGATTACCTTCGAGCACTTCCCGCGAGAAGAAAATCATCTAGCAGATGCGCTAGCTACAATGTCATCCATGTTTAAACTTAACTGGGATAATGAGGCTCCCCAAATCACCGTTGAACGGAGGGACGAACCGGCATATTGTCACGAGATTAATACCAAAGAGGTAGTGGACCGACTGTGGTTTCATGACGTCAAAAGGTATCTCGAAGCACAAGAATATCCTGAAGGAGCTTCAGTCAACGACAAAAAGTTCTTAAGGAGGTTCTCAGCCAAGTTCTTCCTGAGCAATAGTATCCTATACAAGCGCAATCATGATTGCATTATGCTCCATTGTGTGGATAAGGTTGAAGCTGAACAGATCATGGCTGAACTGCACAATGGTACCTTTGGCACTCACTCAAGCGGACATACGATGGCTAAGAAGATTCTACGGGCAGGCTATTACTGGTCTACCATGGAAGCTGATTGTCATCAACATTCTCGTACTTGTCACAAATGCCAAATCTATGCGGACAAGGTACATATACCTCCAGTTCCTCTCAATGTCTTAACAGCTCCTTGGCCATTCGCTATGTGGGGAATCGATATGATTGGAGAGATCAAGCCTACAACATCCAATGGACAACGTTTCATTCTGGTGGCCATTGATTACTTTACCAAGTGGGTCGAAGCAGCTTCCTTCGCCTCTGTTACAAAGAATGTGGTTGCCCGCTTCATCAAGCAGAACCTTATTTGTCAGTACGGTATCCCCGACAGGATCATCAATGACAATGGTACAAACCTTAACAACACTATGATCACCGCCTTGTGCGAGCAGTTCCAGATTCAACATCACAATTCATCTCCCTATCGACCAAAGATGAACGGTGCTGTCGAAGCCGCGAACAAAAATATCAAGAAGATTATACAAAAGATGACGGTCACTTACAAGGACTGGCATGAGATGTTACCTTTTTCTTTGCACGGGTACCATACCACGGCACAAACATCAACTGGGGCAACACCCTATTCTTTGGTATATGGCATGGAAGCTGTCTTACCTATCAAGGTTCAGATTCCCTCCTTGAGAATCATGAAAGATGCTGGTTTGAGTGAAGACGATTGGATTCATACCCGGCTTGATCAACTTAACTTGATTAACGAAAAGCGACTTACTGTTGTTTGCCACGGTCAGGCGTATCAAAAATGGATGATCAAGGCATTCAACAAGAAAGTTAGGCGCCAGGTATATCAAGTCGGGGATCTTTTAATCAAGCGGATCATCTTTCCGCAAAGTGATTCCAGGGGCAAATGAACTCCCACCTACGAAGGACCATTTGTGATCAAAAACATCTTTTCTGGTGGGGCAATGATCTTGACCACCATGGACGGTAACGACCTGCTGCACCCTGCGAACGCAGACATAGTCAAAAGATACTACGCATAATTGACTCGGCAAGTTGAAAACTCGAAAGGGCGACTTGGGACAAAAGGGAATCCCAGTGAATCGAAAACCCAAAAGGGCGGTTCAGGCAAAAGTTAGGGATAAATATAAAAATTTGTACACCCGGCAAGTTGAAAACCCGAAAGGGAGACTGGGCAAAAAAGGGTTTCCCGGTGGATCTAAAACCCGAAAGGGCGGTCCAGGAAAAAGTTAGGGAATTAAAGCGTATGACTATGTCTCGTCGGATCACTTTAAGGACAATCTCTTCACCAGACAAATTCCAGGCTTCTGATCAATCCAATCATCTTCGAACGAAGCAACGAGTGGACAAGATATTCAGAGTTACGAAGGCTATAGAAGAATGGGAACCCCATGGAATTATTTTACACATAGCCATCTTTCTTTGTATAAATTTTTCTCACTTTTACGACAACATTCTCTTACTAGGATGTCTATCTCCTTTGTACAAAATACTTACACAAAGTTAATACAAAGATACTTCAAAGTGCAGAAAACCATTTGTCTTTTCTCTCTTTTTTACACTTGTGTTTTATTTGAAAACGTCCAATGATTTATTTAATAAGCATATGCATTTGAATATAATCACATGTTTACAAATAAACGAAAGGTGAAAGAATAATTACTGACAGGTTGAAAGTATAGGAAAACGTCTTCAGGCTATTCCAGGAGAAATCCCCTGCAGCATATCATCTGGATCCCCCAGTGGAGCTAAAACCTTGAAATACATAACCCCAGCGAAGTCAAATTTCAAAATCCATACCAGAGTTAAGTTTTCAAACTCCTAATCTCCAGCGGAGCAAAACTTTGAACTGCAGACCCTCGGCGAGGAGGAAACCTTCTTCCCCAACGGAGTCAAAATTATCGTACACAATCAAATCAGCATGTCATTAAGATCCCCAGCGGAGCTGAGACTATCAATCCACAGCAGAAACCATCCAGTTTCTCCAGATTCCCCAGCAAGTTGTCTTAAAGTATGAGAGTCAATCAGATAATAGTTAATTTTTGTCTTATCCCCAACCTAGGATAATTCCCCAGTAGATTGGCATACAACTCCTGAACCCCTCAACAGTAAGTTTTTCCCCAGAGTCTTGAACTTACTCTCCATCAGGATGGCTTACCAACAGTATAATTACTCCCCACAGAGTTTTTTACTCTCCAACAAGATGAAAATTCTCATTCTTGATTCCCCAGTGAAGTTGTCAAAGCTTTCTTTACTCTCAGCATGAATTTGTCATAATCTTTATTCCCTTGCAGATCGGAGATTCTCATTCTTGATTCCTCAGCTTGAAGTCCCCAAGGATTCAAATTCCCCTAGCAGATTGAAGATTCTCATTCTCAATTCTCCGCAGAAGCCATCAGAGTCTTCCTTATTCTCCAGTAGATCAAGGTTTTCCTTTGTTTGATTCCCGGTAGAGATCTCCGGAGTTTTCCTTATTCCCCAGCCGAGTAAGGATTCTCATTGAGTAATCCCCAGGAAAGTCGTGAAGGATTCTCACATCCCCACAAAGGTTATCAAAGTTTTTGATAATCCCCGCGAGTTGCCAAGGATTCTCTATCCCCATGCAGTCAACAAGGATTTCTTATCTTCAGCAATCAAAGATTTTGAATCTCCAACGGTGGTCATGGATTTATTTTCCCTGACAGCAGTCAAAGATTTTATCATCTCCAAGCTATCAAGGATTTATTTTCCTCAGCAAGACAGCAAATCAGCTTACCTGCACATACATTACATTCATCTATCACAAACATGGATAAAACACATATATTGCATCATACATTTCATGCAACATAACTTTGTGTTTTAACTAAAATTTTACCCTTTTCAAGATAAGATTACCAAGCTATCAATATACAATCATGAAAACAGCTTAGAGATGCTCCAAACACGGATGCTATTCTATTTGCTTATTCAGATTCAAAGCTATGAAAACAGCTTAGAGATGCTCCAAACACAGATCCTATTCTATTTGCTTATTCAGATTCAAAGCTATCAAAACAGCTTAGAGACGCTCCAGACACGGATACTATTCTATCGCTTATTCAGATGTATAGCTCAGAAAAAAGCTTAGAGATGCTCCAGACACGGATGCTATTCTATTGCTTATTCAGATCCCCAGCTCAGAGATGCTCCTGACACGGATACCAATTTGGCGCTCGTTCTCCTGATTTTCAACAAACATTCTTGGATGGCATCTTTAAGCCCATCTCCAACAAGATTCACCCTTCCAAATGGCATCTTTAAGCCCATTCTCTCAACCATATTTTGACGAGTGCAAATTTACGGGCACTCTAGTGTCCAATCCTCTTTTACCTTCGAGTCACGAAAGGCAAACTCGCCAATCTAACTCTTCAGGTTCAAGAAGATTGAACAGGGGCAGATGTTGTACCCCAAAATTTTCCCTCTCATTTTATCAAGATTTCCCCTCACAAAACTCTTTGAACTCAAGACCAAGCTAGGGTTTGCTCTGCTCAAGACATCTCTTTGCATTGTTGACCTGAAATTAGGGTTTGAATTTGCACAAGGATTTTTAGACTTTCAATGCTCAATGTTACTTTCATACTTCATGTTGGACCTCTAAGATTGCTCATACCAAGTTTCAAGTCTTGAATCAAATTTTTGCCCAATCAATTGGACAATTGACCTAGAAATGAACTGTATTGGGGAAAAAGTCAATTGTGGCCAATTTACAGTCAAACCTCATAATTTTTTATCCACATCAACATTATAGACTCATATGAACCATTTGATCAAGTTTGGACCACAACTCCTCAAGAAATTTAATCTTATCATCAAAAGGGCAAAATGGTCATTTTTAGGGTTTTGACTGCAGAAGGGCGGTTTCTTATTTTTAACCTAGCCAATGGAAAATTTGGTTAAAGCATGGATTCAAGGACTCAATGGCATCATCTTGACCTAATCACAAGGTTCAAAAGATCTCAAATGCATTGGATTGACAGGTGAATTTTCCAGTCAACTGATCAAAAATCAATTGTACACTAAAAAGTCAAACTTTGACTTTTTGGTCAAAATCAAGTGCCAAGGGTCATTTTTCATCAAGATGTGTCAAAACATGAAACTTGTTCACCAAGAAACCTAATTTTGCAAATTAGGGTTTAAAATAGAAAATTTTCATAACTTAGAAATTTTCTAAGTTATGAAAATTTCTTATTTTTGCCCACTTTTTCACCATGATGCAATTGGATTCAAACAAAACTTACAACATGAAAGATGTAGTCCTCCACAAAATCTAAAACTTTGATTCAAAAAGTTTTCCCAAAAGATGCTTGGATTTCAAGTTATGATTTTGTGAATAAGGGTCCATGAAACTTTTAATTTAGTGAAATTTTGCCCTAGTTTAGGCAGGATTTTGACCTATCTTCATGGCAATTTTTCACCTAGTTCCAATTGGAATTTCAAAATTAATTTTAAAGATGGATTGTAGATCATGTTACAAGATTTCCAAAATGTCCAATAAATCTCCAAAATCATGTGTGGTTAGGGAGAATCGAAGGTTTGAATTTGGCAAAATGTCACTTTGGTCCACGGCATTTTTCATGTTGCTACAAGTTGCAATTTCTGTCCAGCCTTGTTTGTACTTGTCTACAGGTCCTTAAACCCTTCCACACTCAAAAATTGAACGCAAACACAATGGATTAAGGCATTGTTATGATCAATGGAAGATTACACAAAGGATTAATCTAAAAATGGCAAAAAGTTAACAATGCCATTTTGATAAAGGTTGCTTTATGCAATTTTGTTTCTCTTGAGCATTGCACCAAGTCTTTTGCAGCAAACAACATCCACAAATATCAGGGAAAGTACACTAACTATGTGCATGCTTGGAGCTAGCCTGTACAGGCCTGGCCTTGGTCACTTCTCACTTTTGCTTCAAAACCAAGTCAACTTGCAAAAAGCACATAACTTGGCAATCTGATAAAACCAAAGCTTGTAAACATTTCAAACAGTTTTTGCATCTCACACTAAGCCAGAAGCACGAGCTAGCAAGTCCTCAAGCCTTCCAAAACACCAAAATCACATTATCTTGCAAAACAGGGCAAGTTCTACAGTTTCACTTCCATCTTCCAATTGCCTCGTGCGTTTTACCCCAAACCTCTTCCAACACACTCCATACAACCTACCTAAACTATCCCAACCACTCCCAAGTCACTGTAACTCCATTTACACACTTCACCATTTCTGAATTTTGAGTTTGCAGGTTGAGTTCTATAGAGAGATTCAAGCAAGTTCAAAGTTAGCTAGGCATTGGGAAAGCTCAAAGGAACTTCAAGACAGCTCACAAGCATCTCAGGCCTCACTGAAAACCCATGCATTGTCGTACTCGAGCTTGACTGAAATAGATAAAGTTCAAACTTCTATCTCTCTATTTAGGAATCATTAGGCTTAGGTTTGTGAATAAAAAATGTAGTACTCATTGCCCTTGAGCTGTACATATGCATAGAATTCATTTAAATTAATTGAGCTGGGAGAACTTGAATGATGAACTTTTTGAAAAAACTAGGTTAGAATTTAGGGCCAGAGAAATTCTCTCTGGTCTTTGAGAGTTAGATTAAGTTTTTTACATGGTTAGAATCGTGTGATTATGCTCTATAACTTTCATGTTGCAAGTTTTTGCTTTAGAGCACGTATGCAGGATTTCCAGGTTTGAACATCAAGCGCGCGTTTTTGTTTGATCAGAGGTTGGAGATGAAGGCCATCTGGGTTGGGCCTGTTTGTTCCCACTATTGACACCCCCCAGCTTGCTGTTCACACCCCCCTTGGCCCATTTCATTATTTTTCCATATTTTTCATTTCTTTTTTATTTTCTGACTTTTATTTATTTTTCTAAATATTAAAAATCACCAAAAATATTTTCATAAATTTTCACATTTTATTTTATTATTTTTATTATTTTTTGGACATAGAAATAATTACTATAATAATATACTTTTATTTTCTTAAATAAAAACTTGTAAATATTATAAAAAATATTATATTTATTTTTATTTTTATTATTTATACACTAAAATAATATTGTCATACATATTTTTATTTTTCAACATTTTTGTATATATTTTATTTTATTGTCTTGTACATAAATAAATAAATATAATATATATATTTTCTTAAAACAAAAACTAGGGTTTCCACCCTTAATAAAAATAATCATTAATATTTTATTATTTTTGATGCATTAAATAGTTTATTTTTACATACATAAAAATAATACAAAAAACACTTTTGCATATCCATATTTATTTGCATATTTAAATATTGTCTATTTATTTATTTGCACATTGAGTTCAATTGGGTTGTAATAGTTGACTAGGGTTTTAATTTCTTGCAAATACCCCCTATTCAAATTTGTACCCCCTCCCCATAATCATGTTGTAATAGTTGTAGATTTACTTTTATGCACTTTATTGCTTTCAAATATGCCATGATAGAAAGATTAGGGTTTCTATGCAAAAATCCAAAATCAAACAAATAGCTTGACTAATATAAGACAAAAAGCATGAAAATTGACAACATAATACACACAAGCACCCCTAGGGTTTCATCTACTTGTTGCCTTAAAAACATGGCCATGGTATGCATGCTAGGTATCTTGGCAAAACAAAATCAAAACAAAAAGATCATAGTCCCTCGATGACGCTATCTTGGTTGCCTATACAAAAATGATCTAGTCCCTCAAATATTTGCTAAGATACTTGGCACAATTGCTATCATGGTCATACGATGACCCACGCCTGTCCCGTTTAACACCCAAACACAAGGTTGTTTACCAAATACAATGGTAAAACAACAATGTCAAAGGGTTAAAAATGTGTAGGAAAGATCTTTGAGTTAGGGTAGACAACTCCTAGTTACTTGATCAAACTTGCAAACCATCCTTGCTATTTTCAAAAACATACAACACATTTCAAAACATTTCCCAAAACAAACTTTCAAACATTGATACATCTTTTCAAAAGACAAACACCTTTGTATACATTCAAACAGGAATTATTACAAAGGTTGCCTAGACAAAAGGCCTCTTTTCAAAATATTTTCAAAACCATACACGAAGCACCATTTCAAACAATTGAAAAGCAAAAGCAAGTGATCTAAAAAAGTAACTAAGAGCCCATGGATAACCATGGATGAAAAGGGTGCTTGCACCTTCCCTTTTCATAATCTACCCCCCGAACCCAAGAAAACATCTCAAAGGTCTTTCCTGTGCTTTTTGACCTTTCCTTTGGATAAAATAAAAAGTCGGTGGCGACTCTTGCTAAACCGAAACATTTGCAAACAAAAACGCAAAACCTCAAGTCAGTTCTCCCACCGTATCATAACCTGTAAAGTTTAATGTACCAGAGTTCTAAAAGTACAATGGAAACACTTGTCCTCGTCCTCACTTGGTGATGTATGTAAGAAGAATGTCTACTCATACAGATGATCAACGCCTGTTGATTCATTTCTTTTAAGACAGTTTAACTGATGCAGCGTTGAAGTGGTACCTGAGCCTGGACAATGCTAGTTTTCATTCTTTTATTGACTTGGTGGAAGCATTTATCAGACAATACAAATACAATATGGACATGGCTCCTGACCATGATCAACTCAGGGCCATGGTCCAGAAGGACAGAGAATCATTTAAGGAATATGCAGAGAGATGGTGTGAGGTAGCCGCCCAAGTGATTCCTCCAATGGAAGAAAAAGAGATGGAAAATATTGTTATGAAGACACTAGGTGAATTCTATTATGATAGAATGGTGGCGAGTTCACCCAGTGACTTTACTAAAATGGTGGGAATGGGCGTCCGTTTGGAAGAGGCCGTAAGAGAAGGTCGCCTGACAAAAAGTGAAGATTCTAGCAATGTGAAGAAGCCATCATATGGATTTGTTAAGAAGAAAGAGGGAGAGACAAATGTTGTTATTCAAGAAATAAGGGTTAATCCCTCTAGAAGAAATCATCAGCGCCATTAACAGGTTTCCTCGGTAACTCCAGTTATAAATGTGGCTCTGACTACAGTTGCTTATCAAAGACCAGCCCCTTAGGGGAGTCATGGGCAGAGTCAGAGGAGAGAGCCTTTTGACTCTATCCCTATGAGTTATGAATAGCTACTCCCAGCATTGATCCAGAAAAAGTTGGTCCAAACTAGGTGTTGACTCCTAAATTCGACACCTTTGTTTTGTTGATGTCAGCCATTAAAGCTGAAGGATGTTTTCGACTGGCTAAGTCTGTCGAAATGCCCGTCGAAAGATGGCAAAGTACTTAGAAGATTTCTTCCAAGGGAGAAGTTGGTTGCCTTCGACGTCGAAGGAGTTTCTCGTCGAAGATGTCTCTCGACGAAAGTGTTCGATGGTTCAGAGTGGAGCAGTTTGAAATTCAAGCTTTTGGAGGGAAAACGGTTTCCAGCAGTTACCACGTGTAGCGTGCAAAGATCTGGAGCGTCAAACGTTGAGAACGTGCCAAGTGGAATCATCTCGAAGCAGTGTAACTGCCCGACGGTTACTTGGGATGTTTTAGTATAAATAGTAGTAGTCATGTAAGTTCTCGCGTGTGTTCACAATTCTATACAAAGTCACTCATATAGATTCGAGTACCCAGCGTGTGA
This sequence comes from Vicia faba, assembly GCA_948472305.1. NCBI lineage: Eukaryota > Viridiplantae > Streptophyta > Magnoliopsida > Fabales > Fabaceae > Vicia > Vicia faba. Next base: position 1,387,218,380 of record OX451736.1, read on the forward strand.
GAAAGAATTGTTGAGAAATGTATGTGTGAAACACCAATTTTATTAATCAAAGTCATTTACTTTTCCAGAAATTTACTTTCTTTCCTTTTTACATTCCTGTCGAAGCCTTTTACTTTAAGCCTTGTTTATTTTACCAAGTCCTTTCTTCATGCAATTTACTTGAAACCTCTTTATTTCATTTAAAGCCTCTTTATTTAAAGCCTTATCCAATTTAATCAAAACTTCAAAATCAACCTATGTCCTAGGATCAATCTGATCGATCCTGCGAGTAACCAAATAAGTAACCATTTGGAGGATCAGCGGTTGTTTACCAAATCCCAAGGTAAACAAATTGGCACACCCGGTGGGACAGTGTGTTGATTGTTGAAAATAATCTCATCTTTTCGAGTTGTATGTTATTGAGAAGTGGTAGAATATACACTAACGATAACAATACTGCCAGAAGAAGGGAAGAGATGGCGAATCCGCCAAACAATAACGAAATCCCACAAACGAATGTGGGAGCAACGGTTAGTACGACCGTAAGTGAAGCGACAAATGTTGGTTCGACACCAGCAGTATCGGTCACAACCACGGGGCCAATACCTTCGTTAACAGGCCCCAGGATGCCTTTGGGAACTCCCCCACCAAGGGGAAATTTAGGCACAAGGCCTTTGGTTCCCCCAGGATTTATTCCATTCTATGGTATGCAAACTTCTGAAGTGGCAAGCCTGACGAATGCTGCGTCCACTTTTTCAGACCCTTTAGTGAGTGCCTCTTCGCCACTCCAAGGCTCTGGAGTAGGCATGGCGAATAGAAATAGGACCCAACTCTTAGGAGGAACGTCCCAAGTAGCCCATGGCCTTACAAATGCCTCGACAGCAGTCTTGAGGCAACAAATGGACGAAAGTAACCATGATATGGTGCAAATGTTGGCACAAACTTTGAGTACAGTGCTAAACCCTCTAATACAAAACACTACTCAATCGAATCAGCAAATGACAGCGCAAATGGCGCGCTTGGCTGATTTCTTTGGAGTACCCCAACCGGTTCGACAGCCCCAAAGGGCGCAAATAAGGGGAAACCAGGGGATATTTTTAGAGGAAGAAACCACCATTAACCAGGCTCAACAGCCTGTCGAAGAAAACCTTAGGGCACGATTGGAACAACCTGTCGAGGAACCTAGGGTAATAACCCCAGAGGTAAGGTTAGTTAACAGAAACCAAAATGCTGACGAAGTGGTTCAGCATATCCAATACCAAAACATGGGTTTGGAAAACAATCTGGCAACCATGATTGAAAGGATCATGACTCAGAATGGGATGAACATGGGCTTTCGAAGGCCCAACTTTACATCTCCATTGTCAGAATACGTGTTACAAACGGACTTACCTCCTAGATGCAAAGTCCCCAAATTTACTAAGTTCTCTGGGGACACGACATAATCTATTGTCGAGCATGTGGCGAGATATTTGATCGAAGCGGGTGACATTTCGAATAACAAAAACCTAAGGATCAAGTACTTCCCAAGTTCTTTAACAAAGAACGCTTTTACTTGGTTTACAACTCTCCCCCCCAATTCGATCCATCATTGGACCCAGTTGGAAAGATTGTTCCATGAACAATTCTACATGGGGCAAACCAAGATAAGCCTGAAAGAACTGGCCAGTGTGAAGAGACGTTTCACTGAACCTATAGACGAATATCTAAATAGGTTTAGGTTGCTCAAGGCGAGATGTTTTACACAAGTGCCAGAACATGAGTTGGTCGAAATAGCCGCAGGCGGTTTAGATTATTCCATTAGGAAGAAGCTAGACACCCAGTACCTAAGAGACATGGCCCAACTGGCCGATAGAGTTCGACAGGTAGAACGCCTCAAAGCTGAAAAAGCTAAGGCAACGAAAACTCACAAGAGAGAAAGGATAGCGTACGTTGAGATGGATGACGAAGATCTAGAATCCTTCGACGATACTTTAACTGTCGAAGAAGGAGAAGTCGATTTAGAAGAACTGAAACAAGGGCCACCATACTCTTGTAAACTGTTAGTCCCCTCAAGTGGGAAAAATCCCATTGGTCCAGAAAGGACCAACGATAGGTTCCCAAAAAAGACTTATAGTTTTGACATCACAAAATGTGATGGAATATTCGACTTGCTGGTTAAAGATGGCCAAATGATAGTACCCCCAGGGGTAAAAGTGCCTCCTCTTGATCAAAGAAAGAAGAGAGGTTTTTGCAAATATCATAATTTTTTGGGCCATAAAACTTCTCAATGTTTTCTTTTCAGGAATCTTGTGCAAGACGCTATCGAAGAAGGGAGATTGAAGTTTGCTGACAAATCCCCCATGGCTGTCGACTCAAATCCATTGCAGGCTGAAGCCCACTATGCTGAACCCTCTGAGGTGAACGTGATAGAGGCAACCAGGATCCAGTCGAAGAAGCCAGGAATTACCATGGTCGAAGTCTCAAAGGACCACATCAACATGCCAATCTTTGGCAGTTTTTCTGGAAATTTATCCAGGAAGACAATTGAAGCTATCCAGAAAGCGGTCGAAAACCCGAAGTCGGAGACCGCTGAAGCACAAAAAACTGGATCAAAACCCAGTTCCCACTTGGCCACCGTTCAAGGCCAGACGGAGAATCTGGAGATACAAATGAAGCAGTTAACTCTTGCTAACAAAGATACAATGAATATCAACATGGTCGAACTTTCTGACCCAAAAGCATCAGAAGAGGCCATGAGGCAAGAACAAGCTAATAAGACTGCTTTCCCTCGGGAAAACGAAAACTTGGCAGATTTTCTACAAAGATGCCAGAAAAAGAAATCAGAGGTGATGCTGTGTCCAAGATGCAGTTCGATCTTTGATAAAAAAGCTGCTGAGCACATTCAAGGCGTAAGAGCAGCGAATAAGAGAAGGGAGAATGCTGACCTTCGACATGATCCCAGAAGAGCCTCCCAAAGAGGTTCTAACCAAGAAAAGAGGCCATTGACTTTTAGGCCTCCAACAAATGTGCCAGTAGATACTTGGTACAAAACCTCTGGTCGGAAAAGGCCAAGTGAGGAGAAATGGCATTCTTTCGATGTGCCAAGAGGTTCCTCTTTGACTCAAAAGAAAGAGCCTCAGGTTGCTGCACCTAAGGTTGCACAAGTGTCCAGCAACTACAAAGGTAAAAATCCCATGTCTCGATCTCAATGGAGGAGATATCAAAGGAGACGAAAAGCTGAAAGGGAGGCTGCCAACGAACCAAAGGCAGAAACCAGTTCGAACGTTCCTCAAAGGAAGCAAAGGAAACCTCTAGAAAGAGAGCCAGTAACCAACAGGCTAGTTTGGCCTAACCAAAGTGAAGTCGAAGACGAAGACGAGGCTGAGTCTGATGATACTTTGGACATAATGGTGAATATAGTTTCAGTGCTGCCCAGAGAATTCAATCGACAGGTAGAAGTCGAAGCAAGTGACTGGGAAGTGGAGCAAGAAATGGCCAAACATAGGCCAGTGTGTTATTTTGTCATGGACAATGGCACTACTGAGGAACAAAATGGCTTCTTCGAGCCACCTACAGAGGCGATGAAAAATCACCTCAAGCCTTTGTTCATAAGGGCTAAACTCGAAGAAACTACTGTGAATAAAATATTGGTGGATTGTGGGGCAACCATCAACATTATTCCTCACTCTATGCTAAGGAAAATTGGCAAAAGGGATGAGGACATTAAGCCTCACAACATGGTCCTGTCGAACTATGAGGGCGGCATAGGGACCACTATGGGAGTGATCCAGCTAGATATCAAAGTAGGGTCGATCCTTCGACCAACGATGTTTATGGTCATATCGGCCAAACCTAACTACAATCTTTTGTTGGGCCGTGAATGGATTCATGGTGTTGGCGTTGTGCCTTCATCAATGCACCAAAGGCTGCTGCTATGGCGTCCAGATGGGATGGTCGAAAACATAGAGGCAGATCAAAGCTATTACCTTGGCGAAGTGAATCACCTGGGTTTGGCAGATTTCGACAAGAACTTGGCTCACATAGGGCCATGTCCAACACCTGACTTCGACATGGCGCCAGCGCCAAACACTTTTTGTTCCCTATACCTGCATCCTGAGCATGGTTTCCAATGGGACAGAGAAGACTTGTCCCACATAGACTTCAGTGGATTAACTGATATCCAACCAACTGGTTGGGGAAGCGAATTCAGTGATAATGACTGAGTCACAATCTTTGAAGCGAATTTCGGCTTATGTAGCTGAAACCAAGATGATAACGGCTCTCGAAGCCGAAGTAAAGTACATGGCCACACAGGCCAATGATCAACAATTATCTGCTGTAGGCCCAGGAAAGGATTTCGATCCAAAACCTCCTGATATCATGCCAGAAGAAATGCAGGAACAGAGGCTCGACGCCATCTATGACGATGAGCCTTTGGGCTTCGAAAAGGACCCCTTGGCGAACAACATTAAAATGTTAGTGCAAGACCCTTTAGAAGAAATCAACTTAGGCGAAGGATCAGAGAAAAGGCCAACTTACATCAGCGCCAAAATCGATCCAGAACTTAGGTTAGAAGTAATCCAATTGCTGAAAGAGTTTAAAGATTGTTTTGCATGGGATTATGACGAAATGCCTGGTCTCGACAGAGGATTGGTAGAACTTCAGTTGCCAATCAAACCTGGGAAGAAGCCAATCAAGCAAAATCCAAGGCGCTTCGCTCCAGAAATACTGTCGAAGATCAAAACGGAGGTCGAAAGACTTCTGAAATGCAAATTCATCCGTGTTACAAGGTATGTCGAATGGATTGCAAACATTGTGCCAGTAATTAAGAAAAATGGTACGTTAAGGGTATGCATAGATTTCAGAGATTTGAATGCTGCTACACCCAAAGATGAATATCCTATGCCTGTGGCGGAAATGCTAGTTGATTCTTCCGCTGGCTATGAATACCTGAGTATGCTCGATGGTTATTCAGGATATAATCAAATATTCATTGCTGAAGAGGATGTGTCGAAAACAGCTTTTCGATGCCCTGGGGCCTTAGGCACTTACGAATGGGTAGTGATGCCTTTTGGCCTAAAAAACGCTGGGGCAACGTACCAGCGAGCAATGAATACTATCTTCCATGATTTTATTAACACTTTTATGCAAGTATATATTGATGACATTGTTATAAAATCTGTTTCCAGGAAGAATCATATTGACCACCTTCGACAATCATTCGAAAGAATGAGAGAACATGGTCTGAAGATGAACCCTTTGAAGTGTGCGTTCTGTGTGAAAGCTGGAGATTTCTTGGGCTTCGTTGTCCACAAGAAAGGAATCGAAATCAACCAGAACAAGACGAAGGCAATTTTGGAAGCGAAAGCGCCGTCGAATAAGAAGGAACTGCAATCTCTCTTAGGCAAGATAAATTTTTTAAGGAGGTTTATATCTAATCTAAGTGGGAAAGCTCAGGCCTTTTCACCCTTACTGCGACTGAATAAAGAGGGGTTCGAATGGGGGCAAGAGCAACAAGAAGCCTTCGACAAAATCAAAGGGTACCTCACTAAGCCACCTATTCTGGTGCCTCCTTGTAGCAATAGGAGTATGAGATTGTACATAGCTGCATCCGACAAAACTCTGGGAAGCATGTTAGCCCAAGAGGATGAGAATGGAGTCGAAAGACCCATTTATTATCTCAGTAGAGTTTTGAACGATGCAGAAACTAGATATAGTGAAGTTGAAAAATTGTGTCTATGTCTGTATTTCTCTTGTACAAAACTCAAGCAGTATATAAAACCAGTTGATGTGTATGTTTCGTCTCATTTTGATGTTTTCAAGTATATGTTGTCGAAACCTATCTTGCACAGTCGAATTGGCAAGTGGGCATTAGCATTAACTGAATACTCTTTGACCTTTATGCCTCTTAAGGCAGCAAAAGGACAAGTGGTTGCAGACTTCATAGTCGACCACTCAATTCAAGTCGAGGATATTAATTATGTGGAGATAGAGCCTTGGAAATTCTACTTCGATGGTTCTAGCCATAAAGATGGAACAGGGGTAGGAGTCTTGATTATTTCTCCAGATAAAATTCCAACAACATTCAAGTACAAAATATCAGGTTCTTGTTCGAACAATGAGGCTGAGTATGAAGCTCTAATTACTGGCCTTGAGATATTGTTGGAATTGGGGGCAACTCGAGTCGAAATCATGGGAGACTCAGAGTTAGTCATTAAGCAAGTCACAAAGGAATATAAATGCATAAGAGAGAATCTCATTATGTACTTTGTGATAGCAAATCGTTTATTGAAAAAATTTGAAACGATCAATATTCGACACATACCCAGAGTCGAAAATCAAATAGCCAATGACTTGGCACAAATTGCATCTGGGTATAAGATTTCAAAAACGAGATTACAAAGAGCAATCGAAGTTCGAGAAAAGATAAAAGCAACTTGTCTATCACCATCAGACTTGGAATCGACGAGACTAGGATATGCTGATCACAGTAACTTCGAGATTTCGTTCATTGATAATTTGTCAGAGCAAGATTGGAGGAAACCCATTGTGGACTATCTTCAAAATCCAGGAGCTTCGACAGAACGAAAAACAAAGTACAGGGCGTTGAGTTATGTACTCATGGGTAATGAGTTATTCAAGAAAACGCCTGAAGGGGTATTGCTAAAATGCTTAAGTGAAACTGAGGCATACGTAGCCCTTTCGACTACGCATGCTGGGGCATGTGGGGCTCACCAAGCAGGCCATAAGATGAAATGGTTGTTGTTTCGACAAGGACTATATTGGCCCACTATGCTGAAAGATTGTGTTGAGTTCGCCAAGGGTTGTCAAGAGTGTCAAGTCCATACAGGCATCCAACATGTACCAGCAAGCGAACTTCACTCGATAGTGAAGCCTTGGCCTTTTAGAGGATGGGCGTTGGACCTCATTGGAGAGATTCGACCAGCATCATCAAAGAGTCAGAAATACATACTGGTAGGCATTGATTACTTTACTAAGTGGATCGAAGCTATCCCTTTAGTCAATGTAGACCAGGAAAATGTCATTGAATTTATTCAAAAGAACATTATCTTTAGGTATGGAATCCCTGAGACAATAACAACTGATCAAGGATCAGTTTTTACTGGTCGAAAGATGCAAGAATTTGCTCAGGAAACAGGTTTCAAACTCCTAACATCCACGCCTTATTATGCACAGGCGAATGGTCAAGTCGAAGCAGCTAACAAAGTGGTGATTGGCTTGATAAAGAAACATGTTGGGAAGAAACCAAAGAATTGGCATAAGACGTTAGACCAGATTCTGTGGGCTTGTCGAACGTCCCCAAAAGAAGCCACTAGTACAACACCGTATAGGCTAACTTTTGGCCATGATGTAGTGTTGCCAGCAGAAATTTGTCTTCAATCTGCAAGGGTTCAGAGGCATTATGATATTCCTTCTGAAGTCTATTGGAACATGATGTTAGACGAACTGGTGGATTTAGACGAAGAGAGATTACGCGCTCTCGACCTACTCAGGCTTCAGAAGAAAAGAGTAGAAGACTCTTATAATAAAAAGGTAAAACCTAAGGTATTTTTGCCTGAAGAACTAGTTTGGAAGGTAATTCTTCCCATGGATCGAAGGGATCGAAGCATGGGGAAATGGTCACCCAAATGGGAAGGACCCTTCAGAGTTATCCAAACTTTTTCTGGTGGGGCCTATGAAGTCGAAGAGTTAGGTGGAGATAAAAGGCTCTTGAGAGTAAATGGTAAATATTTGAAAAAATACAAACCTATACTTCAAGAGATAAAAATAAAATAATAAAAGAACAAGACTAAATTAACCATAAAAATGCCAAAATGGAAATTTTATAAATTTCAGCCAAGATGGCAATGTTGTCGAATATAGATTACAAAATATGGTTACAAAAGAGAATCAATCAAAAGGGAATAGAGTCCTTGAGTCGAAGGTACTTGGCTTGCTGCAGCTCCAACCTTTTCTTGCACCAGGCGTTCTCCTGCACTAGTTTGGCAATCTGAGCGTCGAAGCCTTGGGCCTTCTCAGCGAATTCCAGGCCTTGTTTGATTTCAGTTTGGCTCTCGGTGTCTGAGATGGTCGAAAGAAGTTCCTCCTTGCGTATAGTGTTGGCATTTATCTTCGCCTCTATTTCTTCGATTTGTGCCCGGAAGGAAGCATTCTCTCGATCGATGGCATCGACTTCTTCCTGCGTAGATGCTTTTTGCTTCGACAACTCCGCAATTCGAGAAGTCGTATCCGAGATAGCAGTCCACGCAGAGGAGCTTTTGCCATACAACACCTCAAGCTGACTGTTAAACCCCCTTTGGCGCCTGTAATCTGCTGAGACTTGATCAATCATAGAGTGTAACTCCATGATCAAGCCTGAAACTTCTGGGGCTACAGCTAACAAGTCGACAGCATTCAAGACATCCTTCAAGTATGATGGAGCAGTGGGGTCCCCCTCTAAAGCCTTCATCAAGTCCTTCTTGAAGAACTGGGCCTTAACCTTCGCCAAAGCTTCATCGAGAGGAGAGGTTTCAGTAGACTTCCTCGACAGGGTAGGAATCTCCTGACTAGCATCAGACGAACTCTTGCTCTCGATGATTGCGTTGAGATAGCTAACAGGGTCAGTTTGTTTCAAGAGTTCTAAGTCCTCTTTTGACCTGTGCTTCGTTGAGGTAACCCTTGCAACAACATTGTCTTGGGTTTGAGGCTGTTGAGTGTTAGGTGCCTCGACTTGTTGCTCTTCGACTCGGACTGGGGCAGTACCAGTGTCACCTTGGTGCTCTTCGCTAGCGTCACCTTGGTGCTCTTCGCTAGCGTCACCTTGGTGCCCTTCGCCGGTGTCACCTTGGTTCTCTTCGCCAGCAGCACCTTGATTTTCTTCGCCAGCATTGCCTTGGTCCCTTTCTTCATGATTCTCTTCTGACAGATCCACCACCTAAACCGCTTCTGGCTGTTGTTCCTCCGTTTGAGGTTCCTCTGCTGGTTTTTCTACCGTTTCAGCATTGGCCTCATTTTCAGTATGGGCTTCGTCATTTCCCAAGCCTTTTTCTTGTGGCCTGCTGAGTTCAGCAGACTCCAGCGTTTCAGAGGTCCTTGGCGGAGAACTTTCAGTGGTGTCCTGAAAAAGGAAAGAAGACAAATCTTCAGAGATCGAAAGAGACACAATCGAATATGGGTATCTATACCTAAGTTATAAAAGGGTCTAAGAGATTACCTGTAAATTAGCTTCATCCCCAGGGCTGGAATTGTCACTTTCGACAGGCTTGTTAAGAAGAACGTTTAGTTCCTCCTCCGTTGGCTCCTCAATGATCACTGGAGGTGGCCTAGGCTTTCTCCCAGCAACCTTTATTCTGATGGTTCGACCTTCAGGAGCAGGAGCAGGAACATGAGCATCCTTCGTCAGCTTTCGCCTTTTTAGAGGGGCAGGAGGAGAATCACTTTCTTCATCGCTCCCAGATTCGACCACCAGTGCTGGCCGTTTCTTGGGCGAAGGTGCCTAGAAAACCAATGGGAATTCGATTTAATAATTGCATCGAAAGTCAAAAATCAAAAGCCAGGAGGAAATAATGAAAGTCTGGTTACCGATATAGAAGGCTTCTTCGAAGAGCCTTCCCCCTGTTGGTTGTTTGTGGTATTCGCCGGCGCTGTAGTCTTCGCCGGCGGTGGAGGTTTTGTTGAAGGGCCTCCTCCCTGTTGGCCTTCTGTAGCCTTCTTGGCTACAGGCTTTCGAACAACTGAAAGCAAATAAAAAGTTAACAGGCTAGCAGTCGAAAAAAGACAAAGTAATGTAAAAGGATGAACTTACATTTCTTTATTTTGTCCAACACAAGGACAAAAGATTTCTGAAGCTCATCCATGAAGTCCTTCTCGTCGAAGAACTCCTCAGCATAATAGCTTTTCCACCACTCCTCGAAGGATGGTGAGCAAAGGAAATTGAGCTGGTAGTCAAACAACGAGAGAACTGTTCGACCAGCATATCTCCCGATATGCTTGATGGCAGCTTCTTCGGTGTAATCATTGCAGAAGTACAACATTGACTTCTCTCGTGGAAAAATCGGAGAAGGTAGGGTTTGGATAATACCAAACTGGCGAGATACCAGGTTTGGTTGGTATGCAATCAGACTCAAGTGAGTCTTAGAGCTCCTGAATCGAAGAGGCATAATCCTTGGTGTGAGGAACGCCTCCCACAGTATTGTATGTTCGTCAACATTAGGACCACTCGACGTCCTTGGATGTGGCCTTGTGAACCATGCTGGGCCTACCTGCCGCCGAGCAAATGGAGCCATAGTTGAAACAAACTCTTTCCTTCGAGCAAACATCAGAACGAAGTTGGTGAAGGTTTGCTGAAACTCCAATCCATCTTCCATAGGTGTCAACAGAGCCAGCCTGGTTCCTTCGACGCGTCTGTTCGCTATCTCTGGAGCCTGCTCATTTATCTGAACCTTCTTAGGCAAGAAAGATTCGAAAGTGGCATTGAGCCATAGTTGGAGCAGCCAAAAATGCCCAGCAAGTAGCAAACTGGCCCTGTTCTCGATAATTTTTAGAAGAGTTGCCCCATTGCTGATCGAATCATAGAGGCTAGCCAGAATCAGTTCTGCCAAACAGATATTTTGGCGATGATGCAGTTGAGTAGCGAGAGTGACCATCTTTTTGGTCACCTGTAAAGACTTCGAGCAAAATACAAAGCGAGTCAGCCATAGGGCTAGAAACGCTATGTGTTCGACATCCGACACAGCATCTGTCGACCTGTCGTGATAGTGGTTGATGAAAGTGGTGTATGTTGGTTTGGTGTCAGAGAAGCCAATTTGATCTTCCGACATCTCCTCCGGATCGAAGTAGTCCCCGGTGGGTCGAAGGCCAGTAATAGCGGCCACATCGAAGAGTGTGGGGGTTAGCATCCCACAGGGAAGATGGAAAGTAAAGTGGGAGTAGTCCCAGAACAGCAGAGAAGCTATCAGCATCTCCGGAGAATAGTTCAAACCTGTCTTCGACAGCATCACCAGGTCGAAAATCCCCATATCCTTCCAGATCGAAGTTTGGTGCTTCTCCATCTTTTCTAGCCAAGCAACGTAATCAGGAGTAAGGCTAGGGCAAGACCTGAAGGCCCTAACACCTCTGTTGAAGAAGCGGAGGTCGATTTTTTCATGTGCAGGGTCTTCATTGTCTTCTGCGTCTTTCTTGGCGCATGCAACCGGTTTGAGTTTCTCAACTACCGGGAAATAGCCCTTGATCTTCATAGCCTCAGAGATACTTGGATACATGGGGCCAGACATAGCAAAGATCTGGTTGGAGTATCCAACCGGGATCATTAGGTGGCGTGAGTAGGCATCGCGAACGGCGATGTCCAAGGGTTCAGGAACCCTTCGTTTGCCTGTAGAAGTTACTATTGGAGCAGTGACGAAAACCTTAGGTTTAGCGTTTTCAGATGGTACAGTAGCGCCAGGAGCATTGGAAGCAGATGCCATTGTTAGTGTTGAGGTTGAAGACGAAGTGAAAGAGGAAATGTTTTTGCAAAGATGACAAGTTATATGAAAACAGAGAAGTTTGAAAGCTAGATGGCGTAAAAAGTCCCACAATGGGGTACTTACTGCTATTTATAGTAGTGGGGGAAAATCCCCAAAAACGAGGACATTAAATGCCATTTAATTATTGCAGGAGCTAGTGGGACGCGTGGCAGCCCCCTGTTGTTTTAGCCGTTCTGCAGAAATAGAGGGACGCAGCGTGCATCCTCGTTTTTGGGAATTGTCATAATGACAAATTCTGAAATGACGTTTGGTACTGCACGACGTACTGAAAGTGACGTCCTAGGTACGGATAAATGATGGTTTTCTTGGGATTGCCAATAGTTGGTAGAAAACAACAAAAAGTGCACAAGTTAATTTGTGACTAAGCGTGAAAAGACAGGTGTCGAATGGCGTTTCAAAGAATGCCTTTTTCTTTCAGAGTCGAAATAAGGCATTCTTGAGGGGCAATTTGTTGACTCCTAAATTCGACACCTTTGTTTTGTTGATGTCAGCCATTAAAGCTGAAGGATGTTTTCGACTGGCTAAGTCTGTCGAAATGCCCTTCGAAAGATGGCAAAGTACTTAGAAGATTTCTTCCAAGGGAGAAGTTGGTTGCCTTCGACGTCGAAGGAGTTTCTCGTCGAAGATGTCTCTCGAGAAAGTGTTCGATGGTTCAGAGTGGAGCAGTTTGAAATTCAAGCTTTTGGAGGGAAAACGGTTTCCAGCAGTTACCACGTGTAGCGTGCAAAGATCTGGAGCGTCGAACGTTGAGAACGTGCCAAGTGGAATCATCTCGAAGCAGTGTAACTGCCCGACGGTTACTTGGGATGTTTTAGTATAAATAGTAGTAGTCATGTAAGTTCTCGCGTGTGTTCACAATTCTATACAAAGTCACTCATATAGATTCGAGTACCCAGCGTGTGAGAAAGAATTGTTGAGAAATGTATGTGTGAAACACCAATTTTATTAATCAAAGTCATTTACTTTTCCAGAAATTTACTTGCTTTCCTTTTTACATTCCTGTCGAAGCCTTTTACTTTAAGCCTTGTTTATTTTACCAAGTCCTTTCTTCATGCAATTTACTTGAAACCTCTTTATTTCATTTAAAGCCTCTTTATTTAAAGCCTTATCCAATTTAATCAAAACTTCAAAATCAACCTATGTCCTAGGATCAATCTGATCGATCCTGCGAGTAACCAAATAAGTAACCATTTGGAGGATCAGCGGTTGTTTACCAAATCCCAAGGTAAACACTAGGCCACCTCCTGCTATACCATCCCCTTTACCTTGGTACTATAAGGTAGATCAGACGTGCGCTTTTCATCAGGTTGCACCAGAGAATAATGTAGAAAATTATTATCCTCTAAAGTCTGAGGTACATAAAATGGTTAGATCTGGCCTATTATCCTTCAAAGATGTCAGTCCTAATGTAAAAGATAATCCTCTCCCAAAACATGGAGGAGCGAATGCTGTTAACATGGTTGCTAGTTGTCCATGGGACTTTCGCATTTATGATATCAACTTGGTCAGAGGAGAGTTGGTATAGATGCATGCAGACCTTTGCGAGTTTAGTTATTTTACTCATGACCATGCTGGTTGTGGTATCTATAGTACTAATATACAAGGTTGCTATAAGATAAAGGTTTATTTGTAGAAGATGATAGATGAGGGCCTCATCCATATAAGCAGGCCTAGGGAAGAGTACGAGGAGGAAGTGAACATGGTCTTTGGATGTCCTAGAGAATTCAGGATCTTTGATGTGGAACATATGAATGACGATCTCGTACAATTGCATGCTACTTTCTGCCACATGGCTGGCCAGGTAGAGCACCTCTATGGATCTTGTCGGGTTTGCTGCAGGGATTCCCGAGGATGTTCAATTGTGAGAAAAGGTATTCAGTTGTTTTTGGATAATGGAACTATCAAGGTTTCAAGCCAAAAATATGATTACCATGAGGTCAATGAGATCAAGGTTTGCTTAGATGAGGAAGAATCAGATGATGAATATGCTTCCGCGGATGAATTCTTCTCCTCAGATGAAGGTATGTTCTCTGGTGATGATTCTTTGATGTCCAAATTTTCTAAAGAAGGTGTGAATGTGATTGTGCCATGTTTCAGTGATTTTTGCCCTGTTGAAATTGAATATTGTAGCAAGCCAGTTGTTGCCTCTGTAGTGATTTGCTTTCCAGAGATCGTTCCTTACAAATCAGACAAAGTTATATCGTACAAATACAATGCTACAATTTTAGATGATGGTGTGGAAGTTCCCATCCAGCCTTTATCTAATGATGGAAATATTGCTGAGAATAGTAGAATGACCCACAGTGGTTGTGTATTTGCACCGATTGTTCGAGGAAATGATAATGCTGGAAAGAAGGTTATGGAAAGTATTGGAGATAAGAAGACTGCAGGGGAATCCAGTGGTGCTTCCCTAGAGAAGGACATAGATGATATTTTAAAGATAATCAAAATGAGTGACTACCGAATTGTGGATCAGTTATTGCAGACTCCTTCAAAAATATCTATCTTGGCATTGTTGATGAATTCTATTGCCCATAGAGAATCTTTAATGAAGGTGTTAGACCAGGCCTTCATGGAGTATGACATGTCATTAGATCAATTCAGCAGTGTGGTGGGTGATATTACATCATGTAATAACCTAAGCTTTTGCGATGATGAATTACCTGACGAGGGGAGGAATCACAATTTGGCTCTTCATATATCCATGAATTGTAAAAGAGATTCATTATCAAATATGCTGATTGATAATGGATCCACCTTGAATGTGATACCAAGGAGTACGCTGATGAAGTTGAAATATCAAGCGGCTCCTATGCGCCCAAGTGGTATTATTGTCAAAGCCTTCTATGGATCAAGGCATTCAGTTATTGGGGAGGTCGATGTGCCTATTCACATAGGCCTGCATTTATTCCATATCACTTTCAATGTCATGGATATTGTACCCGCATACAGTTGTCTACTGGGAAGACCATGGATACATGAAGCAGGGGTTGTCACTTCCACTCTGCACCAAAAGTTGAAGTTCGCGCGTGAAGGCAAAGTGGTTATTATAAATGGAGAGCAAGCATTACTAATATATCATCTATCATCTTTCAGTGTTATAGAGGCAGATGAAGTTATTGTTAGGGCACGTTTTCAAGATCTATATGTTGATAACATAAGGGATAATGAGAATTATATGGCTTCATTCAAAGATACTCAGCAGGTTGTGCGCAATGGTCGGAGTAAAGTTTCGGGATAGGTCGTTGATCCTCCTATAAACAAAAATAGGACTGGTTTGGGATTCTCTAGCAAGAATGACAAAGGCAAAAGTTTGAAGTCAAAGTCTATTATGAGTAGCTATCATGATGTTTTCCGCAGCAGAGGCTACCTCCATCCAACTGTTTTTGGAGTTAATGCTATTGAGGATGATGAAGAAGATCAGGAGATGCTGAGTTATGTGATGCCTGGAGTATGAATCCAGAACTAGGTCACTTATGATGTTCCCTCTTGCATCCATGTCTCAAAGTAATTTGTTTTTTTCTTTGCAAAAAGATTTCATTTTGTCCAAGATGAAAGTTAATATTGTATAGGCTTATCTGTTTGCTTTGATCATTAAAATCATAAATAAAAGTTGTCTCTGATTCTCAAAATTGTGTCTTTTATTTTTTCTGCTTTTTCATGGAAAATGGTAATAATAAAAAACCCTTTTGAATAGAATAATAATTGAAAATAAATCTGCATAATCAATTGATATATGTGTCAGTTTCTAAAAGCAATCACAAATCACATGTGCGGATTAATTAATAAACATGTTGAATACAATGACCCTGCACCCTCTCCCAACTTTGAATATCCTGTATTTGGGACGGAAGAAGAAGAATATGATGAGATTCCAGAAGAGGTTTCACGGTTGCTCGAGCACGAGGAAAATTCCTTTCATCCGTATAAAGAGTCGTTAGAAATAATCAATTTGGGTTCAGAAGGAGAGTCAAAGGAAGTCAAGATTAGAGCATCGTTGAATCCTGATGTGAAGAGCGGGTTGATTAAGCTATTGAAAGAGTATGTGCATATCTTTGCTTGGTCTTACGGAGATATGCCGGATCTAGATACTGATATTGTGGAGCATCATTTGCCTTTGAAGCCAGAGTGCCCGCCCATCCAGCAGAAGTTGAGAAGAACTCACCCTAATATGGCAGTAAAAATCAAAGAAGAAGTCTTAAAGCAGATTAATGCCGGTTTTCTTGGAACATCAATGCATCCTTAATGGATAGCCAATATTATGCCCATACCAAAGAAAGATGGAAAAGTCTGCATGTGTGTAGATTACAGAGATCTAAATAAAGCTAGTTCAAAAGATGATTTTCCATTGTCACATATTGATATGTTGGTTGATAGCACAACAAAATTTAAAGTAATCTAGTCCATGGACGGATTTTCCCGATATAATCAAATAAGAATGGATCTTCAAGACATGGAAAAAACAATGTTTATCACACCCTGGAGAACATTTTGTTAGAGTGATGCCCTTTGGGTTGAAGAACGTTGGTGCAACGTACCAGAGGGCTATGACAACCCTATTCCATGATCTGATGCACAAGGAGATTAAGGTATATGTTGATGACATGATTGCCAAATCACAGACCGAAGAAGGGCATGTGGAATATTTGTTGAAGTTATTTCAGCGTTTGAGGAGATATCATCTCTGCTTGAATCAAAATAAATGCACCTTCGATGTCCGATCAGGGAAGTAGTTGGGTTTTATTGTCAGCCAAAAAGGGATTTAAGTTGACCCATATAAGGTCAAAGCGATCCAAGAAATGCTTGCGCTAAGGACGGAGAAGCAAGTTAGAGGCTTCCTTGGGCGCTTGAATTATATTTCCATATTCATCTCCCACATGATCGCAACATGTGAGCCGATCTTTAAGTTTCTAAAGAAATATCAAGGTTGTGTATGGACAGATGATTTCAAAAGGGCATTTGAAAGTATCAAAGAATATCTGCTTGAACCTCCTATCTTGCTCCCTTCCGTTGAAGGAAGACCTTTGATCATGTATCTAACAGTGTTGGATAATTCTATGGGTTGTATTATTGGACAACAAGATGAAACAGGAAAGAAAGAATATGCCATATACTACCTCAGTAAGAAATTTACTGATTGTGAGTCACGGTATTCTATGTTGGAGAAGACATGTTGCGCTCTGGCCTGGCGGCAAAGCTATTGTGACAATATATGTTGAATAATACTACTTGGTTGATTTCCAAAATGGATCCAATTAAGTATATCTTTGAAAAGACTGCTCTCGTAGGGAGAACTTCCCGCTGACAAATGTTATTGCCCGAATACGACATTGAACACCACACTCAAAAGGCTATAAAAAGCAGTGTGCTGGTGGATTATCTTGCTCACCAACCGGTAGATGACTATAAATATATCAAGTTTGATTTCCCTGATGAGGATGTGATGTTCTTGAAAGCGAAAGATTATGATGAACCGTTGCCTGGGGAAGGTCAAGATCCTGAATCTCGTTGGGGCATAGTATTTGATGGAGTAGTGAATGCTTACGGAAAAGGAATTGGTGTAGTGATCGTCACTCTGCATGGATCATACATTCCTTTTACTACAAGGCTAACATTTAACTGTACTAATAATATGGCAGAGTATAAGGCTTGCATCATGGGTCTCAAGGAGGCCATTAATCTCAGAATCAAGGTTCTAGATGTGTATGGTGACTCGGCTTTGGTTGTTAATCAGATTAAAGGAGAATGGGATACTCGTCACCCTGGCTTGATCCCTTACAAAGATTATGCTAGAAGACTATTACCCTTCTTCAGCAAAGTTGAATTCCATCATATTCCAAGAGATGATAATCAGATGGCGGATGCTTTGGCAACTTTGGCTTCTATGTATTAAGTGAATACTTCGAATGATGTGCCTCGTATTACGGTATAACGTTTGGATAGACTGGCTCATGTGTTTACAACAGAGGATGTGGTAAATCAAAAACCTTGGTATTCTGATATCAAGCATTTTCTCCGAACACAGGAATACCCAATTGGTGCATCAAATAAGGATAGAAAGACATTGAGAAGGTTGGCGGAAAACTTTTTCCTTAATTAAGATGTACTGTATAAAAGAAATTATGACATGGTCGTGCTCAGATGCGTGGATAGACACGAAGCAGACATGTTGATGCATGAGGTTCATGAAGGTTCATTTGGTACCCATGCCAATGGACATTTAATGGTGAAAATATGCTTAGGGAGGGTTACTATTGGATGGCAATGGAATATGACTGTTAGAAATTTGCGAAGAAGTGCCATAAATGCCAGATTTATGCTGATAAAATTCATGTACCTCTGACACTTCTCAATGTTATTTCTTCCCCATGGCCTTTCTCTATGTGGGGTATTGACATGATCGGGATGATTGAACCAAAGGCGTCAAATGGGCATCGTTTTATCTTAGTGGCAATTGATTATTTTACCAAATGGGTGGAGGCGACTTCATATGCTAATGTCACTAAACGGGTGGTAGTGTGCTTCATCAAGAACAACCCCGTATGTCGGTATGGTGTGCCAAGAAGGATTATCACCGACAATGGCTCAAATCTGAAAACAAAATGATGTCTGAACTTTGTGAAGAATTTAAGATTGTTCACCATAATTCATCTCCCTACAGGCCAAAGATGAATGGAGCTGTTGAAGCGGCCAACAAGAACATCAAGAAGATAATCTAGAAAATGGTTGTTACTTATATAGATTGGCATAAAATGCTCCCTTTTGCTCTTCATGGATATCGAACATTTGTACAAACGTCAACAGGGGGAAACCTCATTCTCTCTTGTATATGGCATGGAAGCAGCACTCCCCATTGAAGTTGATATTCCCTCTTTGAGTGTAATAATGAAAGCCAAGTTGTGAGAGGCTGAATGGGTCCAGAACAGGTTTGACCAGTTGAACTTAATAGAAGAGAAGAGAATGACGGCCCTGTGTCATGGTCAATTATACCAAAAGAGAATGAAGAAAGCTTTTGATAGGAAGGTCAAACCTTGTGAATTCAGAGAAGGAGACCTCGTACTTGGGAAGATCATGTCTTTTAACGCTGATTCTAGGGGAAAGTGGACTCCCAATTTTGAAGGCCCATATGTTGTCAAGAAAGCCTTCTCTATAGGTGCACTGATTCTTGAAACAATGAATGGAAAGGAGTTCCCACATCCTATGAATGTTGATACAGTCAAGAAATACTTCACCTAAACAAAAAATAAAAGAATGGCTTGCTAAGACGAAAACTCGAAAGGGCGCCTTAGGAAAAAAGGAGCGTCTCGGTAGGCCGAAAACCCGAAAGGGCGGTCTAGGAAAAAATTAGAGTCATAAATAGAATAAATTTTCCCGGTAGGTTGAAAACCCACAAGGGAAGCCTGGGCAAAAGTTAGGGATTTTTCTGGCAAGTAACTGCATCAGACAAGACTTGATCAATGGAGCAACAATCTGCTTGGATCTTACTACTCTTCGACCAAAGTTTTGGCTCAGGAATTCAAAGTTGTTAGGGAGGATAGTGGTCATTATATTTCAATGTATATTTTCCAATATATATTACCATGTTCCAAACTTCATAATTTTCTACGGAGTCTTGCAATTCGCAGACTACCGTTCTATTAATAAAGTTTGAGCCTTTTGTCAAATTCTTTGCAATTCTTATTTTATTCAGCTTATAAAGATTTCATTTATTATTGATAGTAATGATCAAAGCAAACAAATTAAATAACAAAAATTATTTTTGAAAAGAATTTACAAATTACCTATTGCTCTAGATTTTGTGATATAAGGGGAACAAAATTAGTGACTTCAGGGATGGATAAACTCAAAGGTTTGTATGATATGAAGACTCTGTCCAAAATTCCCTGGTGAAGGCTTCACTCATATAAATAAAACTCTTTTCTCCCTGTGCATGCTGAGTTGGACTCATTTGCAAATCATCTCCTTTCGGCAGTACTGGCATATTGTTTGTTTGCCCGACAGTCGGGCAACGGCAATGTCTTATTTAAGAAGTGTTGAAACGGTTATTAACTTTATGGGTTTTCCCCCAGTCAAGTGCTGGATTGGATTTAAAATCCCCATAAGTTTTCTTGTTGTAGTGTTGATTTCTTGAATTCCCTAGGTGAAGTTGAGATGATATACTTCTCTGAAATTGCTGACCCCATAAGGTTTCATGCTTTCTCCCCAGAGAAGTTGGTGCAATTATCACTCTCAGTATTAAAGAATGTATCTCGATGTCTCTGTCGATGATATAGTATTACTCTCCCCAATGAAGTCAGTATGTCATCCCCAACTGATGTCTCAATGATGTGAATCTATTTTCCCTAGTGAAATTAACCCTAGCAGAAGTATGAACTTTGAACATTTTGTTTCCCCCGCTGAAGTCTGTGTGGTTTCCCCGGTGAAACTTGGAGGAAGATGTTATATCACCATGTTTGTGTTAATTGACTGTTTTTTATCTTGTTCATTCCCAGTAAATTTAAGCCTTGAAATAGGAATTTGTTTCCTCGGTTGGTGCTTACTATCTTATGGAATTTCCATCCTGTTTGTGATTTAGCCGGGTTTTGATTGTATCCATTTTGGATTTTGTATGTTTA
Organism: Vicia faba; assembly: GCA_948472305.1. Classification (NCBI taxonomy): domain Eukaryota; kingdom Viridiplantae; phylum Streptophyta; class Magnoliopsida; order Fabales; family Fabaceae; genus Vicia; species Vicia faba. The sequence continues at coordinate 1,387,238,481 of OX451736.1, forward strand.
TCCTCAGTGTTATATGTCTGTTTAGTCAGCATATACATGATAGCATTCATACTTTCATGTCAGCATCATGCATAATCACTGCTCATTTGCATTTTTTACATATTTGGTATATTATCCTGTTTTGCAGAGTTGTGTTACTCTCTCTCCAATAGAGTGTCGACCTTAAACAGAAAGTGTATATTCTTTCAACTTCCCCACTGAGTTACCCCTCGTGGAAGAATTTTGTTTCAGAATTATTTTCAACTCGTTGTCTAGATGGAATGGAATTCCCTCTTGAGTTTATTTCTCAAGAGATGTATTTTGGTTGACTGCTTCATTCTGGTTTTTTTCTGGTTGGGATGGGTACCCTCAGCAATATCATTATTTGGATTTTGGAAAGCTTTAAGCTTTAGTTTGAGAATATGTATTTATTTTGCACAAGAAGATTTTATCCCCTCAGCAGGAACTTATTGGCATTTCTCTATGAGTTCCATCTCTTTCCCCAGGAAGCTATATTTCCTTCTTCAGGAAGTCTTTATTGCATTTCCTCCTCATAGCAGCAAGTGGCAGGTCTCTTTATTTGAGCAACCTGTATTCCCCCCAGTGAATCTGATGGCTCCTAGAGAAGATTCAAATTTTGTCACTCCAATGGATGGTAGCCTTGTCATTATGGAAGGTAGTTCGTTGTTGAGAGTTTGTTACTCCAATGGATGGTAGCCTTGTCATTATGGAAGATAGTTCTATTAGAACATAGTTTGATTCTACAATCCTTAATTAGAGTTTTGATGATAACAAACACAAGGAACAAATATGCACTCTAAATTTGTGTTATATTGTATGTAGAAGTTCTGACTGAAACAACATCAGAAGTTAAGCCACAGAGGCTTTTAAACTGAGCTAATCAGAATGTTCTGAAGAATGATGATCAGAATCTGCACTAAAGTAAAAGATACCCTGACTCTGAACAGAAGTCTAATATACCATCAGATCTTCACATCTCTGAGTCATCAAAGTTCTGAAGTAAAAGCAGTGTGCAAGATTCTAGTTCTGAAGCGTTACTTTTCAATTAAGAGAGTATCATATGCAATGGCTTCATTCAGACAAGAATCTTCTCAATATGGAAATTGCATGGAAGTGTCCATTATCACGCTTTATTTTGGACAAGATTTCCACGCTATATAAGCAAGCTTAAAGGACAAATCGTTTACGATTTTCACATGACTGCTCATATATCTTAAATGCTGCAAATATTCATATTCTCTTATACTCTCAAATTGTGTAATATCATAGTAGTGATACAGTTTTTGTAACGAAAAACAACAGTACACAGTAAATCATTTTCTTTTGATTAAGCTATTTTTCCTTGAGATAAACCGGGTTGTGGTTGTACTCAAGAAGACTTTGGCAGTTGTCAAAGTAGTATTGTAATCAGTTTTGATTAGTGAATTAAGTCCTCGTTGGAGAGAGGCAAAATCACCTTGGCGGGTGGACTGGAGTAGTTTGAGATCAAACGAACCAGGATAAAAATATCGTGTCTACTACTTTTGATTTTATGTTTCAATTCAACCCCTCATTCTTGTGTTTTTCACTTCTTCAAGTTTGTTGTTGAGATTTTGTTACTCCAATGGATGGTAGCCTTGTCATTATGGAAGGTAGTTCATTGTTGAGATTTTGTTACTCCAATGGGTTGTAGCCTTGTCATTATGGAAGGTAGTTCTTTGTTGAGATTTTGTTACTCCAATGGATGGTAGCCTTGTCATTATGGAAAGTAGTTCGTTGTTGATATTTTGTTACTCCAATGGATGGTAGCCTTGTCATTATGGAAGGTAGTTCGTTGTTGAGATTTTGTTACTCCAATGGATGGTAGCCCTGTCATTATGGAAGGTAGTTCATTGTTGAGATTTTATTACTCCAATGGATGATAGCCTTGTCATTATGGAAGGTAGTTCATTGTTGAGATTTTGTTACTCCAATGGATGGTAGCCTTGTAATTATGGAAGGTAGTTCGTTGTTGAGATATTTTTCCGATGAATGGTAGCCTTGTCATTATAGAAGGTAGTTCGTCGCTGAGATTATATTGCTCTGTAGGAGTTCATTTGTTTACAGTCATAAGTACTTAATAGATCTTGAAATTTACTTGTATTATCTTACCATTCCCTTTCCCCGGTGGGTCGATGTTACTTTTTTCTATCCCCTCAGTGAGTTGGTAGTTCACAGTTATTTGTCGGTCGCTAATATCCTTCACTCTCTCTCTCCTCAATTTTGAGTTGGCAATGCTTTAGATCCTCTCTTAGACATTCTCCCCAGCAGAGTCTTGTATTTTTTCACCAGTGATTTATTTTCCTGGTCATTTTTTCCTTTTTTTTACTTTTTTACATCCCTAGTGGTGTCTTGCATCCCTCTAGATTTGTTCATCTCCACTCATAATCATAAGCATTGCATGGTATCTTAGGGCCAAAAATACGGTTTGTTTTATATTTAAGTATCTGCAATCGCGTCTACACGAAGATTTTAACCTTCGTATCTTCAGATAGGAGACACTTAAATAAGGGCAATTGTTGTACCCCAATTTTTGCCCCTAAGATCCCTTCATCATATCATCTCAATTCAATCACAACAAGATCACATTAGGGTTTGGTTCTTCTCCCTATCTTTAGCTTTTTCTCTAGGAGGAATCACCAAGCACCTTGACTTGTATTTTATGATCATCTATGTTTTGTATTGATTATCCTTTAACTAAAAAATACAATGAGTGTTTGCCCCAATTGTTGATGTTGTAGGTAAAAGCACAATACATTCCATCAATATTGATCTAGGGGTTCGTGAGTTCATTTATGTGCCTTCCTCATCAAAGCTTCATTAACGCTCAAGCCTCATCATTAAATATGTTTTGAAGTAATGTCATGACAAATTCTTTTATGATTCATCATGACTCGAGTTGTCAAATTTAGTTCAAAAGTACAAGGGTTGATTGAAGAAGTTTGACTCAAATGAACAAGTCTTTGATTTCAATGATCACAAGTGCATATCTCCTTCAATTCCCAATATTTGGAAGTGGTTTTGGTTGCAATGGTTTCTCCTTATCATTCTCAATAACTTATATTCACATGACAAATGTATTTGTGCAAGAAGGTTGGTCAAAATGGCAAAGGTTTCCCAAAGTATTTTCTTGCTCTAGGAGTTAGGGTTTTGAACTTCAAAGGGGTATATCTTGCTCATCTTTTGGAATTTTTGAATGATTCCAAATACATACTTTTCTTCAAATATTTTGTAACAAATCACTTCAAAAGTTTCAAAGAAATTTTGTGTGGAAGAAACTTGATGGTGAAGAAAGATTACAAGTCCTCCAGATGAACCCTTAATTTCCCTTGTGTGACTTCAAATAATCATAACTTGATCAATTTTTATCCCCTTGAATCCATTATTTTTCCATAATGATCTTAAAAACTTCAACTCTTCTTTTGTTTGCAAAGCTTGAAAATGGATGGAAGATGCCTCAAGAATGTAAAACATTATAGGTCATCTCATGAATTTTCACAAATTTTGCAAGACCATAACTTTTTCAATACTTGGTATTTTTGAGTGATCCAAGTTCCACAATGCTCCATAAGAAGTCTATTTCAAGCTATCATCATTGATTAAGGAAATATTTTGGAGGAAAGTCTTGTTTGAGCTCAAAACATTATAGGTCACTTTTGAAGAAAATTTTGAAATCTTTCCAAGTACAAAAAGTCATCCTCTTTTTTCCAACTTTGACTCAGCACAACTTCTTGCTCGAGCATCCATCTGGTTCCATTCTTTGCACATTGTAAATCTTTTAGCTTCCTCTTTCTAAAGCATCAAGAATCATGCTATAAGACCCCTTGAATTGAAAATGCCATTGGTTCAAGAATGGCATCTTGAAACCTAAGTTTCCTCTCAAGTCAAAATTAGAAATTCACAATATGGCTTCTAATCACCAAGTTTGCGTGCATTTTTGCTTCTAATCATGTTTAGCAACTTTCCAAAAGCGTTTAGCATCATAAAACTCATGATCTGTCTGAGTTTTGATGCAAAACAAGTCACACATTCCTCATGTTGCAGGTCCACACGAATTCACTCAATTACACCCTCATTCGCACGCTTAAGCATTGCTTCATCCTCTCCTATAAATAAGATGCATATCCCACCTATTTTCACAAGATTTTGATAGCCAATTAACCCATGTTCAGATCTCATACAAACTCTGAATTTGAATTTCTGATTTCTTGCATTCTCACCGTCAAACACCAAAAGCTCCATTCAGTTAGCTTCATTGAACTTCTCTGAAGCTAACCATACAATTATCCTCAAGAATCGTGCCCTATATTGATCTATAGAAGTCCAGTTTCAGAGCAACTTCTCACTACTTCGTTCATGTAGAATTCTTGGCCAAATTGATCCAAATAAAAGGTTAATCTACTCTTTGTATCCTTCTGATCCTCGTGCTCTTTATGATTTGTAATTTCATTGAGGTTTGAGTGAGATATCCCATATTTCTGTACTCGTTATTTTTTCTGGTTTTCTTCAAACACAATCTTGCACAGTTTATATAAATTTGACGCGATGGTACCATTAGAATCGTCTTGAAGAGGCGAATCTAATGGTACCAGGTTGGTTTGCTAATTTTACAGTGTGTGGGATACGATTTGGGGCTGGTTGGAGGTTAAAGATGATGACATGTCCGTCTTCAACCAATGATATGTAGCCACGTTATTTTTTTGAAACAGATGTAGTATGCTTGCCTTACCATGCGCGTGCCTCAGGAGCCCTTGGATCTGATTACTTTAGTGAGTCAGACTCCATGTGATATCCAATAAAGTCCATGACATGCACAGCGCGCCAGATTCACTCGATCTATTTACTAACGCGTTTTGACAATGATCAGATGGCTTTTTTTTGGTTTATTATTTTATTTCTGATTTTTTACATTTAATTGTTTTAAACTTCGAAAATTCATAGAAAAATTCATTTTGACTTCAAAAAATCTGAAAAAAATTATGAAAAATACTTTTGATTTTTCTCTTTCTGATTTTTATTTTTTCACAATTTTATTTTGTGTTTTGATATTTTTTATAATTTTTCACTTTATTTGAATTGTTTTAAATGTTCAAAAATACCTTTATTCATTTTTAAATTCTAAAAAAATAGGGAATGATTCAATGATATTTTGACAAATATTGGTGACCTCATTTATTTTTTATTTTTGACTTTACTATTTTCTTTATTTTTGGTTTAATTTGTCTATTTATTTTAATTTTAAAAATAGTTTCTGACGTTAAAAAATTACCAAAAATTTCATTAAAATATTTTAGCTCATTTCTAATTTTTCTATGGTCTTATTTAATTTTTCTTGATTAATTTGAACAGAGTTGTAATTTTTCTCTCTTTTTTTCATTTTTAATCATTTAAAAAAAAAACTCGTCTTTTATTTTAAATACAATTTTATTTCTATATATACTCTGGCTGATCTTGGATTAAAATTTTAATCATGAACTTTATTAACATCATTGGATCCATGGTGTTGAGTCTAACCCCATAAAAATGGATGAATGATTTTAATAATAGTTTGATTAAATTTTTAGTTCAAATATGGTTTTTTCATTTCCCCTTCCCTCTTCATCTTATCGCATTCTTATTGTACTAAATGTTGTTGGAGCATGATTTACATATCATGTCTCAAAACATGAGGTGCATAGATTGCTATTGTTCGACCTCAAAATAGGTGCAACTTCTATATAAGTCCACTTACGATTGCTTAACATAGCGTTAAATTTTGTCCCGATTTGAGAAAATGATCATTCGTGGCCCAAACCTATGTTTGCAAGCCCAAGTATGTTAATTTGAACCCTTTGATCCAATAACCTTGAGATCCATTGTTAGGAGGCTTTGGTTCTACCAATCCTCTAATGGAACTTCATCAATTTTGGTTAAAGTGGATCACTTAAACATCATTGATCATTAAGTGTTATTTTGAGAATTCTTAAATGGATGATATACTTGACAAAAAACAAATGCAACTTGTTGTTGAGAGGCTTTTGTTCTACCAATCCTCTAATGAGTTCTAAATGCAAGTTTCAAGATGATCATCCAACTAACCACTAATTCCTAACAATTGACTTTATTTTTATGCTTTTATTTTATGCTTTTACTTTATGTACCATTTACTTTATTATTTACATTTCATGCTCTTTTCATCTTTGCTCACTTGAGCCTCTATCTTCATGTCATTTTTATTTTTGCTCACTTGAGCTTTGCATTTCCTTTTGAAGATACCTAATAATCAACTTAAACCCTAAAAAAATTTAATTGTACTTGGATTACTTGGTTACTGTTGTACCCTAAAATTTCCCTCCCATTTTCCCTCAAGACATGACTCTAGAGGTCCTCAATTGCTCATGGGTGAACAAGGATTGACTAGACAAACTTTTCTCCTAAGGCAATGAATCTCAAATTAGGGTTTCAATTTCTAGCAGGATGTATGAGCCCAAAGGATCCCAAATATTCTCCATTGCCCTAATATGTCCTCAAGATCATCCAAGCCAAATTTCATGCCTTGAGCAATAAGTTTGCTCAGCCAACTGCTCAAATGCCTAGAAATCAATTTTATTAGGTCAAAAGTCAAATGTGGCCCAAATACAGTCAAACTTCAAGATTTTTGGTCAACATCAACATTTTAAGGTAATATCCATCATTTGATCAAATTTTGATCATGATTCCTCAAGAAATGCTCATAAATCATCAAAAGTAAAAAATGGCAAATTAGGGTTTCTATAGGAAAAGTCAACCAAACTTTTACCAGGCATAACTTTCTCATATTTTATCAGAAATTTTTCCCCCAAGGCTCATTTTGAAGATAATCCAATTCCCTACAACTCCTATTCATCCCTCAAGTCCAAGAAATGCTTCAATCAAAAGATACAAGTTCATACATTATAGGTCCTTTCAAAAAGTCAACAAAAACACCTTTTGGGTCAAAGCTCCTTACATGAACATGGAAGATCCAATTGAGATGAAACCAAAATTGTTGCTTAGAGGACATCCTAAGCTTTCTAAAAAGTCCAATAACACCCTCTTAGGGTTAAAAATGAGAGAGATAGGCATTGCTAAAGTTGACCCATTTTTGGAAATGTGCATGAAGCAAATAATGACCAAACTTGAATTTTTTTTCCAAATGGGTCCATGTTTTCATGCTTGAAACTTGTTCCTAACATGGCCCACGACCCCTGAGCTCGCTCGTACATTATTTCATTATTTTTATTATTTGTTTTGATTTTTTATTCATTAAAATCAAAATAAATCAAATAAAATAGTGAAATAATAAAATAAAATCCAAGATCTATTTTTATGACCACATAATGAGTCTAGAATCAGCTGGAAAATCAAATATTTCATGCAAGGGATGATTGGAATGAAAAGAGCATGATTTGGCCTATTTTAGAAACTTAAAATATCCATGGAAAATCAAATCTTTTCTCCATAATTCTTCAAGATTGCATCCAGTTTTGTTAACCTAATGCACTCTCATATATATGGACAACATTTCCAGATCAGAAAGAGAAGGGTTGGCGGCACGAAACTGACAGTAGAAACTCAATTTTTTTGACAAAAAGTGGCAATCAAATTTTGGATTATAGAGAGATTCAAAGACTGTGGACACTTGCAATCCATTCCTGGGAATATTCTGAAGCTAACAACATCATTTACACGCATCAAGACGTCCAGAATCATCCCATACGATATCACGGTTTGCACATATATTCCTGAAATTGATTTTGATCATACATGCATTATTAATAAGTTTTAACTATGCATTCTTGTTTGTATGAGCATTTAGGACATGTTTGAATGATCAATTTCCAGTTTTGGTACAGATAGGATGACTTTCCATTGTTAGGGTTTCAAGGTCCGTTTTAGGGTTTTCCATTACAGGTGAAATTAGGCTAAATGAAGAGTATCATTGCACTCACAAGATCAAACCCAGTTGACCCATGTATTTACATTAAATTTATATTTCATGTTGTGAGTTTTGGAAATTGGCAGGTCCTTTGGTGACGATTTTGTCCGTAGATAAAAGTCTCTGGGCTAAAACAACAGCCACTGAAGAAGATGATGGCGTGGCATCTCAGGATTGGGTCATTTGAATTGCGTGCGTTTTGTCTTACATACTGACCCTTTATTAAATATATTATATTCCATTTGTTTTATATAATGAATGACAAGCTGACTCAGGTGGCAAAGGTATAGGGTTTAAGGCGCGCGTGTGTGGGAGGTCAGGGGTTCGACCCCTGCCTCCTGCATATTATTTTTCCTAATATTTGTTTCCAGATCCCATGTGCTATTTCTCAACGTGCATACTATTGGCCTCATCATCATCACCATCAGATCAATCAACACCAGATCTGACGTTCCAGGATGGCAGTCACATGATGGATCTCCCAGCTTGCATCACATTGAACCACACGCTGGATATGGGCTTACACTTTCTGGGCCTTGGACAACAGTTTCAGATTGCAACCTCAATTTGGGTTCACACCCCCCCCTCAGACCTATTTATCAATTTCTCTTTTTATTATTATTTAGCTTTTATTTCTTTTGTTTTTAATCATTTTTTTAAAATCATAAAAATCAGTAAAAATCATAAAAGTAGAATTTAGGTTTTTTTATTAAAATTAATTTTGTAAATTAATATAATTATTTTGATTTGTTTCTTTAAAATAAAATCAATTAGAATCTATGTTTAATTGCAAAAATCTTTTTCTTCAAAAATATCAAAAATATTAGTTTTTTATTCAGAATTAATTTTTTTATTACTAATTTCTCCAATTAATTTTAATTTATTTTCATTAATTAAAATTTATTAGAAGATTAGGTTAAATTTCAAATCGTTTTTCATAAAAAATCCCAAAAATATTTTCAATAAGAAAATTAGATTTATTAGGGTTTTGAACTTTTTTCCAGTTTTAATTCTCACGCGTTATTATTTTGTCGTTCGATTACTTTTTTATTATTGATGTAACTGTGCCCGGTTTGTAATAGTTTAATTAGGGTTTACAATTTTCTGCACTTTATTTTTCGTTCATCATTTATGTATCTGCCCCAAGGCCTTGTAATAGTTAGGAACTTTATTTTTCCACAATTTATTTTCCCGCATGATAAACTGCTTAGATGAATGGTTAATAGGATTGCATGGAAAGATAACGATTAATTAAACATAGATAACCCTAAATTCGCAAGGTAAATGAACAGAATCAAGGACACTTGCACATTCTCACCCCTAGGGTATCTCCCACTTTGGTTGCCTTTGAATACGGTCACAATTCTCAAAACGTGAAAATTCTTAGTGGTTGTCCTTGAGTCTAAGAGATCGCTAGTCCCTAGATGACCCTCTTGACTGTTGCCTCGGTTAAAAAAGTGATCTTAGGGCTTTAGGACAGTTTCTAAGAATTCTTGTCCAGTTGCCTTTAGTGACCATACGTCCCTTTCGATAGTCCCTTAAACATCCAACGACTAGGGCTACCTAATCACTAATAGTAGGATAGCATTGTCTAAAGTATAGGAGGAAAAGAACAAACTTTTTTCGAGTAAGTAGACAATTTTTAGGTACTTATTCAAACAATTTTTTTTACACACCACATCACACTTTCAAAACACTTTTTAAAAAAAATGCTTTATCACACTCTTGAGGACTGATACAAGGGTTATCATAAAGGGAATCGCCGCACTAAGGCATTTTCAAACAAAACTTTTCAAAGCATACCAAACAGTTTTCAAAAATGAGCAAGTACCTAAGAGCCCGTGGAAAACCATGGATGGAAAGGGTGCTAACACCTTCCCATACCATAATCTACCCCCCTTACTCAGAAATTCTCGAAGAAGGTCTTTTTCTATTCTTTTCACCCTTTCCTTTGTTAGATAAAAGAAAAGTCGGTGATGACTTTTGCTTACCGCGACATTTGCAAACAAAACGCAAAACCAGTATTAACAGTCGGTTCTGCCACCGTATCATAGAACTGGCAACTCTACTGGGGAGATAATAAAGTGGGGTTTACCTTAGGGTCTAGATCATTTCTAACTTGTTTATTTGTTTGTTTGTTTGCTTTACTTTTAAGGGTATTGTTTGGGTTATAGATCCTACACCCGGATCTGGGAAAAACCTTTTAGGTAAGTAGCAATAGATCATGGAAATTATGCGGGGTATACCGACACGGTTGAAGCGATTCCTATGTTGATGCGACACTTTGGTTGGAATCGGTAGCCCTTGAGTTAATCAAGGAGAATACGAGGCTACTGCATGGTGCCATAAAGTGTCAACTAACCTTAGAATCTTTAAATGAACAACTTGGGCATTAGGACGTAGTGAGATGGACATCTTTGGTGTATTCCCAAAGTCGACAGATACTCGATGCTACACTCATTGAGACTTGACTCCTGAGTTTTGTTTGGTCGCGAGTCAGTCACCTATCGAATGAAACTTGTGGAAAAGGTCAATGATATTGAGATCCCTTAGAACCCGATTACTATTTATAGGATAGGTTGAACCAATCCAACTTCAAGAGGGTATGACCTTAAAACCCATGCAAGCCATAAACCTAAGGTCTTTGTGTGATTTGCTTGTGTTTTCTATATATGTGATTTCTTAGCATAATCATGACATCATAACATGGCATATAATACTAACCATTTGAAGGATTTTCTAGGGTTTATCTTTGCCTTATTTTGTAGGACATGGCATCCGCTCGCAGGAACACTATCCAAATCAACCTTGTGAAAGTATCTCCTAAACTCAAGGACTTAGCATCAAGGATTCCTGAAATCTCTCCCTTCACTGAAAAACATGGTCGACTTCTCAACTTGGTTACTTTAACACCTGATGAAGAAATGTTAAAGGTGTTCTTTCAGTTCTTTGACCCGTTGCATCACTGCTTCACTTTTCCAGATTACCAATTAGTGCCTACTATGGAGGAGTTTTCTCAGTTATTGGGGGTACTTATCCTTAATTAGCTACCATTCAACGGTACAGAAAGAGACCCAAAACCTGAAGAGATTGCTCAAGCTCTATCTTTACAACGGTTTGATGTAGTGCCAAATTGGGAAACCAGAGGAGGTGTCCAAAGATTTCTAGCTAAGTTCCTATTTGAGAAAGCTCACTATTTTTGGGATAATCTGGATTTACAAGCTTTCGAAGAAGTGTTGGCCCTTCTCATCTATGGGATGGTACTATTCCCTAACACGGACCAACTCATAGATGTGAATGCGGTTAAGGTTTTTTTGTCGCATAATCCAGTGCCTACTTTGCTCGGGGATATTTTGCACTCTCTGCATACTCGCACTCTAAAGAGGAGGGGGACCCTTCTGTGTTGCACTCCTCTACTGGCTAGGTGGTTTATTTCACACCTATCCCGGTCTGTCTTGAAGAATGAGCAGGGTATGAGATGGTCTCGTAGGCTGATGTCCCTTACACATTCGGATATTCATTGGTGTTCACGGTCCTCGAAGAATGTTACCATCATTGATCGCTGTGGGGAATTCCCTAATGTCCCTCTCTTAGGCATTAGGGGAGGAATCACTTATAATCCTTGTTTAGCGTTGCGACAGTTTGGTTACGCTAGAAGGGATGGTCCTCACGACACACTTGTCCAAGGAATCACATTTGACTATGAGAAGGATGTTCAGGGTTATCGCAAGAGGTTCATTCGAGCTTGGGGCATGATAAACCGAGTTGATAGCAAGACATTGGGGCACAATAATTCCATACCTATTGAGACTTACCTCAAATGGGTGCGAGCTCGTGCTCAATGTCTTATGATGCCTTACCCCACCATCTTATCTATTATTATGGAGCCAATTGCAGAGGGAGACACTCCTTACGTCGTTCTTCATTCTGACATGCCAACCGATCTTGAAGAGTTACAAAGGTCCTGGATCCAACTCAAAGAAGAGAGGGACACTTTTGAAACCCAATTCTACGCCAGCGAGAAGAAGGTTCTAGAGCTCACCCGGTTACTTCACGAGGAGAGGAGTATAAATGCCTATATTACACTGAAGAGGATGCGTCTGTGGGAAGCTTGAGTCTTTTTTAGCTTGGATGTTTTTATTTTTCTTTGTTCCCCTACGAGCCCAAAAGGCATTATTGTGATCAATAAAACATTTTAATACAATTAACGTTTGTTCTCTTTCTGTTTAAGAAAATTTGAGTCTTAGAAATCCTTGAAAACATTGCATACATATATCATACATATCATTGCATAAATAGGTATTAAAGCAGGTTTCTCATCTTCTTCGCTGTTTATTTTAGCAATGGCTCTAGACCAAACAATGAAGGACTTACAGACTCAGAATGCACAATTTCAACAGATGATTATGGCTCTGGCCAAGGGGCAAGAGAAGCTGAAAGCCCTGATTGTTAAAGACAAGACCAAGAAGCCAAGGAGGACAGCTAGTGTGGTAAATCTAGGAAGGAGATTCAAAGGATCACTAAGGCAAGCGGTTGAACTAACATCTTCATCAAAAGAAGGAGATAACCAAGAGGGTGAGACAAGAGAGGAAGACCCTAGTCCGAGGGAATCTAAAAATGAGACTGATTACAATGAAGAGAAGTATCCTCTAGCTGACGAAAAGTACAAATAGCTGGAAGAGCGTCTGAGTGCAATGGAGATTCAGAAAGTGCCTGGGCTGGATTTTGAAGAGCTGGATTTGGTGTCTGGGATTTTCATCCCGCCAAAGTTCAAGGTGCCAGGGTTTTCTAAATACGATGGGGTTTCATGTCCCAAAATTCACCTATGATCTTATGTGAGGAAGATACAGCCTCACACTGCTGACAGGGACTTATGGGTCCACTTCTTTCGGGATAGTCTGTTCGGAACTCAGTTAGATTGGTTCTACCATCTGGAAAGTACCAACATTCATAATTGGGAAGACCTGGCCGCTGCTTTCTATAAGCAGTATCAGTACAACGCAGGCCTTTCTCCCACCCGTACTCAACTCCAAAGTATGGCTATGGTTTCGAGCGAGGGCTTTAAAGACTACGCTCAAAAGTGGAGGGACTTAGCAGGAAGAGTCCAGCCTCCCCTGTTTGATAGGGAGCTAGTGGATATATTTCTGGGTACCCTGTCTAGTCCATTTTTCAATCACCATATTGGAAGCTCCTCAGCCGGCTTTACTGAATTGATCTTAACAGAGGAAAGAGTAGAAGCTGGAATTAGGAGTGGTAAGATCCAAAAGGATGCATCCTCTAGTGTTGTAAGGAAGACATTTGTTGGGAAAAAAGAGGTTAGTGTTGTGTACAATCAAAGGAATCAAGACAGAACTGAACATCGTCCGGTGGTAGGGGTTGTTATGATCTCTAAACCTGCATGTGTTCAACAAAGTAACAATCATCATAGAACAGAAAGGCCGACAAGACAGTATACCGGAATAAACATGACTATGTCTCAAGTTTTATAACATTTATTGAAGTCTAATTTGGTAACTTTAAAGGAAGCTCCGAAGAATCCCAACACTACCTCTCCCCTCTATAATCCAAATGCATGTCGTGCTTATCATTCAGAAAGTCCGGGTCATGATACAAACGACTGTTGGGCTTTGAAAAACAAGGTACAAGACCTTCTCGAGGCGAAGGAAATTAAATTTGACGCCCCAAAGATTCCAAATTTTATCACCGCTCCTATGCCCAAGCACGGCCGTGGTATTAACGCTATTGAAGACGATGTGTTTGTTGCTTATGTTGAAGAGCTTGTTACTCCTTTTATGACCATTAAGTGGAATTTATTGAAGGTCGGTTTATTTTCGGGCTATGGTGAAGGTTGCCACTTCTGTTTATCTCTACCAACTGGTTGTCATTTGTTGAAGGCATGTGTTCAGCGCTTGATGAATGATAGAGAGATTTCGTTTGAGAAGACTCCCGTTCCAACTATTCCGTACAAGGATGTTTCAATAATAACCATTTCTACCAATCCTCCCAGGGTCTCCACTAAAAGACCCGTCAGGATTACATCTGTTCTGAAGGTTACTCCGCTGATAATTACTATGCCAGGGCCAATCCCATACTCCTCAAACAAAATTGTTCCTTGGAACTATAGGGGTGACGTCTACTACCACGGTGTCAAGCAAGATTGGCTGGCTAATGAACACCAGGTTTCCAAAAAGGTTGACCCCGACATTGGCAACATTGTGGGAACCAAAAAAATAACCAGAAGTGGAAGAGTGTTCACCCCTGAGATTTCTCCTCCGAAAGCTATTACTAGTCATGTGATCATTCCTACTTTTGTTCCTGCTGATACTACTACTACAATTCCTGTAATTACCCATGCTGACATCCCTATCACCGAGTCGACCGAGACTCGGGAAAAAGACATAATGATTGAGCCTGTCCAGACGAAGGCACATTCAATATCTGTTCCAGAGGCTTCCAAGAAGGAGATGGAAGAAATTCTGAAAATTATCAAGAAAAGTGACTACAATATGGTCGAACAGCTGGGGCAGACCCATTCAAAGATCTTTATACTAGCCTTATTGTTGTGCTCTGAAGCTCATGCGAAGGCTCTAGTAAAATTTCTTAAAACTGCCCATGTGCCACAGGAAACCTCTGCTGACCAATTTGAAGATTGTGTGGCCAGTTTGACGGCTGATAATGGTTTGGGCTTTTCTGATGCTGATCTGACTCCTAGAGAGAGGAAACACAATGATGTGTTGTATGTCTCTGTCGAATGCAGGGGCACTACTTTGGCCCATGTCCTAATAGATACTGGTTCATCATTGAATGTTCTGCCTAAGAACGCTCTGGATAGACTAGACTGTGAAGGTTTGACCTTGAGGCCCAGCAATATTATAGTGAGGGATTTTGACGATTCAAAGAGAATGGTGCACGGGGAGGTGGACATCCCTATCAAGGTTGGTTCTCAAACTTTCAACTCTACCTTCTACGTGATGGATATCATACCATCTTATTCTTGTTTATTAGGCCGCCCTTGGATTCATTGGGCGGGAGCTGTTATGTCGACTCTGCATCAAATGATGAAATACCCGGTCCAAGGGAGAATTGTCACTATACACGGGGAAGAAAAATACATGGTCAGTCACCTGAATTCCTTCAGATATGTGGAAATGGATGGTGAGTTCATCGAGACTCCGTGCCAGAATTTCGAAGAGGTACCTCGGACTCTGGCTGCAACTGAAATTGTCACCAATATGCTAAAGATTACTAGACCTCCCTTGAAGATGGCTTCTCTCAAGGATGCAAAAGCGGTTATCGAAGAAGGTGGGTCTACCATCTGGGGTCAGCTCCTTGATATTCCATACAAGTCTAATAAGTTTGGTTTGGGTTTCTCTTCAGGGGCTCAAAGGGCTGTTCAACATGCTCGTGCTGGAAGACCTCCCATGCGCATCAGTAATCATGGGGTAAACTCTTTAGAAGACGGCGAAGGTGACAATGACATACACAACTGGATCTTCCCTACTACCAACGGTGGACCCAGTAACTGGACGAAAAAAGATTTTGTACCGATTACTTTTGTTCAGGAGTAATTATCTTTCTTATTCTTTTTGGGATATGTAATAAACAATATAACTTTATGGCCATGTGTCTTACCCGGGGCACAGCCGTTTATTTGTGAGGGTTATCATGTTTCATTTTCATGTGGCATTAATAAAGCATTGGACATTTACGCATACAAATTTTGCGCTCTCTGTTTTTATTTTCTACTTTTACTTTATCTATACAGCTATTCTCTTACACACACTCACGTATCAAACTACAGATCCATATCCACTATGGATCCCATTGATAGCAGTTCTGCTATTGCCAGTTATGACTTTGAAAATCCGATCAACCAAGTCGAGGACGAAGGTGTGGAAGATTGTAAGGTACCTGGAAAACTTGCTAGGCTGTTACCACAGGAAGATAGGGCTATACAACCTCATGAAGAGCCAGTTGAGACAATAAACTTGGGCACAGAGGAAGACAGAAAAGAAGTCAAGATCGGCGCAAATCTGGGGCTTAATGTCAAATAGCAGTTGATACAGATGTTGCATCTTTTCCTGGTCATATGAAGACATGCCAGGACTGGATACAAATATTGTGGTTCACTGTCTGCCAACTAAAGAAGATTTCCCTCCGGCAAAGTAGAAGGTCTGTCGCATGTGCCCTGAAATGTTAGAAAAGATCAAAGTAGAGGTTATGAAGCAATTTAACGCTGGATTCCTAGTTGTAAGTGTTTGGTTGTTGGCATGTTTTTCGGTAAAACCAGTTGTGTGAATGTCATGACTGATGTCATAACATTCTGGGATACAAGGTACATTCTGCAGAAAAAGAATGTCATACAGGAGCTACTCAATAAGAGTGTTTAGCTGATCATTATGCAATGATCATATTTATTGCATTCTACCAAAATCAGTAAACAGGATTATTGTTGTCATAACCAATGTTAAGACATCTTGTACTGATCTAACATTTGTGCAGATTTGTTATTTCTGAGAATTTTCAGGAATCTGGTTTATACAGTCCACATCAGATTCTCATGTGGACATTAGGTTAACTTTGCTTAACCCTAATCTGGTTGTTAAAGACCTATGACCAAGTCTTGAGGTTAACCCTAATTAACCCTAGCTATTTTCGTGGAAGCCCTAACTGAAGAATAGCTGCCTATATATTCCTCATGAAGACTGTTGGTGAAGCACACTTTTTGACAGAAGATCAATAAGGGACTGTATAGTTGTAACTACTGTGAGCCAATCAATTATCATTGTGATAAGTGATTTGGAGTAGGATTTGATTGTAAGGGTTGTGTATCACTCAAAGCTTTGAAGCACGAGTGTTTATGTTACTTGATTAAAGCTTTGAAGCAAAGTCAAGTTAGGGTTGTGTATCACTCAAAGCTTTGAAGCACGAGTGATTGTCACTTGATTAAAGCTGTGAATCAAAATCAAGTGTGTATACTGAAAAGTGTCTTCATAATTTCATTAGTCAATTGTTTAGTATCACTGCTATGATTGAGGGGGAGTGAGTAGGAACTCAGGTTTAAGTTTAACTTAGATTGAAGTTGCATTGGGTAGGTCTTAAGTGAAGGAGATAAACTGGTTGGTTTATTCCTGAATTAATATCTCTTATAGTGAATTTCCTCCCTGGCTTGGTAGCCCCCAGAGTAGGTGTTGTTACACACTGAACTGGGTAAACAATTGACTGTGTTCTTTATTGCTTTTAAATTTACTGTCTTGAAGAGTGTCAGATACGGTGTCATAACATTCACTGTGACATTAAGTATCTGCTGCCAGAATTTCAATTGGCATCAGAGCAGGCACCCTGCCTGTCCTACTGGGTGAGATCTAGGGATATTATTTTCTGGCGCTATGGACAAAGAAGTAGGATTTGGGAACAGACCACCCATTCTGGATGGATCAAATTATGACTACTAGAAACCTCGTATGATTGCCTTCTTAAAATCACTGGACAAAAAGGCTTGGAGAGCTGCTGACAAAGGATGGAACCATCCCACCATAACTGGAAAAGATGGGACAACCAGTCTGAAACCTGAGGAAGAATGGAGCAAAGAAGAAGATGAGTTAGCCCTGGGTAACTCCAAAGCATTAAATTCCTTGTTCAATGGAATTGATAGAAACATATTCAGATTAGTACATCAATGTGAACTGGCCAAGGATGTTTGGGACACTCTCAAAACTACCCATGAGGGCACATCCAAAGTAAAAATGTCAAGGCTTCAGATGCTGACTACCAAATTTGAGAACCTAAGGATGATGGAAGATGAGACCATTCATGAGTTTCACATGAACATCTTGGAAATTTCCAACACCTCAGGAGCATTGGGAGAAAAGATGTCAGAAGAAAAACTGGTGATAAAGATTCTCAGATCCTTGCCTAAAAGATTTGCAATGAAGGTGACTGCTATAGAGGAAGATCGGGATATCTGCAACTTGAAGGTTGGGGAACTCATTGGGTCACTTCAGACCTTTGAAATGGGGATCAGTGACAATGTCGACAAGAAACACGAGAGCATAGCACTTGTATTCAATACTAAAGATGAAAACAAGGAGGATGAAGAAGAAAATATTTCAGAAGCTATAGCCATGCTTGGAAGGCAGTTCAACAAACTCATCAAGAGAATGGATACAAAGTCAAGGTCAAATGTCAAGAACATTCCCTCTAACATTAACAGATCTTATGACTCCAGCAGAAGACCAAAGTCTGAAGAGAAGGGAAATCAAAGCAAAGGAATCCAATGCCATGGATGTGAAGGATATGGGCACATTCGAGCTGAATGTCCTACCTTTCTTAAGAAACAAAAGAAAGGAATGTCTGTTACTTGGTCTGATTGTGACTCAGAAAGTAATTCTGAAGAAGAATCTGCTAAACTAGTTACTGCACTAACTGGTATTTGTAACTCTGATAGTGACTCTAGTGATGGGGAAGTAACATTTGAAGAACTAGTTGACTCCTATAAGAAGTTATGTATCAGAAGTGCTGAAGTCTGTCAGCAAAATGAGAGACAAAAAAACTCATAGTAAAGTTGGAGGCTGAGAAGAAGGCAGGCACTGATACTATAAGTCATCTCGAAAGTGAAGTTCAAATGCTAAACTCAAAACTTGACCAAATGACCAAATCTCTCAGGATGTTGACAAATGGAACTGACAAATTAGAAGAAATCCTTCAGGTTGGACAAAATGTGGGAAACAAGTCTGGTCTAGGATTTGTGGCAGCGAAGAAATCTATTGTAGACAAGAAGAAAATCAGGCCTGATAAACAAATGTCAAAGCAGATGTCACAACATAGCACTCAACATCGAGAACAGAGAAATATGAAGAAAAAGTATCAAAGATGGAGATGTCATCATTGTGGGAGGTTTGGTCACATAAAGCCATTCTGCTTCAGATTATATGGATATCCTAATCAGACCCCAGTTGTCAAACCTAAGTCTAACAAGGCACCATATACTCAACAGTGGAAGAAAAAGGTTGTTGCCCTGATAGCTCACACCTCCCATAGAGTCTCTGCAAAGAAAGACTGGTACTTTGACAGTGGATGCTCTAAACACATGACTGGAATCAAGAATCTTCTCAATAATGTTAAACCTCACACTAATAGTTATATGACTTTTGGAGATGGTGCTAGAGGAGAAATCAAAGGAGTTGGAAACTTGGACTGCCCTGGAGTTCCAAACCTAAATGAAGTGTTCCTGGTAAAAGGCTTGACTGCTAATCTCATAAGTATCAGTCAATTATGTGATCTAGGATTCAAGGTCAAATTCACCAAGTTTGAATGTCTTGTAACTAATGAAAAACAAGAAGTTGTAATGAGAGGAGTCAGATCTAAAGACAACTGCTACTTATGGGAGTCTGAGAACACTAATTATTCTTCTGTGTGCTCTATTGCCAAAGAAGAAAAAGAAGTGAAACTGTGGCACCAAAAACTTGGTCATTTACATCTAAGAGGAATGAAAAGGATTATATCCATGGAGGCAGTCAGAGGGATTCCAAGGCTGCAAATTGATGAAGGGAGAGTCTGTGGTGAATGTCAGGCTGGAAAGTAGACTAGAATGTCACATCCAAAGTCAAGACATCTGACCACCTCTAAGATGCTAGAACTTCTACATATGGATCTGATGGGACCAATGCAGGTGGGAAGTCTTGGTGGAAAAAGATATGCCTATGTTGTTGTGGATGATTTTTCCAGATTCACCTGGATTAACTTCATTAGGGAAAAGTCTGATGTATTTGAAGTACTTAAGGAACAGTGCAAAAGAATTCAAAGAGAAAAAGAAGGATGCATTGTCAGAATCAGAAGTGATCATGGCAAGGAATTTGAAAACATTAAGTTTGATGAGTTCTGCTCCTCAGAAGGAATTAGTCATGAATTCTCTTCACCCATAACTCCTTAACAAAATGGAGTTGTGGAAAGGAAAAACAGGACTATACAGGAATCTGCCAGAGCAATGATACATGCCAAAAGACTTCCTATTCATTTTTGGGTTGAAGCTATGAATACAGCCTGTTATGTCCATAACAGGGTCACCTTGAGAAAGGGAACATCATCCACCATTTATGAACTTTGGAAAGGAAGAAAGCCTACAGTGAAGTACTCCCATGTATTTGGAAGCAAATGTTATATTCTGACAGATCGTGAACAAAGGAGAAAGATGGACCCTAAAAGTGATGAAGGAATATTCCTAGGATACTCTACCAACAGCAGAGCTTATAGGGTATTCAATTCCAGGACCAAAGTTATGATGGAATCTATAAATGTCATAGTTGATGATTACCATGAGGAAACAAATGTCCCATATGATGTTGAGACATTCTTTGAGACCTCAACTCAAAAGGATGATATTCCTAAAACTACTTCATTAGAATCTGAATCAAAGGAAGCTAACAAAGACCCTTCCATCAGAATTCAGAAAGATCATCCTAAGGAACTCATCATAGGTGATCCTAACAGTGGAGTCATTACAAGATCTAGAGAAATCATCACAAACTCTTGCTTTGTATCTAAGATTGAACAAAGAAATGTTAAGGAGGCTTTAACTGATGAATATTGGATTGGAGCAATGCAAGATGAATTGAACCAATTCAAGCAACATGAAGTATGGGAGTTAGTTCCTAGACCAGGAGGAACAAACATCATTGGCACAAAATGGATCTACAAGAACAAATCAGATGCTGAAGGAGTTGTCACCAGGAATAAGGCAAGACTTGTTGCTCAAGGATACACTCAAGTTGAAGGGGTTGATTTTGATGAGACTTTTGCTCCTATAGCCAGACTGGAATCAACCAGACTCCTATTGGGAATTTCTTGTCTCCTTAAGTTCAAGTTATTTCAGATGGATGTAAAGAGTGCCTTCCTTAATGGGTACTTAAATGAGGAAGTTTATGTGGAACAACCTAAAGGATTTGTGGATCCAAACTGCCCTGATCATGTCTACAAATTGAGGAAAGCTTTATATGGCCTGAAACAAGCTCCTAGAGCATGGTATGACAGGTTGACAAAATTCCTCTCTGACAAAGGATACAGGAAAGGAGGCTTGGATAAAACTCTTTTTGTCAAAAATGAAGGAGGAAAGATAATGGTAGCTCAAATCTATGTTGATGACATAGTGTTTGGGGGAATGTCAGATAAAATGGTTAAACATTTTGCTGACCAGATGCAAGCTGAATTTGAAATGAGCCTCATGGGAGAATTGACCTACTTTCTTGGACTGCAAGTCACACAGATGGAAGACTCAATTTTTCTGTCTCAAAGCAAGTATGCAAAGAACATTGTCAAGAAGTTTGGGATGGAGAATGCCAGTCACAAAAGGACTCCTACACCTACTCACTTAAAGCTGTCCAAAGATTCAAGTGGGGTGAAGGTGGACCAAAGCTTGTATAGAAGCATGATAGGAAGTCTGCTATACTTAACAGCCAGCAGACCTGACATTGCTTTTGCAGTTGGAGTATGTGCAAGATACCAGGCTGAACCCAAAGTAAGTCATATCAACCAAGTAAAAATAATTCTGAAGTATGTGAGTGGAACCTACAACTATGGCTTGCTGTAATCTCATGGATGTGAACCAACTCTGACTGGTTACTGTGATGCTGATTGGGATGGAAGTGCTGATGATAGAAAGAGCACTTCTGGAGGATGTTTCTTCTTAGGAAATAATCTTGTCTCTTAGTTCAGCAAGAAACAGAACTGTGTGTCTCTATCTACTGCTGAAGCTGAATACATAGCAGCTGGTAGTAGCTGCTCTCAAATGATCTGGATGAAACAGATGCTTACTGAGTATAATGTCACACAAGATGTTATGACATTGTACTGTGACAATCTGAGTACTATCAACATTTCCAAGAATCCTATTCAGCATAGCAGGACCAAGCATATTGACATTAGACATCACTTCATCAGAGATCTTGTGGAGGAGAAGACGATTAAACTGGAACATGTTGCCACTGAACTACAACTGGCTGACATTTTTACCAAGGCACTTGATGCTAATCAATTTGAAAATTTGAGGGGCAAGCTGGGTATTTACCAACATGAAGAAATGTAGCAATTAATTTTGCTTAAAACAAGGGATGAGAGAGATATTTTAGTTAAGTCTACTCTAATTGGGCTAATCATCTGTTTCTCTATTTCCTTCCAAAATTTTAAGAAGTTGAATAGACATTCATATAACTCCCTCCTCTCGTGTTTCTGCAACAATCTCCAATCTCTCAAATGAAGATTTCACTATCACTATTACCTGTTTTCTAAATCACTCAAAATTTCTCGACTATCCATGTCATCATCCTCTTCAAAGGCGACTGCTTCTTCCGCATCCTCTGATCGAGAACCTAGGGCAATCACAAACTGCATGGATTCTGATGTTCTGGAGATAACTCCTCTTCGTGAACTGGCAGCTGACCCCACTAAGGTCAAGAAGCTGCGAACCATACATGCAAGAAGATCACAAGCCTCTCCATCTGGTAAATCCTCTCAACCATCATCTTCTGTTCCTCCAGAAATAGCAAATAGGGAAGGTTCTGTTTATGTTCATCAAGCTATAGCTAGACTAGTCACTAGGATTCTAAATGAGAATCACTCTGTACCTGGCATTTCTGTACCTTTGAACCAAGAATCTGCTAGTGCAAATGTTGAAATGAATCCAGATGTCACTCGGAATGTTGAGACACCTGATGACAACATTAGGAAATCTCCTGAAAAACGTGATGATCACCAGAACCCTACTGAGAAGGATGTTGAACCCCGGTCATTGATGTTGATGAAGAATACTCTGACAATGACTTAATTGCCAATATCAACCCTAGCATAGCTAGAAGAATGATGAACAGAAAAGGAAAGCAGGATGCTGTCAAAAGCCTCTCCAAAGAGAAGGCTACTGAAGTTGTTCATAAGAAAACCAGGTCTGAGAACAAGACAGGAGTAGAAGCTGTGAAGTCTGGATTGTCAAAAGAGAAAGGGAAGGTGAAAACTAGAGTACCTGTTGGTAGTCTCTCAAAACCTTTGAGACAACCAATAGCAAAGAAAAGTAAGGAGCCTGAACCCTCTGAATCTGATGAGGAATCAAAATTTGAGTTTGATGTTGAAGACATTCCTCTCAGAAAGAAACTCTCTTCAAGCAAAATGCCTAAAGTCCCTGAAGTTGCCATTGACAACATCTCTTTTCACCATCCAGAGAATGCAAACAGGTGGAAGTATGTATTTTTGAAAAGGATCGCCTTGGAAAGAGAGTTGAACAACAGTGCCATGGAATGTAAGGAGATCATGGATCTAATCAAGACTGCTGGTCTACTAAATACTGTGGTAAAGTTTACCAACTGCTATGAAATTCTTGTCAAAGAATTCATAGTAAATTTATCTGATGGGTGTGCTAATGGAAAGTCAGCTGATTTTAAGTATGTGTATGTAAGAGGAAGGAAGGTAAATTTATCTCCCTCTGAAATAAACAAATTCCTAGGAAGACCTGATGATGCTTGTCCTGAGCTTGAGGTTATTGACAACCAAGTGTGTCAAACCATCACTGCAAATCAAGTCAAGAGCTGTCCCTTAAAAGGGAAGCTGAATGCAAGCAAGTTGATTGCTAGACTAGAACAGGAGGATATTGAAGGACAAATAAGGGAAGAGGATGCTGGTGAAGACCAGCTTAATGCTGAAGATAGTGCCTCCTCTGAAGATGACAGTGCTTGAAGATCAGTGTAGTTGACAAGTTTGCTGCTGGTACCTGTTGCTGCAAATGACTTTTGTTTTTCTTCTCTCTATGTTTTTTATTATTCCTTTTGGATGACTGTATAACTTAAAAGTACAAGTATCTTTGGCCTATTTATGGCTAAAGAGGGGGAGAAGATTCTGTGATAATTTTGGTAGAATAAGACTTGGTAGATGTTATTAAAAATTCTGCTGCTTTCTAATCTCTGATTGTTTAGGGGTTTTAGCCAAAAATTTGCCAAAGGGGGAGTTTGTAAGTGTTTGGTTGTTGGCATGTTTTTTGGTAAAACCAGTTGTGTGAATGTCATGACTGATGTCATAACATTCTGGGATACAAGGTACATTCTGTAGAAAAAGAATGTCATATAGGAGCTGCTCAATATGAGTGTTTAGCTGATCATTATGCAATGATCATATTTATTGCATTCTACCAAAATCAGTAAACAGGATTCTTGTTGTCATAACCAATGTTAAGACATCCTGTACTGATCTAACATTTGTGCAGATTTGTTATTTCTGAGAATTTTCAGGAATCTGGTTTATACAGTCCACATCAGATTCTCACGTGGACATTAGGTTAACTTTTCTTAACCCTAATCTGGTTGTTAAAGACCTATGACCAAGTCTTGAGGTTAACCCTAATTAACCCTAGCTATTTTCGTGGAAGCCCTAACTGAAGAATAGCTGCCTATATATTCCTCATGAAGACTGTTGGTGAAGCACACTTTTTGACAGAAGATCAATAAGGGACTGTATAGTTGTAACTACTGTGATCCAATCAATTATCATTGTGATAAGTGATTTGGAGTAGGATTTGATTGTAAGGGTTGTGTATCACTCAAAGCTTTGAAGCACGAGTGTTTGTGTTACTTGATTAAAGCTTTGAAGCAAAGTCAAGTTAGGGTTGTGTATCACTCAAAGCTTTGAAGCACGAGTGATTGTCACTTGATTAAAGCTGTGAAGCAAAATCAAGTGTGTGTACTGAAGAGTGTCTTCTTAATTTCATTAGTCAATTGTTTAGTATCACTGCTGTGATTGAGGGGGAGTGAGTAGGAACTCAGGTTTAAGTTGAACTTAGATTGAAGTTGCATTGGGTAGGTCTTAAGTGAAGGAGATAAACTGGTTAGTTTATTCCTGAATTAATATCTCTTATAGTGAATTTCCTCCCTGGCTTGGTAGCCCCCAGAGTAGGTGTTGTTACACACTGAACTGGGTAAACAATTGATTGTGTTCTTTACTGCTTTTAAATTTACTGTCTTGAAGAGTGTCAGATACGGTGTCATAACATTCACTGTGACATTGAGTATCTGCTGCCAGAATTTCAATTGGCATCAGAGCAGGCACCCTGCCTGTCTTACTGGGTGAGATCTAGGGATATTATTTTCTGGCGCTATGGACAAAGAAGGAGGATTTGGGAACAGACTGAAGTGGTGAAAAACACAATAAGGGGGGGGGTTGAATTGTAAAACTGAAATCTAATGCAGTGAACAAGATATTTTTATCCTAGTTCGTTTGATCTCAAACTACTCCAGTCCACCCGTCAAGGTGATTTCGCCTCTCTCCAACGAGGTCTTAATCCACTATATTCAACTGAATATTACAGACTGCTTTAACAACTGCTAAATCCTTCTTGATCGAAACCACAACCCGGTTTGTCAAGGTAACACTTTCTTACAAAGAGATAAAACTAAGTGTGTGGATGTTTTCTACGAAAATGTATCACAACTGTGATGTATACACAAATTGAAGCTTAGAAACTAGATTGCTAAACAATGATAGAATATCAGAATGTGTGGTTTAGCAAAAATAAGAGAAAGAAGATTATGATTAGCTTTTGTGCGTGTAGAGATTTTGGAGAGCATTAGCCATTTCAATCTTCAAAGTCTTGTTTATATAGCACTGAGATGATGAACGTTGGATGCAATATTCTTGATTCAATGCTAATAACAAACTTTCCTTATTGAGCAGATCTTGTCTGGAATGAGGCCGTTGGAATTAATTTGCTTTCAATGCACAGTACCGTTGCTTACTTAATGCAAGTTCTGGCTTGGCTCATTCTGACTCTGCTTCGCTGCTGATGAACTGTTGTGTTTCTTTATCAGAGTGTTGAGCGCAGTCTTGTTCATCAGGCTTCAGCATGTACGTGAGTTGATCATCTGATTTTGACATTCTGATATGGCAACTTCTGATGCTGGTGTCTGAAATCAAGTTCTGATGCTGAATAGATGTGATCTTGCTTATATCAATCAGAGTATCTGCAAGTCAGAACATAATAATTTTAGGCAGCAGATAGTTCATACATGAAACTTATAAATACTATATCTTTTCACTTTGTTATCATCAAAACTTAAATATAGGGTAGTAGATTCAAACTTTGTTCTAACAATCTCCCCCTTTTTGATGATGACAAAAACTAGATATTTTTAAATGAAAATAACGTGAAAAGGTATCTGAGATATGTATCAGAGTAAGAAGTAAAAGGATAAGGAGTAAAGAGATATCAGAGTTGAGAGATACTCCCCCTGAGTTTATTACTTCCCTTTGATTACACGTGTTCTTCAGGATCAGATCTTTTTGCCTTTCTTTGAACATCAGAGTATCAGAGTCTTTGACTTATCAGAAGCTTTATGTCAGAGCAGAGCTTCAGAGCTTTTCTTGTCAGAGCTTTGCTTTGGATCAGAATATCAGAGCGGATCAGAACTTCATAGTGATCAGAGCTTCTAGTCTTCAGAGTGTCCAGGAGCTTCCTTGTACCTGTAGACTTTAAGCAAAACAGAAAAAAAAACATTTTCAAGTAATAGAGTTAGAATGTTTGAGAATTCCTGTCTAGTTAGCCGTTGTTGCACCCCAAAATTTGCCCTCCCATATTCTCCAAGAAATTGCCAAGTCAGGTCACAAAATTCCCAAAGGGCTATGCAGTTCAACTGTCTCCTATACAGTCAAAGCTAGGGTTTGGGTTCTGATCAAGAAAATGAAGTGTTCAAAGGCCCAATCAAGTCTCATATGCTTACAAATATGGTCAAATATCCTCATGTCAAGTTTCAAGGCATTCAGCTCAAGATTGCACAGTCAAAACCCTAAATTGCACTACAGTCAACTGTAGGGGCAAAATGGTCATTTGGCAGTCAAAAGTTCAAATTTTTGGTCAACATATCATTTTGAAGCCACAAACATCATTTGATCAATGCTTGATCATGATTCTCAAAATTTGGCTCAGAAATCATCAAAGATGCAAAAGTTACTATATTTGGACAGCTGAAAAAGTCAACTGAAATTGACCAGGGCATAACTTTCACATGGATTATCAGAAAAATTCCATCCAAAGCTCATTTTGAAGAGAAAGACATTTCCTACAACTCATCTTCATATTCCAAGTCCAAGAAATGCTCTCACAAAAAGTTATCACTTTCAACATTATAGGTCATTTTCAAAAGTCAACAAAAAGGGATTTTAAGTCAAAGGCCATAACTTGAGATTGGTAAATCAAAATGACATGGTACCAAAGGCATTGGTTAAAGGACTCAAAGACCTTTCCAAAATGTCCAAGAACATGTGAAAAGCTTAAAAATTGAGCAAGTTATGCCTTGTGGAAGTTGGGAAATTTTTGGAAATTTTTGAAAGTCAACTTTACTTCAAATGATCCAAAAATGCAAATGGGCCCATTTTTCTTCCAAGTTTCTTCATGCCAAGCCTATGCACGATGTGATCGGTGGATCTGGAACTGACTGTTTAACGCTGGTTCGCGAAAATGTCGCGGAAGCAAGAGTCGCCACCGTCTTTTATTTTCTCCAAATGGAAAGGACAAAAGCACAGAAAAATTCCTTAAAGAGATTGCTCTCGGTTCGGGAGGTAGATTATAGAAAGGGAAGGTGTTAGCACCCTTTCTATCCATGGTTATCCATGGGCTCTTAGATACTTGCTCAATGTGTTTTCAAAATGTTTGCTTTTCAATGTGGGTTTTAAAAAGTTTCTTTGAAAGTTTCAGATCGACTCATGCGTCAGAGTGTTTGAAAAATTGCTTTGAAAGCTTTTGAAAAGTGTCGGTGTGAAAAGATTTTTATTTGTTTTTGAAGAGAGCAAGTATCTACGAGAACCTACCTACCCTAAGGAATTCGTCTGTGTAAATGTCCTTTAAAGTAGTGCCATCCCACCATTGAGAGGTAGGTAGCACCACCGTTGGAGGTGTTCGGGTCAATTCGAGTTTAGGGACATTGTGGTCACCGAGCAATGGGAAGACACCTTAGAAGCTACCCTCATGCCATTGATCTTTTATTCCGAGGCAACCGTTCCGAGGCAACTTATTCGAGGCAACTTTGTTTTAGGCAACTAGATCAATGGACACAAGGACTTACTAAGACGTCCTATAGTCGACGGCCACGTTTCGAGGGACAAGGCAACAATGTGATCACCGGAGTAATGGGAAGACACCTTAGAAGCTACCCTCATGCCAGATTCCCGGATCATGAGGACTTACTAAGACGTCCTCTACTCGACGACCACCGTTCGAAAGGCAACAGTGAGACGTACCCTAAGGGTGGTGTGTGCGCATTGTGTGTCATGTTTCAATTATTTGTCTTGTCATGTTTGTTGTGATCTACGCTTGATTTTAATTAGGACATTCATTCTTGCATGCGTATTTAACAGTTATAAAGTTGCAGAAAAATAAATCTAAGGCTATTACAAATGGCGCGGGTCCACATCGCCAAAATTAAACCGGACCCGATTTAGCGGAAAATAAATAAAGCGAAGTAAATAAAAGTGCGAAAAGTAAAATTACACGGCTTTGGGAGATTTACATAATTATAATAAACGATAAAAATAAATCGTGCGAAATTAAATGATTAAACAATGGGCGTTGGACCCTTTTGCAAAATATTAAAAGTTAATGAGAATTAAAATTAAAAATTAAATATTTTTGGTATTTTGTGTTTTTTTTAGATTTAAAAGAAAAAGAAAAAAGATTAGTTAAAATTAAAATGCTATGCTAAATCCTAATTCTAAATTTTTTTAGTTTATTGTGAAAAATATTGAAATTTGACCTAATTTAAATCTAATTTATTTATGTACAAATTACTCATGAAAATAATAAATAAAATAAGCAATATTATTACAAAAAAAAAAAAAAGGGGAAAATAAAAAGGATTAAGATCAACAATTAAACCTAAATTCTATATTTTTTATATTTTGTTATGAAAAGAATTAAAATTAAAAAAAACCTAGTTATACTAAATTCAATTACACAATTTATTCATGAAAATAAAATAATTAAAATAAAATATTTATTGCATTTTTTATCCTTTTCTGGATTTTTATGATGTTTTTATATTTTGTTAAAAAGAGAAAATTAATTAATTAAAGCAATAAAAATAAATAACACAATAATTAAAATAATAAAAAGAAAAGAAAAGCAAACCAGGGGGGGTTCAGGCCCCAGATGGAGGTATAGGCCTGGAGATTCTGGCCCATTAACGTTGGAAATTGGTTGACTTTTTGAATCACATATAACGCGTTGGACTATGGTACATGATGCTCTCCCAATCTTTGCCCTTGGCTTGATCTCATGGGACGCGTGGCTGCCTGATGGTGAGGGAATATGGTGCACCTGGACGTTAGCAAAGCATAGAATTTCATATTGAAAAATAGCATGGAAATTTTCCAGACCTGGGACTTGAACCCAGGTCTTGAAGGTTACAAGCGTTGTCCCTGCCCACTGAGCCATTTGTATTTCATTTAACAAATAATAAACAATAAATAATATAAGAAGAACACGTTAGTGCTTTTGGAAATTCGCGCGAAATTCAAATGGACCTATCACCAATTGACACGATGCCTTCGTCTTCCTCACCCTGTAAAACAAAACACTATGGGAACGGTTTTCGTAGCGTTGCAAAAAGGTGCCTATTGAAAAATAGCGATTAGAACCATGGGCTTCATAAATTGTTCGCGAGTATATGTTCTTCTTCGTCTCTAAGCACTGAGCTCAACCATGGTATTCATGGGTCCTGATTTTTCCTCTATACAAAATCCCCAATTTCAGAAACCTGTAACCCTAAAAAACGCGCATGGTGGATTCACGTATGGCTAATGAAAATGCAATCAAACATGTCAGTTAGCTTAGAAACATCATTGTGATCATGAATACATAAATAAAAATGCACAAATATGCTTGAATCATGCTATGCGAATTCAGAAATTTTGATGTACAGTTTGACTTAGGGGTACCAATTCAAGGCGTTCTGGTTGTTGTTAATGATTGAGAGACGTTCAAGGATGTCTCAGGATGATGATAGGACAAGAATGGGAGCTTGAATCGACCTCTAAGGCACTTTTCAGATTTGAGTTTTTAAGAAAAATTTTCAATATGCAATGGCTTGTTTGGGCGTAGCTTGCCCTCCTCTTTCATTAGGTTTATGATTCTGAGTATGTATAGAGCATGCTAGGTCAACAAAACTACACAAAATCTCAAGCATTCATTGTTTTACATATTTGATTTTATGAAATCTTTTTGAATCTTTTTTCATGGTTTTTGTGTCAATTAGGTCTCAATCAAGCCAAAACCATCTATATTAGCATGTGCACGAAATATTAAGTTCAAATCATGCATAAAAAGATTTTTTAGGTTAGGTTTATATTTTTCATGTATTAAAATAATTTAAATGAATTAATATTAATATAAATTCAAATAAATAATTAAAAAATATGAAAATGCTTCCCTTTGGGCCTAATGGTCGTGCATAGGCTTGGCATGAAGAAACTTGGAAGAAAAATGGGCCCATTTGCATTTTTAGGCCTTTTGCATCAATGTTGACTTTTCAAAATTCCCAAAAATTTCCCAACTTCCACAAGGCATAACTTGGTCAATTTTTAAGCTTTTCACATGTTCTTGGACATTTTGGAAAGGTCTTTGAGTCCTCTAACCAATGCCTTTGGTCCCATGTAATTTTGATTTACCAATCTCAAGTTATGTCCTTTGACTTAAAGTCACTTTTTGTTGACTTTTGAAAATGACCTATAATGTTGAAATTGATAACTTTTTGTGAGAGCATTTCTTGGACTTGAAATATGAAGATGAATTGTAGGAAATGTCTTTCTCTTCAAAATGAGCTTTGGATGGAATTTTTCTGATAATCCATGTGAAAGTTATGCCCTGGTCAATTTCAGTTGACTTTTTCAGCTGTCCAAATATAGCAACTTTTGCATCTTTGATGATTTCTGAGCCAAAATTTGAGAATCATGATCAAGCATTGATCAAATGATGTTTGTGGCTTCAAAATGATATGTTGACCAAAAATTTGAACTTTTGACTGTCAAATGACCATTTTACCCCTACAGTTGACTGTAGTGCAATCTAGGGTTTTGACTGTGCAATTTTGAGCTGAATGCCTTGAAACTTGACATGAGGATACTTGACCATCTTTGTAGGCCTATGAAACTTGATTGGTCCTTTGAAAAGTTCATTTGCTTGACCAGAACTCAAACCCTAGTTTTGACTGTATAGGAGACAGTTGAGCTGCATAGTCCTTGGGGAATTTTGTGACCTTGACTTTGACAATTCTTGATGAATATGGGAGGGCAAATTTTGGGGTACAACAGTTGCTCCTGTTCAATCTTCTTAGACCTGAGGATGCAGATTGGCTGACGTGCCTTTCGTAATCCGAGGGTAGAAGATGATTGGACACTAGAGTGCCCAGAAATTTGCGCTCACATAGTGGTGGTGATGGGGGGAATGGGCTTATAGATGCCATTTGGTGATTGCTGGATAGGGTGATGGGCTTATAGATGCCATCTGGATGTTGATTGTGTAGGATGATGGGCTTAGCGAGAACCTGCATACCTGCAAAAGAACAAATGAATACCTGACACGTTGCAGGAGCTGGTTTTCAGATGCTTGGCATAGATATGTCCCGACTGGTTACAGGAGCTGAGTCTGGAGCTTCAAACGGCGATGAATGAACCAGGGATAGTTACCATCTTAGTATGAACGGTAAGAGAACCTTGGGCGAATTTAACTTCAACAACGCTCGTTGAGAAAAATCTTGGGTGTCTTCTACTGGGATAAGAATCAGGGAGATCTTAGGGTCGATCTGACTGAACCAGAGAAGGCCTTTGGCTGGATAAGCATCAGAAAAATCTTAGGGTCAATTTAACTGAACCGGACAAGGTCTTGGAATATCTTCAACTGGATAAGCATCAGGGAGATCTTAGGGTCGATCTGACTGAACCAGAGAAGGCCTTTGACTGGATAAGCATCAGGAAAATCTTAGGGTCGATTTAACTGAACCGGACAAGGTCTTGCAACGTCTTCAACTGGATAAGTATCAGGGAGATCTTAGGGTCGATCTGACTGAACCAGAGAAGGCCTTGGACTGGGTAAGAATCAGGAAAATCTTAGGGTCGATTTAACTGAACCGGTCTAGGTCTTGAAACGTCTTCAACTGGATAAGTATCAGGGAGATCTTAGGGTCGATCTGACTGAACCAGAGAAGGCCTTGGACTGGGTAAGAATCAGGAAAATCTTAGGGTCGATTTAACTGAACCGGTCTAGGTCTTGGAATATCTTCAACTGGATAAGTATCAGGGAGATCTTAGGGTCGATCTGACTGAACCAGAGAAGGCCTTGGACTGGGTAAGAATCAGGAAAATCTTAGGGTCGATTTAACTGAACCGGTCTAGGTCTTGAAACGTCTTCAACTAGATAAGTATCAGGGAGATCTTAGGGTCGATCTGACTGAACCAGAGAAGGCCTTGGACTGGGTAAGAATCAGGAAAATCTTAGGGTCGATTTAACTGAACCGGTCTAGGTCTTGGAATATGTGATTGAGACTTTAAACTGCATCTTTCCTGAAAAGTAAAAGTCAGTCATATGCAACGCATGATATGGATCAAGCAATGATGTTTTCAACATAAAGGGGACTTGTATGATACAATGCGTTATGTATGCTATAATGATGTATGTAATGTTTTATGTATGTTTTCGTCTAGGAAAGTGAATCCTTGACGGGTGCCGGGAAGTTGTATCCTGGGCTGACGTTGAAGAATAGATTTCGCTTCCGCTGGGGATGATAGCTGCAAGACTACCGGTAGTAGAAGATAACTCCGTTGCGGAATAAACTTGGCAAATAAAGCTTCTGCGGGGAGAAAAGATACTCTGACGACCATGCTGGGAAGCAATACCCTGTGGGGATAGAGATGCTTTGCTGAATGTTGACAGTAGTTTACTGAGGATACCCTTGTTGTGTAGGAAGTGTTGACGGAC
The DNA here is from genome assembly GCA_948472305.1 of Vicia faba. Classification (NCBI taxonomy): domain Eukaryota; kingdom Viridiplantae; phylum Streptophyta; class Magnoliopsida; order Fabales; family Fabaceae; genus Vicia; species Vicia faba. Next base: position 1,387,271,426 of record OX451736.1, read on the forward strand.
TTCGCTGGGGTAAGAAGACTTTATCGACGATGCTCTTTCCGTGGCTTTTGGCTGAGGATAACCCAGTTATATCCTGTTAAGGAAATAACTCTTTAAATCAAGCCGGACGACGCGTTCGTGCTCTGCGAGGAGATAAGCTTCCAGAATCTACTGGGGATAAGCTTATTGCTTGGGGATATATGAATTCCAACTTTCTTGGGGAAGCCGGATTGGACTTTCTGGGGAAGTTTTGGTATGCTGGGGAGGTGACTCCTTTGAATGTTGAGATACCGCCGGGGAACAATCTTTAGGCCAAGACTGCCGGGGATACTTGTTAAGAATATATGCTGCTGGGGAATGTTTGAGATCGACTGGTGGATACTCAATTTCCTTGATAATTGATGATTGCCTTGTTTGAGGAGAGTCTACTGCTTGCTGGCTCATTCTCTGGGGAACTAAGGTGTCTGGTTATGTTCTTTAGCCGAACCTACCCTGGTACCTTGGAGGACAGCATAACTAGATTGCTTGGACAACTCTTTATTGCCCCTGTTTCTGATGTAGGGAGAGGAGGGCCTCACAGTCGTTGATGGACAAACCTTCTTCTGGTAGGCAGGTGACAAGATGACCGAACATAGTCGTACGCTTTGATCCCTGACTTTTGCCTGGACCGCCCTTTCGGGTTTTCAGTCCACCGGGATACCCATTTTTGCCCAAGCCGCCTTTTCAGGTTTTCGACTCGCCGGGTGTACAGATTTTTCATTTCATCCCTTCATTTTGCCCGAACCCTTTTGGTTCGCCGGGAAGCCCTTATTTTTTCCTAGGTGTGTCAACCTAGCGGGTCTTTGATTCTGCGTAGTATATTTTTTTCCGACTATGTCCGCTCTCATAATGTAGGGAGTTGCCCCTGTTAGAATTTGTGTTGTCATGCCCCCAGAAGATGTTTGATCAGGCAAGATTCGTTGTTGAGATGCCCCAAGCGACTCAGGCAGAGATTTGCCCTAGGCTATTTGGCCTTTGAGAGATTCTTCGAATCTTGACTGAACTGCCCCAGATAATAGACCATGATCATGTCATGCCCCTTGATTGGAAGTGCTTTTGTTCATCAGGCATTCATCGTGCGAACTTCTATGCTGTTCAAACAAAGAGTCATATGCAAACAAAGTTATGTTGAAAATGCAAAGCCTATGTCTGTCTTGAATTTTGAAAATGCATTTTTTGTAATATAGTGCGGTGTCAACTCAAGATTTTACAACAAACCTTCAGGAGTCGGGATACCTTCGTAACAGTATGCTTTCGAACTAACCCATGCTTCAGCTAGGACTTTTGAGGGTTATAACGTGGCCTGGTTCACGGTTTAAGAAACAAAGGATAAAGGCTCAAATTATTTGTACCCACCCACTCTTCGTGATATTCTCCAAACCTAAACTCAGTTGATCGTGTGTTAGACCTTGTTTTGAGTCTTTGCTTTGATTTCCAATGATGGTTCGGATATTGATGATTTATTTTGAATGGGCAGTCATTTCTTTTGTTGAGGGTTTGTATGACCTCTTTCTTGGTTTTGTTATCCCTTTCTTTTTTGCCTGAACTGTTTCCTTTTTTGGAATTACAGTCAGCGGGATGCCCCAGTTTCATAAGTCTCTTTTCATAGGTTTAGACTTTTTTGGGCTTTTCATTTATGAATTTTGATGATGACTGCCTGTCCTTTTGATTGTTCTGAACCATCACTGTCTTTGTTCGTTTTGTAAAGATGCACTTGGATCAACTGAGAGAATTACCCTGCCCCAGGTTATGATTAAGGGTTCTGATTTTCGAAAATAAAAACTCCTACTTCTTTGGCTCTGATGGGTTGACGAGGGATTATCATCCTTATAACTCCAGTGTTTAGGAATTGAAACAATGCCTGTACCTCATCAGCGGGGTCTGTTCAAAAGCATACTGTGATTATTGCGGTATCGTTTTCGTCATCCTCCCTCAAGAGGCTTAGAATCTTGGATCAAGAGTTGACATCAGAAAAACTATGAAAATAATTTGCGTATAGTGAATACGAATATATTGATTCAAAATAGACATAAGCGATGCATTAATGAAATAACAATGTTTTAACAATGAGTAAATGTTTGAACAAAAGAGAGTTGCAACTTGAACATTCGAATGAACAAAAGTTTCCTAGTCTCGGAGCTTGTCACTTTAACTGATGAGCCTTGGAGGAATGGTAGAAAAATTCAACCTGTCCATCTTGTGTGAACTCCACTGTCCCTTCATCGATCAGGTTCTGGATTTTGTTCCTCAGCTCCCAACATTCATTGGTATCATGTCCTGGGCTAGCAGAGTGGTAGGCACACCTCTTATTGGGATCATAGGCAGGAGATGCTGTGTTGGGGTTCCGGGGATGAGCCTTTAATGTGATCAGATTCAACCTCAATAGGCGTTGCAAAGCTTGAAACAGCGACATGTTGAGCTGGGTGAATTGCCTCCTGGGCTTGTCTGGCTGAACTTGGCGAGGTTGGCGCTGAATTTGTGGCACTGGAGTCATTTGAGGAGCTTTCCCCTTATCCTCTTGTCTCGAGGATGATTGGATGATGAATGGCTTTTTACCCTCAGATGTTTGCCCCAGTAGGTTACCCTGAAGCAGTTGGTTGAAGAGAAACCAGAGCTCCTCTTGTCTTTGAACTAGGCAGTGAATGACATTCTTCTGTCCCAGCATCTGGGCTTTCATAGCATCCATCTCAGCTTGTAGGTGTTCCAACTTTCCATCCTCAGCATTGACCCTGACGGAGGTCTCCGTGAGAAGTGTCCTTAGCTCCTCTTGCCCCTTGGATAGATTCAGGAGGATTTCCCCGAACCGAGTCTCTTGATCAAGAAAGTTCTAGTTGTCTTGTGGGCAAGCCATTGCTGAAATAAACAGCGAGAAGGGTGAGTGACCTGCAAAGAACGGGTATCTGTAATGCAATGATATGTATGATATGCATGCAATGTTTTCAAGGATCTCGAAGGGTAGAAAAAAAATTTGTTAGAATTGGGAACTGGCAACTTGATTGAAGGAACTTCCTGTTGTAGAGAGCCCTTCTTCAAGGGTCAAAGGCTCACCATATCCAGTGGGTCATAGCCCCTGACAACCTTGGCTAGAGGAAAATAAATCCTCTTTGCCCCTTGCTAGATGTTTGATTCATCATGACCTGCATCACAAGCCTTTGGGAACCTTGAAATGGGTTAGGATGTATGCAATGGTATGCAATGGTATGATGTCATGCTATGCATGGGGTGATGTAGGTAAACCCTGTTATGAGCCCTTATTAAGGACTATAAACAGAAACCTGCAAGAAACTTAGGATACCCTGTTATGAGTCCCAATTAAAGACTAAAACAAACCCTACAAGAAACTCGGTAAACCTTGTTATGAGTCCTAGTTAAGGACTATAAACAAAACCTGCAAGAAACTCGGTAAACCTTGTTATGAGTCCTAGTTAAGGACTATAAACAAAACCTGCAAGAAGTTTAGATGTCAGATAACAAGCATGCAAGTAATCCAAGTTTGAAGGCACACAAGACACACAAAAGATCCCTTAGAGTTTAGGCCAGCATGGGGTCTGGGTATTACCCTCTTGAAGTTGGTGGGCTCAACCTGTCCTATCAGAAGTAACCGGGTTCTAAGGGTCCCAATATCACGGGATTGCTTTCATTGTTCATCGTTTCGATTTAGCCACTGAACTGGCGACCGAAATATTCCAGGAAAGCAACCCTCAATTGAGCGTAGTATCGAGTATCAACCAACCTCGGACTGCACCAAAGTCAGTTATCTCACTACCCTAAAGAGGCCAAGATAGTTCAATTAAGGTTCCTAAGGTCTGTTGATGCTTCATGACACCACGCGGAGGCCCCGTACTCTCCTTGACTGAACTCAAGGGTTACCGGTACACACCAAAGTGCCACATCAACGTAGCAGACTGTTTCAACCATGTCGGTATACCCCGCACAGTTCCCTCACAGCCTTGTTGCTACTTTCTAAGAAGGTATCCCCCAGATCCGGGTTTAGGATCTATAGAACTCCCAAGACGGTCCCACAATTTAAAGCAAGCAAGGAAAGCAATTGAAAACACAGTGATCTTAGTCCTAAGGTACACCTCACTTTAAGTTATGTCCCCAGCAGAGTCGCCAGTTCTGTGATCGGTGGATCTGGAACTGACTGTTTAACGCTGGTTCGCGAAAATGTCGCGGAAGCAAGAGTCGCCACCGTCTTTTATTTTCTCCAAATGGAAAGGACAAAAGCACAGAAAAATTCCTTAAAGAGATTGCTCTCGGTTCGGGAGGTAGATTATAGAAAGGGAAGGTGTTAGCACCCTTTCTATCCATGGTTATCCATGGGCTCTTAGATACTTGCTCAATGTGTTTTCAAAATGTTTACTTTTCAATGTGGGTTTTAAAAAGTTTCTTTGAAAGTTTCAGATCGACTCATGCGTCAGAGTGTTTGAAAAATTGCTTTGAAAGCTTTTGAAAAGTGTCGGTGTGAAAAGATTTTTGTTTGTTTTTGAAGAGAGCAAGTATCTACGAGAACCTACCTACCCTAAGGAATTCGTCTGTGTAAATGTCCTTTAAAGTAGTGCCATCCCACCATTGAGAGGTAGGTAGCACCACCGTTGGAGGTGTTCGGGTCAATTCGAGTTTAGGGACATTGTGGTCACCGAGCAATGGGAAGACACCTTAGAAGCTACCCTCATGCCATTGATCTTTTATTCCGAGGCAACCGTTCCGAGGCAACTTATTCGAGGCAACTTTGTTTTAGGCAACTAGATCAATGGACACAAGGACTTACTAAGACGTCCTATAGTCGACGGCCACGTTTCGAGGGACAAGGCAACAATGTGATCACCGGAGTAATGGGAAGACACCTTAGAAGCTACCCTCATGCCAGATTCCCGGATCATGAGGACTTACTAAGACGTCCTCTACTCGACGACCACCGTTCGAAAGGCAACAGTGAGACGTACCCTAAGGGTGGTGTGTGCGCATTGTGTGTCATGTTTCAATTATTTGTCTTGTCATGTTTGTTGTGATCTACGCTTGATTTTAATTAGGACATTCATTCTTGCATGCGTATTTAACAGTTATAAAGTTGCAGAAAAATAAATCTAAGGCTATTACAAATGGCGCGGGTCCACATCGCCAAAATTAAACCGGACCCGATTTAGCGGAAAATAAATAAAGCGAAGTAAATAAAAGTGCGAAAAGTAAAATTACACGGCTTTGGGAGATTTACATAATTATAATAAACGATAAAAATAAATCGTGCGAAATTAAATGATTAAACAATGGGCGTTGGACCCTTTTGCAAAATATTAAAAGTTAATGAGAATTAAAATTAAAAATTAAATATTTTTGGTATTTTGTGTTTTTTTTAGATTTAAAAGAAAAAGAAAAAAGATTAGTTAAAATTAAAATGCTATGCTAAATCCTAATTCTAAATTTTTTTAGTTTATTGTGAAAAATATTGAAATTTGACCTAATTTAAATCTAATTTATTTATGTACAAATTACTCATGAAAATAATAAATAAAATAAGCAATATTATTACAAAAAAAAAAAAAAAAGGGGAAAATAAAAAGGATTAAGATCAACAATTAAACCTAAATTCTATATTTTTTATATTTTGTTATGAAAAGAATTAAAATTAAAAAAAACCTAGTTATACTAAATTCAATTACACAATTTATTCATGAAAATAAAATAATTAAAATAAAATATTTATTGCATTTTTTATCCTTTTCTGGATTTTTATGATGTTTTTATATTTTGTTAAAAAGAGAAAATTAATTAATTAAAGCAATAAAAATAAATAACACAATAATTAAAATAATAAAAAGAAAAGAAAAGCAAACCAGGGGGGGGGGTTCAGGCCCCAGATGGAGGTATAGGCCTGGAGATTCTGGCCCATTAACGTTGGAAATTGGTTGACTTTTTGAATCACATATAACGCGTTGGACTATGGTACATGATGCTCTCCCAATCTTTGCCCTTGGCTTGATCTCATGGGACGCGTGGCTGCCTGATGGTGAGGGAATATGGTGCACCTGGACGTTAGCAAAGCATAGAATTTCATATTGAAAAATAGCATGGAAATTTTCCAGACCTGGGACTTGAACCCAGGTCTTGAAGGTTACAAGCGTTGTCCCTGCCCACTGAGCCATTTGTATTTCATTTAACAAATAATAAACAATAAATAATATAAGAAGAACACGTTAGTGCTTTTGGAAATTCGCGCGAAATTCAAATGGACCTATCACCAATTGACACGATGCCTTCGTCTTCCTCACCCTGTAAAACAAAACACTATGGGAACGGTTTTCGTAGCGTTGCAAAAAGGTGCCTATTGAAAAATAGCGATTAGAACCATGGGCTTCATAAATTGTTCGCGAGTATATGTTCTTCTTCGTCTCTAAGCACTGAGCTCAACCATGGTATTCATGGGTCCTGATTTTTCCTCTATACAAAATCCCCAATTTCAGAAACCTGTAACCCTAAAAAACGCGCATGGTGGATTCACGTATGGCTAATGAAAATGCAATCAAACATGTCAGTTAGCTTAGAAACATCATTGTGATCATGAATACATAAATAAAAATGCACAAATATGCTTGAATCATGTTATGCGAATTCAGAAATTTTGATGTACAGTTTGACTTAGGGGTACCAATTCAAGGCGTTCTGGTTGTTGTTAATGATTGAGAGACGTTCAAGGATGTCTCAGGATGATGATAGGACAAGAATGGGAGCTTGAATCGACCTCTAAGGCACTTTTCAGATTTGAGTTTTTAAGAAAAATTTTCAATATGCAATGGCTTGTTTGGGCGTAGCTTGCCCTCCTCTTTCATTAGGTTTATGATTCTGAGTATGTATAGAGCATGCTAGGTCAACAAAACTACACAAAATCTCAAGCATTCATTGTTTTACATATTTGATTTTATGAAATCTTTTTGAATCTTTTTTCATGGTTTTTGTGTCAATTAGGTCTCAATCAAGCCAAAACCTTCTATATTAGCATGTGCACGAAATATTAAGTTCAAATCATGCATAAAAAGATTTTTTAGGTTAGGTTTATATTTTTCATGTATTAAAATAATTTAAATGAATTAATATTAATATAAATTCAAATAAATAATTAAAAAATATGAAAATGCTTCCCTTTGGGCCTAATGGTCGTGCATAGGCTTGGCATGAAGAAACTTGGAAGAAAAATGGGCCCATTTGCATTTTTAGGCCTTTTGCATCAATGTTGACTTTTCAAAATTCCCAAAAATTTCCCAACTTCCACAAGGCATAACTTGGTCAATTTTTAAGCTTTTCACATGTTCTTGGACATTTTGGAAAGGTCTTTGAGTCCTATAACCAATGCCTTTGGTCCCATGTAATTTTGATTTACCAATCTCAAGTTATGGCCTTTGACTTAAAGTCACTTTTTGTTGACTTTTGAAAATGACCTATAATGTTGAAATTGATAACTTTTTGTGAGAGCATTTCTTGGACTTGAAATATGAAGATGAATTGTAGGAAATGTCTTTCTCTTCAAAATGAGCTTTGGATGGAATTTTTCTGATAATCCATGTGAAAGTTATGCCCTGGTCAATTTCAGTTGACTTTTTCAGCTGTCCAAATATAGCAACTTTTGCATCTTTGATGATTTCTGAGCCAAAATTTGAGAATCATGATCAAGCATTGATCAAATGATGTTTGTGGCTTCAAAATGATATGTTGACCAAAAATTTGAACTTTTGACTGTCAAATGACCATTTTACCCCTACAGTTGACTGTAGTGCAATCTAGGGTTTTGACTGTGCAATTTTGAGCTGAATGCCTTGAAACTTGACATGAGGATACTTGACCATCTTTGTAGGCCTATGAAACTTGATTGGGCCTTTGAAAAGTTCATTTGCTTGACCAGAACTCAAACCCTAGTTTTGACTGTATAGGAGACAGTTGAGCTGCATAGTCCTTGGGGAATTTTGTGACCTTGACTTTGACAATTCTTGATGAATATGGGAGGGCAAATTTTGGGGTACAACACACGACCATTAGGCCCAAAAGGAAGTTTTTCTCCATTTTTATTTATTTATTTGGATTATTTATCATTTATAATTCATTTAATTAAATAAAATGCACAAAAAATACAAACCTAATGAAAACAAATCTTTTTATGCAGGTTTGGACTCAATATTTCGTGTAAATACAAAAGGGGAAAGATTTGAAGCTGATTGGCATGATTGAGAGCAAAATGCACATGGAAAAGATTTGAAAAATCTTAAGAAAATCAAATATTGAAAACTATCAATGCAATGGATTTTGTGCAAATTTGTTGACCTAATGCCTTCATTATATGATCAGGAATGCAAACCTAATGCTTGGACACTCTCAGCTGCGCTCAGAAGCCATACACAACATTGAAAATTTTCCATAAAAATACAAAACTGATTTCAAGGTTATAGGTGGTTTTAAGCCCTAATACTCATCCCAAAAGCTTGCTCGTGGATTCCTGATCATATCCCAACTCCAAACATCCTTCAAAACTCCAGGAATTGGTAGAGATAACTCAAACTGTAAAGCAAAATTCTTGAAATCGTATAGCATAATTCAAGCATCTTTTTGCATTTTTCTTTATTGATTCATGCTCATAATGATGTTTCTAAGCTAACCAACGTATTCAATTGTGTTTTGGTGCCACATATGCGAATCTACCATGTTTGGATATTAGGGTTTGCAGGTTTTGAAATTGGGGTTTTTGCAATCAAGAAAAATTAGAGGCTAGGACTAAGACCACTAAGTTCAACGCGTCTGGACGATGAGAATGGTGTATTCGCGATGAATTTATGATCAATAGATTCCTATTCGCTATTTTTTGATATGGCCTCTATGGCAACGGGTTAAAACCGTTGCTTTCTGTTTTTATGTTTCAGAAAATAAAAGAGAGAACGAAGAAGAAGGACTCGTGGCAGTGGGGGATACGTGGGTTTGAATTTCGCGCGTCTAACTTATTCACGTGTTATCTTCTTTTATTATGTTTATTGCTTACTAATATAATAAACGCGTTGAAGTGCTTCAGTGGTGCAGGTGTCACTTTGCAAAGTCCAAGACCTGGGTTCGAACCCCAGGTCTGTATCATTCTCAACAATATTTTTCCAAAGACGTTCCCATGCAATACTGGTATGAAGACGCATCATATACCCCAGACCAAGCCTTGACACGTCCCCCTGGAGATCAAACCAAAGGCTTAGATTTGAAGAGTACCATGTACCTCAGTCAACGCTTCAGCATACCATTCAAAAAGTCAAATGGACTTAGGATGTTTTGGGCCAGAATTTCACAATTGAAACCTCCAATTTGGGGCTACCCCCCCCCCCCCCCCCTGGTTTGCCTTTACTATTAAATTCTTCTTTTATTTTATTTATTTCTTATTCTTGTTTTAATTATTATTTTTATTACTGTTTATTTAATTAATTTATTTTTTTTAACAAAATACAAAAATATCATAAAAATCAGAAAAAGGCAAAAAATATAATTTTTATTTTATTATCTCCATAAATAAATTACATGTACATATTTAGTTTAATTAGGTTATAATTTTAATCCTTTTAATAACTAAAATCCAAAAATAGAATTAGGCTTAATTTTTATTCTTCTTACTTTCTTTTTTTTATTTATTTCCCATAATTAAATTTTATATGTAAATAAACTTAGTTTTAATTAGGTTATGATTTCATTCTTTTTAACAACTAAAAATCCAAAAAAATATAGAATTAGGTTAATTAGCAATTTTGATTCCTTTTCATATTTTGCCCTTTTTTTTTCACAGTAATAATTATTTATTTATTTATTTTATTTTTTTATAATTAAATGTATATAAATAACTTAGATTTAAATTAGGTTAAAAATTCAATCTTTTTCGCAATAAATTTAAAAAAAAAACGTTAGAACTAGGGTTTAGCATTTGATTTTTAATTTCAATAACTTCTTTTTCTTTTAAATCTTAAAAAACATAAAAATACCAAAAACATTTAATTTTTCATTTTTATTTTAATTCCTCATTAATCTTAATTGTTTGTAAAAGGGTCCAACGCCCGTCGCTTTAATTATTTTGTTTCGCGCATTTTACTTTGTCGCTTATTATAATTATGTACATGTCCCAAAGCCTTGTAATAATTTTATTTCTCGCACTTTTATTCGCTTTATTTATTTTTCAGTCAAATCGGGTCCGGTTTAATTTTGGCGATGTGGACCCGCGCCATTTGTAATAGCCTTAGATTTATTTTTCTGCAAACTTTATAACTGTTAAATAAGCATGCAAGAATGAATGGCCTAATTAAAATCAAGCGTAGAACACAAATAAACATGACAAGACAAATAACTGAAACATGACACACAGTTCGCACACACCACCCCTAGGGTACGCCTCACTGTTGCCTTTCGAAAGGTGATCGTCGAGTAGAGGACGTCTTAGTAAGTCCTCATGATCCGGGAACCTGGCATGAGGGTAGCTTCTAAGGTGTCTTCCCATTGCTCCGGTGATCACCATGTCCCGAACCTCGAATTGACCCGAACACCTCCAACGGTGGTGCTACCTACCTCTCAATGGTGGGATGGCACTACTTTAAAGGACATTTACACAGACGAATTCCTTAGGGTAGGTAGGTTCTCGTAGATACTTGCTCTCTTCAAAAACAAACAAAAATCTTTTCACACCGACACTTTTCAAAAGCTTTCAAAACAAATTTTTCAAACACTCTGACGTATGAGTCGAACTGAAATTTTTCAAAGAAACTTTTTTAAAACCCACATTGAAAAGCAAACAAACCATTTTTTGAAAACACATTGAGCGAGTATCTAAGAGCCCATGGATAACCATGGATAGAAAGGGTGCTAACACCTTCCCTTTCTATAACCTACCTCCCGAACCGAGAGCAATCTCTTTAAGGATTTTTTCTGTGCTTTTGTCCTTTCCATTTGGAGAAAATAAAAGACGGTGGCGACTCTTGCTTCCGCGACATTTCGCGAACCAGCGTTAAACAGTCAGTTCCAGATCCACCGATCACAGAACTGGCGACTCTGCTGGGGATATCTTATAAAGTGAGGTGTACCTTAGGACTAAGATCACTGTGTTTTCAATTGCTTTGACTTGTTTGCTTTAAATTGTGGGACTGTCTTGGGAGTTCTATAGATCCTAAACCCGGATCTGGGGGATACCTTTCTTAGAAAGTAGCAACAAGGCTGTGAGGGAACTGTGCGGGGTATACCGACATGGTTGAAACAGTCTGCTACGTTGATGTGGCACTTTGGTGTGTACCGGTAACCCTTGAGTTCAGTCAAGGAGAGTACGGGGCCTCCGCGTGGTGTCGTGAAGCATCAACAGACCGTAGGAACCTTAATTGAACTATCTTGGCCTCTTTAGGGTAGTGAGATAACTGACTTTGGTGCAGTCCGAGGTTGGTTGATACTCGATACTACACTCAATTGAGGGTTGCTTTCCTGGAATATTTCGGTCGCCAGTTAAGTGGCTAAACCGAAACGATGAACAATGAAAGCAATCCCGTGATATTGGGAACCTTAGAACCCGGTTACTTTGATTAGGACAGGTTGAGCCCACCAACTTCAAGAGGGTACTACCCAGACCCCATGCTGGCCTAAACCCTAAGGGCTCTTTTGTGTGACTTGTGTGCCTTCGTACTTGACTATCTGCGTGCTTGTTACCTGACACTTGTTTCTTGCAGGTCTTGTTTATAGTCCTTAGTTGGGACTCATAACAGGGTACTAAGTTTCTTGCAGGTTTTGGTTTGTAGTCCTTAATTGGGACTCATAGCAGGGTTTACCTACATCACCCCATGCATAGCATGACATCATACCATTGCATACCATTGCATACATCCTAACCCATTTCAAGGATCTCAAGGGCTTGTGATGCAGGTCATGATGAACCAACTGCCCAGCAAGGGGCAAGGAGGATTTATTTTCCTCTAGCCAAGGTTGTCAGGGGCTATGACCCACTGGATATGGTGAGCCTTTGACCCTTGACGAAGGACTCTCAACAAAATGAAGTTCTTACAATCAAGCTACCGGTTCCAAATGCTAATAAAGTTTCTCTGTTTACCCCGCGAGGTCCTTGAGAACATTACATGCATGTCATACATCTCATTGCATTGCAGGTATCCCTTTGACAGGTTGCTTACCCTTCTCCGCTGTTTATTTCAGCCGTTCGTCATGAATCCTGAATCATCAGCCGAGCAGACTATCAAGGATCTCCAGGCTCAGAACGCCCAGTTCCAAGAGCTGATCATGAATCTGACCCAGGGGCAACAAGATCTGAAAGCTCTGCTCTTGAAGAAGGACAAGAAGAAGAAAAGGACTGTTCTGATCAGCCCTAGACGCCGATCTGGGAATACACCGCAAATTGAAACTGAGAGGACAACCCCATCTGTGGGAAAAAGCAGTCATCAAGAGGAAAGGGTGCCCAATCCAGAAGTCTCTGACAATGAAACAGATTTCGACGACGAACAGTACCCTCCGGCTGAGGACAAGTACAAACAGTTGGAGGATAGGCTGAATGCTATGGAGACCCAACAAGTACCTGGGCTGGATCTTGGAGATTTGGGTTTGTCAACTGGTGTGGTTATTCCCCGGAAGTTCAAAGCACCATCCTTTACTAAGTATGACGGGGCGTCTTGCCCCAAGCTGCATCTAAGGTCCTATGTTCGGAGGATTCAGCCATATACGGTGGACAAGAATTTATGGATCCACTTCTTCCAGAAGAGTCTTTCAGGGACTCATCTCGAATGGTTCTATCAGCTGGATGGGACCAAGGTTCGTAACTGGGAGGAGTTGGCTGCTGCTTTCTACAAGCAGTATCAGTATAATGCCGACCTTGCCCCTACGCGTACCCAACTCCAGGGTATGTCGTTAGGATCAAGTGAAGGTTTTAAAGAATATGCGCAGAAATGGAGGGATCTTGCTGGAAGGGTACAACCACCTCTGACTGATCGGGAACTTGTGGACATGTTCTTGGGGACCTTGTCTGGTCCATTTTATAACCACCTGATTGGGAATTCATCTGCTGGATTCACAGATCTTATCTTGACTGGAGAGCGAATAGAAGCTGGTATCCGGTCTGGGAAAATTCAAGAGGTTGCACCTGCTGATAAAAAGCCTCATCATGGAAAGAAAGAATCCAATGCTGTGCACGGTAAAAAGAGCCGTCATGAGGCAGGGGCAATCCAAATCTCCAACCCCGGACCTGCTCAACAAGGACAGGGGCAGCAGCGCAAGGAGAAACGACAGTATACCAAACTCAACATGTCGCTGGATCAAGCACTGCAACAACTGTTGAAGACAGGGATGATCACCTTAAGGGCTCCTCTTCGGAATCCGAACACTTCTGCTCCCAATTATCATCCCAACGATAGGTGCGCATATCATTCAGATAGCCCGGGGCATACTACAGACAACTGCTGGCCTCTCAAGAACAAGATCCAAGATATGATCGACGCTGGAGAGATTCAGTTTGAAGTGCCAGAGACTCCGAATGTAGTCACTGCTCCGTTGCCCAATCATTGAAGCCTTTTGTTTATTTGAATTTTGAGTTGTATTTTTCATTGCTTATACAAACGATTAATGTCATAGCAAACTCTTTTATGTTATCAATGCATCGCATACGTCTGTTTTGAGAATTAATACAATTGTTTTCATTATATTCAAATTCCCTTTCATATTTTTTCTGATGATCAACTCTCGGTTAATAATTCTGAGCCTCTTGAGGGAGGATGACGAAAACGATACCGCAATCATTACAGTATGCTTTTGAAAAGACCCCGCTGATGAGGTACAGGCATTGTTTCAACCCCTAAACACTGGAGTTATAAGGATGATAATCCCTCGTCAACCCATCAGAGCCAAAGAAGTAGGAGTTTTTATTTTCGAAAATCAAAACCCTTAATCATAACCTGGGGCAGGGTAGTTCTCTCAGTTGACCCAAGTGCATAACGAATGGCACCAAAAAGATCCTTACAAAACAAAGAAAGACAGCGATGGTTCCGAATGATCAATAAAGACAGGCAGTCATCATCAAAATTCATAAATGAAAAGCCCAAAAAGTCTAAACCTACAAAGGGGACTTATGAAACTGGGGCATCCCGCTGACTGTAATTCCAAAAAGGAAACAGTTCAGGCAAAAAAGAAAGGGATAACAAAATCAAGAAAGAGGTCTCATAAACCCTCAACCAAAGCAAAAATGACTGCCTATTCAAAACAAGTTATCAACATCTGAACCATTATTGGAACATCAAAGCAAAGACTCAAGCAAGGTCTAACGCACGATCAACTGAGTTTAGGTTTGGAGAACATCACGAAGAGCGGGTGGGTACAAATAATTTGAGCCTTTATCCTTTGTTTCTTAAACCGTGAACCAAGCCACGTTATAACCCCTAAAAGTCCTAGCTGAAGCATGGGTTAGTTCGAAAGTATACTGTACGAAAGGTATCCTGACTCCTTAAGGCTACGGTAAATACAGAGTTGACATCATGTTTTACAAACATTCACATGTTTTATGAAAAGATGCATTTTCAAAATCTTCGAGACAGACATAAGCTTTGCGTTTTAACATAACTTTGTTTGCATATGACTTTTTGTTTAAACAGCATAAAAAATTTGCACGAGGAAAGTCTAATGAACAGAAGTACCTCCAATCAAGGGGCAGACATGAGCATTGTCCATTATCTGGGGCAGTCCAATCAAGATTCGGAGAATCTCTCAAAAGGCCAAAAAGCCTGGGGCAAATCTCCGCCTGAGTCACTTGGGGCACTCCAGCAACGAATCTTGCACGATCAGACACCTTCTGGTAATATGGCAACGCAAGCAGCCAGGGGCACCTCCCTGCATTCTAAGAGCGTGGACATAGTCGAAAATACTACGCAAAATCAAAGACCCGCTAGGTTGACATACCTAGGCAAAAATAAGGGATTCCCGGCGAACTAAAAGGGTTCGGGCAAAATGAAGGGATGAAACGAAAAATCTGTACACCCGGCAAGTCGAAAACCTGAAAGGGCGGCTTGGGCAAAAATGGGTATCCCGGTGGACTGAAAACCCGAAAGGGCGGTCCAGGAAAAAGTTAGGGATCAAAGCGTACGACTATGTCCCGAAGAAGGTTTGTCCGCCAACAACTATTAGCACCCCCACAAGAAACAGGGGCAATAAAGGTTGGTCTAAGCAGTCTGATTGTCCTATCCTCCAAGGCTTTAGGGTAAGTCCCGTTGAAGAACAAGATCAATACAGCTCAATACTTCCCCAGGAGAGTCTAATCTAGTTCCCCAGGAAAGTTGGAATTCATATCCCCAAGCAGCAAGCTTATCCCCAGTAAATTCTGGAAGCTTATCCCCTCGCAAGGCACGAACGCGTCGCCCGGCTTTATTCAAAGAGTTATTTCCTTAACAGGATATAACTGGGTTATCCTCAGCCAAAAGCCACGGAAAGATCGTCGTTGACACAGTCTTCCTATCCCCAGCGAAGTCCATTCATACTTCCAATACAGCAAGGTATCCTCAGTGAGTCATCCTCAACAAATCAGCAAAAGCATCTCCCCACAGAGTATTTCTTCCCAACATGGTCGCTAGAATATCTTTTTCTCCCCGCAGAATCCTCCATTCGCCAAGTTTATTCCCCAACGGAGTTATCTTCGTCTATTGGAATTCTTGCAACTATTCTTCAACATCAGCCCAGGATACGACTTCCCGGCACCCGTCAAGGATTTATTTTCTTAGACAAAAATACATTCATAAAACGTCACATACATCATTATAGCATGCATATGCATCATACTACACGAATCTCATTGATTTTGAAGACATACAGTTCATGCATCATGATTTTGCATCCAATTATGTCTCGCCTTTTCAGGAAAAAGATCAATACAAAAATGACTACTACCAACTAATCGCAATTCATTCTCGATATAGTTTCGGATATGATCCAGACATGGTGACGTTCTGATACTGCTTCTAGAATTCCTTCTCGATATAGTTTCGGATATGATCCAGATATGGTGACGTTCTGATACTGCTTCCAGAATTCCTTCTCGATATAGTTTCGGATATGATCCAGATATGGTGACGTTCTGATACTGCTTCCAGAATTCCTTCTCGATATAGTTTCGGATATGATCCAGATATGGTGACATTCTGATACTGCTTCCAGAATTCCTTCTCGATATAGTTTCGGATATGATCCAGACATGGTGACGTTCTGATGCTGCTTCCAGATTTCCTTCTAGATATAGTTTCGGATATGATCCAGAGATGGTGACGTTCTGATGCTGCTTCCAGATTTCCTTCTAGATATAGTTTCGGATATGATCCAGAGATGGTGACGTTCTGATGCTGCTTCCAGATTTCCTTCTAGATATAGTTTCAGATATGATCCAGATATGGTGACGTTCTTGATACTGCTTCCAGAAATCCCTTTTTTGATGTTTCCCTCTCCGACGATGAGTGTGAGGTGATATTCTCCCTATGGTTCCCTCTCCAACGGTGTGTGAGGTAGTAATCCCTTTTTTGATGTTTCCCTCTCCGACGATGAGTGTGAGGTGATATTCTCCCTATGGTTCCCTCTCCAACGGTGTGTGAGGTAGTAATCCCTTTTTTAGATGTTTCCCTCTCCGACGATGAGTGTGAGGTGATATTTTCTTATGGTTCCCTCTCCGACGGTGTGTGGGGTAGTAAGTCCTTTCCAGATGATTCTCTCTCTGACGATGAGTGTGAGGTAATAGTCTCTTATGTTTCTCTCTCCGATGGTGTGTGAGATGACAATTCCTTTTTCAGATGTTCCCCTCTCCGACGATGAGTGTGAGGTGATCATTCCTTTCAGATTTTAATCGCCTATGGTCCTCTGCCCAATACTGCGAAGATAATAATTCCCATCAAGATTTTTCTCAACGAGCGTTGTTGAGATTAAAATCATCCAAGGTTCTCTTATCATTCATGCTAAGGCAGTAACCATCCCTGGTTCATTCATCAGCGTTTGAAGCTCCAGACTCAGCTCCTGTAACCAGTCAGGACATATCTATACCAAGCATCTAAAGTCAGCTCCTGCAACATGTCAGGTACTCATTTTTCTTTTGCAGGTATGCAGGTTCTCGCTAAGGAATCTCCTACCCAGCAATCTCTAAATGGCATCTATAAGCCCATTCCCCCATCACTGTTACTATGTGAGTGCAAATTTCTGGGCACTCTAGTGTTCAATCATCTTCTACCCTCGGATTACGAAAGGCACGTCCGCCAATCTGCATCCTCAGGTCTAAGAAGATTGAACAGGGGCAACTGTTGCACCCCAAAATTTGCCCTCCCATATTCTCCAAGAAATTGCCAAGTCAGGTCACAAAATTCCCAAAGGGCTATGCAGTTCAACTGTCTCCTATACAGTCAAAGCTAGGGTTTGGGTTCTGATCAAGAAAATGAAGTGTTCAAAGGCCCAATCAAGTCTCATATGCTTACAAATATGGTCAAATATCCTCATGTCAAGTTTCAAGGCATTCAGCTCAAGATTGCACAGTCAAAACCCTAAATTGCACTACAGTCAACTGTAGGGGCAAAATGGTCATTTGGCAGTCAAAAGTTCAAATTTTTGGTCAACATATCATTTTGAAGCCACAAACATCATTTGATCAATGCTTGATCATGATTCTCAAAATTTGGCTCAGAAATCATCAAAGATGCAAAAGTTACTATATTTGGACAGCTGAAAAAGTCAACTGAAATTGACCAGGGCATAACTTTCACATGGATTATCAGAAAAATTCCATCCAAAGCTCATTTTGAAGATAAAGACATTTCCTACAACTCATCTTCATATTCCAAGTCCAAGAAATGCTCTCACAAAAAGTTATCACTTTCAACATTATAGGTCATTTTCAAAAGTCAATAAAAAGGGATTTTAAGTCAAAGGCCATAACTTGAGATTGGTAAATCAAAATGACATGGGACCAAAGGAATTGGTTAAAGGACTCAAAGACCTTTCCAAAATGTCCAAGAACATGTGAAAAGCTTAAAAATTGAGCAAGTTATGCCTTGTGGAAGTTGGGAAATTTTTGGAAATTTTTGAAAGTCAACTTTACTTCAAATGATCCAAAAATGCAAATTGGCCCATTTTTCTTCCAAGTTTCTTCATGCCAAGCCTATGCACGACCATTAGGCCCAAAAGGAAGTTTTTCTCCATTTTTATTTATTTATTTGGATTATTTATCATTTATAATTCATTTAATTAAATAAAATGCACAAAAAATACAAACCTAATGAAAACAAATCTTTTTATGCAGGTTTGGACTCAATATTTCGTGTAAATACAAAAGGGGAAAGATTTGAAGCTGATTGGCATGATTGAGAGCAAAATGCACATGGAAAAGATTTGAAAAATCTTAAGAAAATCAAATATTGAAAACTATCAATGCAATGGATTTTGTGCAAATTTGTTGACCTAATGCCTTCATTATATGATCAGGAATGCAAACCTAATGCTTGGACACTCTCAGCTGCGCTCAGAAGCCATACACAACATTGAAAATTTTCCATAAAAATACAAAACTGATTTCAAGGTTATAGGTGGTTTTAAGCCCTAATACTCATCCCAAAAGCTTGCTCGTGGATTCCTGATCATATCCCAACTCCAAACATCCTTCAAAACTCCAGGAATTGGTAGAGATAACTCAAACTGTAAAGCAAAATTCTTGAAATCGTATAGCATAATTCAAGCATCTTTTTGCATTTTTCTTTATTGATTCATGCTCATAATGATGTTTCTAAGCTAACCAACGTATTCAATTGTGTTTTGGTGCCACATATGCGAATCTACCATGTTTGGATATTAGGGTTTGCAGGTTTTGAAATTGGGGTTTTTGCAATCAAGAAAAATTAGAGGCTAGGACTAAGACCACTAAGTTCAACGCGTCTGGACGATGAGAATGGTGTATTCGCAATGAATTTATGATCAATAGATTCCTATTCGCTATTTTTTGATATGGCCTCTATGGCAACGGGTTAAAACCGTTGCTTTCTGTTTTTATGTTTCAGAAAATAAAAGAGAGAACGAAGAAGAAGGACTCGTGGCAGTGGGGGATACGTGGGTTTGAATTTCGCGCGTCTAACTTATTCACGTGTTATCTTCTTTTATTATGTTTATTGCTTACTAATATAATAAACGCGTTGAAGTGCTTCAGTGGTGCAGGTGTCACTTTGCAAAGTCCAAGACCTGGGTTCGAACCCCAGGTCTGTATCATTCTCAACAATATTTTTCCAAAGACGTTCCCATGCAATACTGGTATGAAGACGCATCATATACCCCAGACCAAGCCTTGACACGTCCCCCTGGAGATCAAACCAAAGGCTTAGATTTGAAGAGTACCATGTACCTCAGTCAACGCTTCAGCATACCATTCAAAAAGTCAAATGGACTTAGGATGTTTTGGGCCAGAATTTCACAATTGAAACCTCCAATTTGGGGCTACCCCCCCCCCCCCCTGGTTTGCCTTTACTATTAAATTCTTCTTTTATTTTATTTATTTCTTATTCTTGTTTTAATTATTATTTTTATTACTGTTTATTTAATTAATTTATTTTTTTTAACAAAATACAAAAATATCATAAAAATCAGAAAAAGGCAAAAAATATAATTTTTATTTTATTATCTCCATAAATAAATTACATGTACATATTTAGTTTAATTAGGTTATAATTTTAATCCTTTTAATAACTAAAATCCAAAAATAGAATTAGGCTTAATTTTTATTCTTCTTACTTTCTTTTTTTTATTTATTTCCCATAATTAAATTTTATATGTAAATAAACTTAGTTTTAATTAGGTTATGATTTCATTCTTTTTAACAACTAAAAATCCAAAAAAATATAGAATTAGGTTAATTAGCAATTTTGATTCCTTTTCATATTTTGCCCTTTTTTTTTCACAGTAATAATTATTTATTTATTTATTTTATTTTTTTATAATTAAATGTATATAAATAACTTAGATTTAAATTAGGTTAAAAATTCAATCTTTTTCGCAATAAATTTAAAAAAAAAACGTTAGAACTAGGGTTTAGCATTTGATTTTTAATTTCAATAACTTCTTTTTCTTTTAAATCTTAAAAAACATAAAAATACCAAAAACATTTAATTTTTCATTTTTATTTTAATTCCTCATTAATCTTAATTGTTTGTAAAAGGGTCCAACGCCTGTCGCTTTAATTATTTTGTTTCGCGCATTTTACTTTGTCGCTTATTATAATTATGTACATGTCCCAAAGCCTTGTAATAATTTTATTTCTCGCACTTTTATTCGCTTTATTTATTTTTCAGTCAAATCGGGTCCGGTTTAATTTTGGCGATGTGGACCCGCGCCATTTGTAATAGCCTTAGATTTATTTTTCTGCAAACTTTATAACTGTTAAATAAGCATGCAAGAATGAATGGCCTAATTAAAATCAAGCGTAGAACACAAATAAACATGACAAGACAAATAACTGAAACATGACACACAGTTCGCACACACCACCCCTAGGGTACGCCTCACTGTTGCCTTTCGAAAGGTGATCGTCGAGTAGAGGACGTCTTAGTAAGTCCTCATGATCCGGGAACCTGGCATGAGGGTAGCTTCTAAGGTGTCTTCCCATTGCTCCGGTGATCACCATGTCCCGAACCTCGAATTGACCCGAACACCTCCAACGGTGGTGCTACCTACCTCTCAATGGTGGGATGGCACTACTTTAAAGGACATTTACACAGACGAATTCCTTAGGGTAGGTAGGTTCTCGTAGATACTTGCTCTCTTCAAAAACAAACAAAAATCTTTTCACACCGACACTTTTCAAAAGCTTTCAAAACAAATTTTTCAAACACTCTGACGTATGAGTCGAACTGAAATTTTTCAAAGAAACTTTTTTAAAACCCACATTGAAAAGCAAACAAACCATTTTTTGAAAACACATTGAGCGAGTATCTAAGAGCCCATGGATAACCATGGATAGAAAGGGTGCTAACACCTTCCCTTTCTATAACCTACCTCCCGAACCAAGAGCAATCTCTTTAAGGATTTTTTCTGTGCTTTTGTCCTTTCCATTTGGAGAAAATAAAAGACGGTGGCGACTCTTGCTTCCGCGACATTTCGCGAACCAGCGTTAAACAGTCAGTTCCAGATCCACCGATCACAGCCGTTATTGAAAAATATCATTCTTGTTCTCCCCCTTTTTGTCAGCAATCAAAAAGTGTAGGTGATGTGCTAAAACAATTAAGATCAGAAAAACTAATCATATTAAGATAGTTCAGAATCAAAACAAGAAAATAGTACAAAACATATTCAAACAGTACATCAGAAAATCAAGGAAAACATGAAAAAGGACATGAATGAAAAAAGAGACTAAGGTTGAGGAGGCAAGCGTGTGAACAGGTTCTCCAGCATGGCTTGGATCTTTTCAGCAGTCTCATTCTGCTTGTGCACCATGCTGACAACAGTGTCAATCTTGCTATCCTGCACATCCATTCTCTCTTTCATCTTCTGATCGCTTTCATCCATCCACTGCTGCAGACGCATGTCATTCAGCCTTAGTTCTTCCAGAGTCTGCCTGTCCAAGGCAGCTTGAGAAGCATCAGAAGCAGGAAGCTTCTGAGAGCTTTCAGCAACATCTTCTGCTTGACTTTCTTCAGCTTGAATGGTCTTGTCTTCTTCTGATTGCACCTTTGCAGCTTGCTATTTCTCAGACCAAGGTTCACTATCCAGAGGGAGCACGTCTTCTTTCAGAAGCTGACTTCCAACTTCATTCAGAAGCTTGCTGAAATTTTGTTGTGCCTGCTCATAGTTGATATCCTGCAACTTGAGGGCTTCAGCACGTACCCAAAGTCTGAATTGTGACCAGAGCTGATCAGAAGCAGCTGGGTCAATCATTCCAGGACAGACTTGCTTCAAAGAAGCAATCCATTGCAGCACACCTGTTTCAAAATTCATAATACCAGAGCCAACATCTGGTTGTTTTGGTTTTGGGATGGCAATTTTGTGTTTCAGATCAGCAAGACGGTCAAGACTGGTTAAGTCTATGAAAGTCCTGCTGGGGTTTTCGGAGGATTTCTGAGCAGTTGTTTGTTTTGGAGATGGAGTATCAGAATCAGAGATTATGATTGGACTGGGTGGTGTTTTGGGAGTATTTGGTGGTGTAGATTCTGATGAGGATGGCAATTGTGCTAAGGTGATAGTTGTTCCACCTGGCAGCTGGATTGCCAAAGGTGATGGTTGAGGTGAATGAGGTTCAGATGGTTGAGGAGAAGGAGTTTCAGAGTGATGAAACTCTGTTTGAGATGATGGTGGATTAATTTCTGGTTGGGGAGAGGGAGACGGAATTGCTGGTTGAGCAGAAGTTGTTGGAATTTCTGATTGTTCAGGGATAAGGGGTTCTTCTGGAATTGATGAGAGTGGTTGTTGTTGTTCTGGTTATGGAGGAGGAACAGTTTGTGGGTCAGAGATTGGTTGATCAGAGGTGTGTTGATCAATGTCAGACAGCACTTGGTCAATTGTTGATGTTGTTGAGATTGTTGGTTGTTTGGGATGTTTGGTTCTGGGTCTTCTGAGTTTTAATGCCTCAGAAGGGTCCTCTTCTGATACAGTTTCATCTATGGTAGGGATGGGGATTGAGATTCTATGAGAGGTTTGAGGAGGAATAGATGCTGGAATAGTAGAAGAATTTAAAACAGAAGCAGCAGATGAATTACCTCTTTTCCTGGGTGTCTGCTGGGATGATCCTTCTGATGGTGCCTTCCTCTTCTTCGTCTTCTTCAGAGTCACTTCTTGCTGAGGTTGATGCAAAGCTTTGATAATCAGATTTAGATCTGAACCATCTGCCTTGCACGCATCCAAGTACCTGAGAACCACCTCTGGTTTGGATTCAATTTCAGAAAATAACGGAAAGTCACTCAGAGGCACTCTTCTGCTGGTGATATCAGCAATAGGAGTAGCTCTGGGTTCCTTCTGAATATTCTCTATCAGCTTCATCTTCTTCAAGTTCTTTGCATTCAGAGGTTTCCCAACTGTTGGTTCAATAGTGCTTAGCTCTTGAGCTTCTATCAGATGCTCAATCAGCCTATTCTCTGTCAGAATATCTGATATCAACCTTCCAAAAGGTATCCAATCCCTCTTGGTTCTTTCTTCTTCCCTGGTTTCCTTCACACTTGTTCTGAGGTGGTTGAACAGGAAGTGAGCCAGATTGATCTTTACCTTCTGATTAATAAAGTAGATCAGAAACTGCTGATCCACATTTATGTGATCAGGAGAACTGGTTGGTTTCCTGTGGTTGAAGCACCCTAGAATTATCTTAGCCCACACTCTGTAATGATCCTTCAGATCTTTAATCTTGCTGCTGGGCACCCCAAGAGTGAAAATCCTTGCAGCTATCACACCTACATCAGCACATCTTTCAGCCATGTCCACACAACAGACGCCACCGCCACTGTAACCGATTAGCCTTGCAATGTGATCCTCAGTGATCACAATCTTCTTCCCCATAACAAAGGAGGTGACTAGATGTGTTGAAGCCTTGGCGTGAATCCAGAATTCCTTGACTAGCATTGGGAATGTTGGTCCAACCAACCTGTCAAAATACCTTTCCCACTTCTGAGCCCTAACTTCTTCAGTGAGGTCAAAACCGTTCTCCTTCAAGCTTCCAAAATCAATGATTAATTCAGAAAGCACTTCAAGATTCTTCACAGGAGTGAGGAGAGTTCTGAATGGCACTTGATATTGCTCAGATGATGCTTTCTTCTGAGGACCTGCAGAAGCACTGCTGGAGGTTGCCATGTTCACACTAAAAGGGTTTTGAAAATAAACTGAGGAAAATAGGTTTTGCAAGAGATGAACACAGAAATATGCAGAAGATGCTTGAGTATCAGTGAGAAAATGTAAAGAATGAGAATGAGATATTAATGTGCTTAAATAGAGTTTTCAAAACTGTTTTGAAAAGATAAACGTTTTTTAAGAGAGAGAAAAATCATGATTGCATTTTAAAAGCATGATTACTTTTCATTAAATGCTTGCTGATTTTGGGGGATTTGAGAAAGATACTTAAAAACGGTTACCAGACATGTGTCTCAATGCACCCAATCAGCACTTTGCCTTCTCATAAGCGTGCACGCGTTCTGCTTCAGAGATATGCTGATGATTGGATGACACTTGTTTGATGTAGTGATCAGCACGTCTGTCTTTGAGCTTAGACTCTCAGATCTTTAGACTTGCATCTGATACAATCTGCATGTTCTATCTTTCTGAAAGGAGATTGATCAGAAGTTCACAGTAAAACAATTACATTCTGAAGGTAAATATATGGAATTAAAACATTTTCACTCTGGACACACTTTCATGCTGAGATGTTTCAGAATGAAATTAAACCTATCTTCTGAAAGGGGTTTAGTAAAGATATCAGCCCATTGATGGTCTGTATCTATAAATTTTAAGTTCAAAATACCTTTCTGAATATAGTCCCTAATGAAGTGATGTTTTATTTCTATATGCTTAGCTCTAGAATGTAAAATGGGATTCTTACTTAAGCAAATAGCAGAAGTATTATCACAAAGTATAGGAATGTTACTCTCAAAAATCTGGAAGTCTTCAAGCTGACTTTTCATCCAGAGCATTTGTGTGCTACATCCTGCTGCTGCTATGTACTCAGCTTCTGCTGTTGATAGAGCAATTGTTGATTGCCTTTTGCTGGACCAAGAGATCAGATTTTCTCCCAGAAACTGGCAGCTTCCAGAAGTACTTTTACGTTCCACTCTGTCTCCAGCAAAATCAGCATCACAGTAGCCTACTAAGCTGTAATCACTAGATTTTCTATAAAACAAACCCAGATTAGTAGTACCTTTCAGATACTTGAAAATTCGCTTAACAGCTGTTAAGTGAGATTCTCTAGGATCTGATTGGAATCTAGCACAGATACAAACACTGAATAATATGTCAGGTCTTGAAGCAGTCAGATAGAGGAGAGAACCAATCATACCTCTGTAGACTTTCTGTTCTACATTTTTGCTTACCTCTTCTCTTTCCAGAATGCACGTGGGATGCATTGGAATCTTTGATGGCTTACATTCTGAGAGGTCAAATTTCTTCAGAAGATCTCTGATGTATTTGCTCTGATGAATGTAAGTTCCTTCTGGAGTTTGATTGATCTGAATTCCTAGAAAGAATTTCAGTTCCCCCATGAGGCTCATCTCAAATTCTGCCTGCATACACTTAGCAAATTTTCTTCCAAGAGAAGGATTAGTAGAACCAAAAATAATATCGTCAACATAAATTTGACAGACTAAGATGTCACTCTTAACTGATTTACAGAATAGAGTAGTGTCCACTTTCCCTCTGGTGAATTCATTTTCTAGCAGAAAGTTACTTAGCCTTTCATACCAAGCTCTGGGAGCTTGTTTCAGACCATACAGTGACTTCTTTAGTTTGAAAATATGTTCTGGATGTTTTGTATTTTCAAAACCTGGGGGTTGGTGTACATAAACTTCTTCTTCTATATAACCATTTAAGAATGCACTTTTGACATCCATCTGATACAGAGTGATGCCTCTATTAACAGCAAATGAAATTAAAAGTCTGATAGATTCTAACATGGCGACTGGGGCAAAGGTTTCTGTATAGTCTATCCCCTCTTGCTGACTATAACCTTGTGCAACCAGTCGTGCCTTGTTTCTGATGACTTCACCTTGTTCATTTAGCTTGTTTCTCAACACCCATCTTGTTCCAATGACGTTGAATCCTTTTGGTCTGGGAACGAGATCCCATACGTCGTTTCTGGTGAATTGATTCAGCTCTTCTTGCATTGCCAGAATCCAGTCATTATCCCGAAGTGCTTCATCAATAGAAGAAGGTTCAATCAGAGACACAAGTCCCATAAGTGTTTCTTCAGAGTTTCTGAAGCTTGCTCTTGTTCTGATTGGATCTTCCTTTCTTCCTAGGATAGTCTCTTCTGGGTGATCCAAGCTGCTTCTGGGTAATCTCTTCTGAGGTTGATCAGCAGCTGTTGTAGGATTGCTAGCAGTGCTCCTTTCAGACGTTGAAGGAATGTCTATGTTGAGAGCTTCTGATGACTTGTCTTCAGAACCTGCAAATTCAATTTCTATACCTGCAAAAACTTCATTCTGCTTTGACTTTTCAGAGTCAAGCTTATCATCAAAACGAACACTGATTGATTCTTCCACAATCTGTGTTTCTGTATTGTATACTCTGTACCCTCTTGAGTGTTCAGAGTATCCTAACATAATACACTTCTGTGCTTTAGAGTCAAACTTGTTCAAATAATTCTTTGTATTTAATATAAAGCAAGTACATCCAAATGGATGAAAATATGAAATGTTGGGCTTTCTGTTCTTCCACAATTCATATGGAGTCTTTTTCAGAATAGGTCTTATTGAGATTCTATTCTGAATGTAGCACGCTGTGTTTATTGCCTCTGCCCAGAAGGTCTTAGCAACGTTTGTCTCATTGATCATGGTTCTGGCCATTTCTTGCAATGTTCTGTTCTTTCATTCTACAACTCCATTTTGTTGGGGAGTTCTAGGACAAGAGAAATCATGCAGAGTGCCTCTGTCATTAAAGAATGAATCAAAATCTTTGTTTTCAAATTCTCCACCATGATCACTTCTGACTTTAACGATTCTAAGATCCTTTTCATTCTGAACTTGGTTACAGAAGGTAACAAACACAGAGTGTGACTCGTCCTTGTGTCTTAAGAACTTTACCCATGTCCATCTGCTATAGTCATCTACGATTACTAACCCATACTTCTTACCACTGACTGAAGCAGTTTTAACTGGTCCAAATAAGTCAATGTGCAGAAGTTCTAATGGCTTAGAGGTAGAAACAACATTTTTGGATTTAAAAGAAGGTTTTGCAAATTTGCCTTTCTGACATGCTTCACACAGAGCATCTGAATTGAACTTCAAATTAGGAAGTCCTCTGACCAGATTGAGTTTGTTAATCTGAGATATTCTTCTCATACTAACATGCCCCAATCTTCTGTGCCAGATCCACTGCTCGTTGTTAACAGACATAAGACATTTTACATTCTGACTCTTTAGTTCAGAAAGTTTGATTTTGTAAATGTTGTTTTTCCTCTTACCATTAAACAGGATAGTCCCATCTTTCTGACTAACAACTTTACATGATTTTTGATTAAAGATTATATCATAACCGTTATCACTTAATTGACTTATGGATAACAGATTATGCATCAATCCATCTACTAGTAGAACATTATTAATAGAGGGAAGATTTCCATTACCTACAGTTCCAGAGCCAATTATCTTTCCCCTCTGATTGCCTCCAAAGCCAACGTGGCCTCCAGGCTTAAGTTCCAGGCTTTGGAACATATGCCTTCTTCCCGTCATGTGTCGTGAGCAGCCAGAGTCCAGGTACCATGACTGGTGTTTCTGACTTACTGCTAAAGATATCTGCAACATGTATTATTTTATCCTTAGGTACCCAGATTTTCTTGGATCCTGATTTGTTAGTTTTACCAAAACTCTGGTTGAATTTTGGTTTCACAGAGTGCTTACTGCTAGTGTATTTGATATCATGTGTGTGACCATATACAAAGTGTGAATTCAGAGGAGTGTGTTTAATGGTTAAGTCCATGACATTCTTTGGTGTAGGAACCTTACCTTGGTATCCTATTCCTTTCCTGCCGTTTCTGCTAACTCCATAGATCATTGAAGCCATTCTGCTTCTATCTATGCTTTTAGCTAGGAACTTCTGGAAACTGTGATCATACTCCTTGATGATCTCATCAGCGTTGTTGGGAGTTTCAGAAATTGGTTCCTTCTAAGAGTTTTGTAAAGTGTTTTCTAATTTTGAAATCTTATTTCTCAGCTCAGAATTTTCCAATTTGAGACTCTCAGTCTTATTAGAGTCAGATTCAAGATTCCTTTTCAGGTCTCTGAATTTAGCTCTAATTTGCTGATAACGTTCCAGAATCTCATTAAGGCTTTCAGCAAGTTCAGCCTTTGTAAAGTTAACAGCAAAGTTAGGAAATACCTCTTCAGTGTCTGATTTTGAGTCTGATTCAGAAGCTTCACTATCTTCTGAAATGTTAGCCATGAGAGCTATGTTTGCCCTTTCATCATCTGATTCTGAGTCAGCTTCAGACGAGTCAGAGTCATCCCATGTAGCCATGAGACTTTTCTTCTTCTCTCTTCCAAACTTCTTTTTGGGCTTTTCCCTCTGAAGCTTTGGGCAGTCACTCTTATAGTGTCCTTGCTCATTGCACTCATAGCAGATGATATCTTTGGTGTTTGGCTTTTTGCTACTGGAGGAGCCTTCAGATCTTCTGTATCCAGAGGAAGAATCTGTCCTTCTGTATCTGGAAGAAGACTCGTTCTGATCAGATCTTCTGGGATTCCTGAACTTCCTTTGTCTTTGCTTCCACAGTTGATTTACTCTTCTGGAGAGAAGGGAGAGTTCGTCTTCTTCTGATGAGGATCCATCAGATGTTTCTTCAACTACCTGCAAAACTTTAGACTCAAATTTTCTGTTAGATTTTAATGCTAAAGGCTTACCTTGCTTCTGAGGCTCATCAGCTTCTAGCTCTATCTCATGACTTCTGAGGGAGCTGATAAGTTCCTCCAGAGTGATTTTGTTGAGATCTTTAGCTAGCTTCAGAGCTGTAACCATAGGTCTCCACTGCTTGGGTAAACTTCTGATGATTTTCTTGACATGGTCAGCAGTAGAGTATCCTTTGTCCAGAACTTTGAGACCAGCTACCAGAATCTGGAATCTAGAGAACATGGTTTCAATGGATTCAGATTCTTCCATTTTGAACGCCTCATACTTCTGAATGAGCGCCAGAGCTTTTGTTTCTTTGACCTGAACGTTGCCCTCATGCGTCATTCTGAGTGAGTCAAAAATATTCGTTGCTGTGTCTCTGTTGGAGATCTTTTCATACTCAGTATAGGAGATGGCGCTGAGGAGGATGGTTCTGGCCTTGTGGTGATTCTTGAAGTCACGCTTTTGTTGATCAGACATTGTTTTTCTATCAATCTTCTGACCACTTGCATTCACAGGGTACGTGTATCCATCTGTCACCATATCCCACAGATCAGCATCATGTGCCAGAAAGAAGCTTTCAATTCTGTCTTTCCAGTAATCAAAGTTTTCTCCATCAAAGACTGGAGGTTTGCCACTGAATCTGTCTCTGTCCTCATTGTTGTCATTGCTGATGTGAGAATTGTTTCCTGCCATTGTGTTTTTCTGACGCTGGATCTTGTACTGACACGGTTAAGTGTTTTAGCTCAGAACCAGGCGCTCTGATGCCAATTGAAGTGGTGAAAAACACAAGAAGGGGGGTTGAATTGTAAAACTGAAATCTAATGCAGTGAACAAGATATTTTTATCCTGGTTCGTTTGATCTCAAACTACTCCAGTCCACCCGTCAAGGTGATTTCGCCTCTCTCCAACGAGGTCTTAATCCACTATATTCAACTGAATATTACAGACTGCTTTAACAACTGCTAAAGCCTTCTTGATCCAAACCACAATCTGGTTTGTCAAGGTAACACTTTCTTACAAAGAGATAAAACTAAGTGTGTGGATGTTTTCTACAAAACTGTATCACAACTGTGATGTATACACAAATTGAAGCTTAGAAACTAGATTGCTAAACAATGATAGAATATCAGAATGTGTGGTTTAGCAAAAATGAGAGAAAGAAGATTATGATTAGCTTTTGTGCGTGTAGAGATTTTGGAGAGCATTATCCATTTCAATCTTCAAAGTCTTGTTTATATAGCACTGAGATGATGAACGTTGGATGCAATATTCTTGATTCAATGCTAATAACAAACTTTCCTTATTGAGCAGATCTGGTCTGGAATGAGGCCGTTGGAATTAATTTGCTTTCAATGCACAGTACCGTTGCTTACTTAATGCAAGTTCTGGCTTGGCTCATTCTGACTCTGCTTCGCTGCTGATGAACTGTTGTGTTTCTTTATCAGAGTGTTGAGCGCAGTCTTGTTCATCAGGCTTCAGCATGTACGTGAGTTGATCATCTGATTTTGACATTCTGATATGGCAACTTCTGATGTTGGTGTCTGAAATCAAGTTCTGATGCTGAATAGATGTGATCTTGCTTATATCAATCAGAGTATCTGCAAGTCAGAACATAATAATTTTAGGCAGCAGATAGTTCATACATGAAACTTATAAATACTATATCTTTTCACTTTGTTATCATCAAAACTTAAATATAGGGTAGTAGATTCAAACTTTGTTCTAACACAGACCACCCATTATGGATGGATCAAATTATGACTACTGGAAACCTCGTATGATTGCCTTCTTAAAATCACTGGACAAAAAGGCTTGGAGAGCTGCTGACAAAGGATGGAACCATCCCACCATAACTGGGAAAGATGGGACAACCAGTCTGAAACCTGAGGAAGAATGGAGCAAAGAAGAAGATGAGTTAGCCCTGGGTAACTCCAAAGCATTAAATGCATTGTTCAATGGAATTGATAGAAACATATTCAGACTAGTACATCAATGTGAACTGGCCAAGGATGTCTAAGATGGTATATGTTGACCCACACTACTTTTTGATATCTAAGATGGATCTAATCAAGTACATCTTCGAGAAGCCCGCTCTCTCCAGAAGAATAGCAAGATAGAAAATGATCTTGACCGAATATGATATCCAATACACGACCCATAAAGAAATCAAGGAAAGTGTACTAGCTGATCATTTGGCTCATCAAGCAATGGATGACTACCATTCCATGAATTTTGAGTTCCCGGACGAGAATATTATGCTAGTGACTGACTATGAAGAACCTGAACCGGATGAAGGACCTGAAGAAGGATCCCAATGGATTATGGTTTTTGACGAAGCCTCGAACACACTCGGTAATAGCATTGGTGCTGAAATTATATCCCTCGAGGGTTTTCATACTCCTTTCACCTCCTGATTATGTTTCAACTGTACCAACAACATAGCGGAGTATGAAGCATGCATCATGGGTCTCAAAGTTGCTATTGACCTAATGATCAAGTTCTTGAACATTTTTGGGGATTCAGCCTTGGTAATAAGTCAAATTAAAGGAGAGTTGGATACGAAGCACCCGAATCTCATCCCGTACAAAGAGCACGTGTTGACATTACTTCCACACTTTGAAAAGGTCACCTTTAAACATTTTACGCGAGAAGAGAATCAGTTAGTGGATGCGCTAGATACCATGTCATCTATGTTCAAGGTCAAGTGGGATAATGAGGCTCCCCGAATCACTATTGAGAGGTTGGATGAACCAGCATACTGCTATGAAATTGACACTGAGGAAGTAGCAGACAAGCCTTGGTTTCATTAAGTGAAAAGGTATCTCAAGGATCAAGAATATCCTGACGTGGCATCTGTCAATGATAAGAAGTTTCTGAAAAGGTTCGCCGAAAAGTTCTTCCTCAGTAATGGAATCTGTGATCGGTGGAAATAGAACTGACTGTTTGAAATGCTGGTTCGCGAAATGTCGCGGTAAGCAAGAGTCGCCACCGTCTTTTATTTTCTCCAACAAGGAAAGGACAAAAGCACAGCAAAATTCCTTTTCGAGATGTTTCTCGGTTCGGGAGGTAGATTATAGAAAGGGAAGGTGTTAGCACCCTTTCTATCTGTGGTTATCCACGGGCTCTTAGGTACTTGCTCACTATGTTTTCAAAAATGTTTGCTTTTCTTGTGTTTGTGGGTTTTGAAAAAGTTTCGTTTTGAAAACTTCTAGGTAACTCTTGTATCGGTCCTCAAGAGTGTATGAAGTATTTGTTTGAAAACTTTTTGAAAGTGTAGGTGCGAAAAGTTGTTTTTTGTTTTGAAAGAGCAAGTACCCAGGAGAAATCTACCTACTCTAAGGAATTAGGTTGTGTAAATGTCCTTTAGACAGTACTATCCCACTATTGAGAAGTAGGTAGCATCGTCGTTGGAGTTATTCGGGTCAATTCGATTATAGGGACATGTGTGGTCACCAAAGCAATAGTAGGACGCCTTAGCAGTAACCCTAATGTCCTAGATCCTTTTTATCTGAGGCAACCGTTTCGAGGCAACTTGGATCTTTAGACAGGAGGGTGGCCTCTAAAACACCCTATACTCAATGACCACGTCGAGGCAACCAAGTGAGGCGTACCCTAAGAGTGGCATGTGCGAGTGTGTCAAGATTCAGTTAAATTATCTTTGCACAAGTTATGGTGAGCTACGTTTTTATTTTATTTTGAGAACAAGTCTTGTCATGCATAGCAGTTAATAATTGTGCGGAAAGTAAATTACGGAAAGTAAATCTACGCTATTACAAGGCGTCGGGTATTTACATCGCCAAAAACAAACCCTTGGAAAAATAAATTGCGGGAAATTAAAGAAAGCGATAAAAAAGTCCTAATTACGCTATTACATTCCGGGAAACAGATACAATAATATGATAAAATGGATCGCGTGCGGGAAATTAAATCGGATACGAGTTTTTTGGGGTTTTGACCCTTTTTTGAAAGAAAGGATTTTTGTTTATTTTTGAATTAAATGGAATTAAATTAAATGAACAATTAAATTAAATTAAATAATGAAAATATTTTTGGATTTTTGAGTTTTTAAAGAAATAAAATAAATTGAATTAATGCTAATAAAAACCTAATATTCTAAATTGATTTTAAATATTGCAAAAAATATTAAAAGTTAAATCTAATTAAAGCTAAATTGATTAAATTAATTTATTTACAAAAATAAAAGTGATGAAGTTAATTTTAATAAATAAAATATTTTTTGTGTTTTTGATTTTATTAGGAAAAAATGTTAATTGGTTAGTGATTAATAAAAAGAATAACGATTAATTAATTAAAGGAAAATAATAAAAATAGAGAGAGAGTTTAGGAGTATACGAACCTGATTGGAGGGGTGAAACAGCTATTGGCGTCATGTGTAAACTGTTTTGTTTTGGCCATTTGTGTTTTGGCTTTTGACCATTTATGTTCTGGCTTTTGGCCATTTGTGCAATGTCTAGGTCGTGAATGTTGTTGGTACTGCTTGCTTATGTATATGAGAATAAAATTAGGTCAGCAGCTGGGCCTTAATCTTTGTGTGTTGAAGTTTGGAGATTTGGTTGACCACCATTGAAGAACTTTCCATATTTGGAGCAAATCCAAGATTTTATGCACAAAAAACCCCTAGCACGAATTTGTGAGTTGGCACATGACATATAAAAGCTATTCAAATCACAAAGATGCTATTCCATTAATTTTTAGATTTTATTTGAATTATTATGGATTTAAAATGAATTAAATCAATAAAAATTAAATAAAATGGAAAAATAAATGTTTGATCTTGAAATTAATCATGGGACACGTGTGTGGAATGACAAGGCTGAATCAAGTGGAAGAAAGTGGGCCCTTTTGTCAAAAATTGATGTTTTAAGGATAGTTGACTTTTGCAAATTCATGAAAATTTTCCAACTTCTCCAATGCATATCTTGCTCAATTTTGATCATATGAACATGTTCTTGGACATTTTGTAAAGGTCTTGAAGTCCTCTAACCAATGCCTTTGGTCCCATGTCATTTGGATTTACCAATCTCAAGTTATGGTCTTTGACTTAAAGTGCATTTTTCTTGACTTTTGAAATTGACCTATAATGTAGAAATTGATAACTTTTTGTGAGAGCATTTCTTGGACTTGGAATGTGAAGATGAATTGTAGGAAATGTCATCCCCTTTAAGATGAGCATTGGATGGGATTTTTCTGATGAACCATGAAAAAGTTATGCCCTGGTCAAGTTACAGTTGACTTTTCAACTATCCCAAAATAGTAACTTTTGGCATCTTGATGATTTTTAAGCCATGCTTGTGGAATCATGATCAAGACTTGATCAAATGATGATTGTGTGCTCAAAAAAAGATGTTGACCAAAAATTTTGACTTTTGACTGTCAAAATGACCATTTTGCCCCTGTAGTTGATTGTGAACCAAATAAGGCTTTTGACTGTGCAATTTGACCCTGTGAGCCTTGAGACTTGACATGTAGGTGCTTGGCAATATATATAGGCCTATGGGACTTGATTGAGCCATTGAAAACCTCAAATTCCTTGAAGGAATCAAAACCCTAATTTTGGCTGGCTTAGGAGGATGTTAGACTGTGCAATCTTTGAGAAGTCTTGAACCATTTGAAGATTGATCTTGACAAATCTTGAAGAATATGGGAGGGATAATTTTGGGGTACAACAGTTGCCCCTGTTCAATCTTCTTAAACCTGAGGATGTATATTGGCTTGTGTGCCTTTCGTGATCCGAGGGTGGAAGATGATTGAACACTAGAGTGCCCAGAAATTTGCACTCGCATAGTGTGGTATCAGCAATGTGATGGCGGGAATGGACTTACAGATGCCATTTGGAGATATGATGGATGGGAGGATAGGCTTATAGATGCCATCTGAAGATGTGACAGAACCTTGTCGAGAATGGGCTTATAGATGCCATTTGGAAGTGTAATGGATAGTTGCGGAGATGGACTTACAGATGCCATCCGAGGTGTCGATCGCGTAAGAGATTCCTTAGCGAGAACTTGCGTACTTGAGAAATAAAGATAATTTCTTGGCCTGCTACAGGCGTTGATCTTCAATCTCTTCATGTAGATACTTTTCCTGTCTGGTTTCAGGTATAGGTCTACAATCAGTCGCTCACAGATATGCCCTGGCTAGCTACAGGTATCGAATCTACAATGAAACACTCGTAGATATGCCCTGGCTAGATACAGGTATCGAATCTGGAACTTCAAACTCTTCATGCAGATATGCCCTGGCTAGATACAGGTATCGAATCTACAATCAATCACTCAAAGATATGCCCTGGCTAGATACAGGTATCGAATCTGGAATTAGTCGTCTACAGATATGCCCTGGCTGGATACAGGTATCGAATCTCTAAACTCTTCATGCAGATATGCCCTGGCTAGATACAGGTATCGAATCTACAATCAATCACTCACAGATATGCCCTGGCTAGATATAGGTATCGAATCTGGAATTAGTCGTCTACAGATATGCCCTGGCTGGATACAGGTATCGAATCTCTAAACTCTTCATGCAGATATGCCCTGGCTAGATACATGTATCGAATCTACAATCAATCGCTCACAGATATGCCCTGGCTGGATACAGGTATCGAATCTCTAAACTCTTCATGCAGATATGCCCTGGCTGGATACAGGTATCGAATCTACAATCAATCACTCACAGATATACCCTGGCTAGATACAGATATCGAATCTGGAATTAGTGACAGTTGATAGTAATCATCTTTGGATTGACCTTTTCTTGAAAAGGCAAAACATCAGTTGTATGTAATGTCATGATGTATGAAATGCATGATGTCATGATGTTCTCAAAAATAAATGAGATCGTGTCGTATGCACTTTATCATGTATGTAAGCCGAATGTATGAAATGTGAAATGTTTATGAATGTTTTTTCGCCTAGGAAAATAAATCCTTGACGAATGTCAGGAGCTTGTTGAATCCCTGGCCTGATGTTGAAGAGTAGGGTTCCTCGTTTCCGCTGGGAATGATGATTGCAAGGATAAACCGGTAGGAGAAGATGACTCCGTTAGGGAATAAACTTGATGAAGAAACTACTCTGCGGGGAATTACTCTGTGGGAAGAGATACTTTGCTGAGGTTTTGATGATAACTCCGCTGGGGATTCCGTTGATAAGTTTTGTTGGGAATTTGATGAACTCCGTTGGGGGATAGGAAGAACTTCGCCGAGGACGATCTTTATGTGGTAATTAGTTGAGGATAACCCAGTTATAAGCTCTGGTGGGGGATAACCTCTGAACATGGTCGGGGAGAGATACGTTGGTACTCTGCAAGGGATAAGCTTCCAGAATCTACTGGGGATAAGCTTCCAGAATCTACTGGGGAGGACTGATTCAACTCTCCTGGGGAAACTTTGGACTGTACTGGGGAAGTGGCTCCACTGGGGTGTCTGTATTCCGCCGGGGAACAATCTTATATTAAGACTGCCGGGGATGCTTGCTTGGGAACATTTGCATACTCCGCTGGGGAATGTTGAGATCTTCTGGGGATACCCAACTTCCTTAAAGCTGACAGTAGACTAACTCTGCTTGGGGATAATATCGCTGACTTGCTGGAGATACTGTGCCTTGTTAGGGCTGACGAGAGACCAACTCTGCTCGGGGGAGAGTATTGCTGAGTCTTATCCTACTCTGCGGGGAGTGGAGATATCTTGGTTACGTTCTTCAGCCGAACCTATCTTAGTACCTTGGTGGACAGAGCAACTAGATCGCTTAGACAACTCATTATTGCCCCTGTTTCTAATGTCACCTGTAATTAGTCCTTTGTTTCGCATGCAAATATTTATGATTAGCAATTAATGTCAAATGCATATATCAAAAATGAACATTGGACGTTCTTTGCAAAACAAAACAGATAAAGAAAAAACAATTGGCAATTTGTCTGAAAAGTGAATTTGTATTGATTTTTGAATTTTGCCTGTAAATAGGCGTTGTGTACAAGAGGCTGACATCCTAGTAAGAGAACGCCGCCGAGCAAAATAGAGTTTATACAATTTTGTGAAAAGGAAACAAAACAGCTATGTGAAAAATAATCCCACTGGGTTCCAACTCTGCTATCGCCTTTATGTCTTCAAGCGTCTCATCACTTGGCTGCTTAGTTGAAGATGAAGCTGATTGATTGATGCCGTCTGAACTTGATAGTTGATACCGAATTCTGGATGCAAGGTGATCCAATGAGACATAGTATTACGCTTATCCCTAACTTTTGCCTGGACCGCCCTTTCGGGTTTTCAGTCCACCGGGATACCCATTTTTGCCCAAGCATCCTTTTCAGGTTTTCGACTTGCCGGGTGTACAGATTTTTTTTTATTTATTTCATCCCTTATTTTTGCCCGAACCCTTTTGGTTCGCCGGGAAGCCCTTATTTTTTCCTAGGTGTGTCAACCTAGCGGGTCTTTAATTCATGCGTAGTATCTTTTTACTATGTCTGCATTGGCGGGGTGAGGAAGGTCGTCACCATCCATGGTGGTTAGAATCATAGCTCCTCCTGAGAAGATATGTTTAACCACAAATGGCCCTTCGTACGTAGGGGTCCATTTGCCCCTGGGATCACTTTGAGGAAGAATGATGCGCTTGATTACCAGGTCTCCGACTTGATACTCTTGTCGTCTGACTTTCTTGTTAAATGCCCTGATCATCCGTTTTTGGTACGTTTGACCATGACAAATAGCGGTGAGTCTCTTTTCATCGATTAGATTTAATTGATCAAGCCGAGTCTGGATCCAGTCATCTTCGCTCAAACCTGCATCCTTCATTATCCGGAGAGAGGGTATCTGGACTTCAATAGGCAAGACTGCCTCCATGCCATAGACCAAGGAAAAGGCTGTTGCCCCTGTTGACGTCCGTGCTGAGGTACGGTACCCATGAAGAGCAAACGGTAACATCTCGTGCCAATCTTTGTAGGTCACTGTCATCCTCTGCACAATCTTATTAATATTCTTATTAGCTGCCTCTACAGCCCCATTCATCTTCGGCCGGTAGGGAGAAGAGTTGTGGTGCTGTATCTTGAACTGCTCGCAGAGCTCAGTGATCATCTTGTTTTTAAGATTGGTACCATTGTCCGTAATGATCCTCTCTGGTACACCGTATCGACAGATCAGATTATGCCGAATGAACCGTGCCACGACGTTCTTGGTTACGGTAGCATAGGAAACTGCTTCAACCCACTTTGTAAAGTAATCAATTGCCACCAGGATGAAGCGATGCCCGTTGGATGACGTAGGTCTGATCTCGCCGATCATATCAATGCCCCACATTGCAAAAGGCCAAGGTGTTGTCAAGAAGTTCAGGGGAACCGTAGGAATGTGCACCTTATCAGCATAGATCTGGCATTTGTGACATGTCCGAGAATGTTGGTAACAGTCGGCTTCCATTGTGGACCAGAAATATCCTGCTCAGAGGATTTTCTTTTCCATAGTATGTCCACTGGAATGTGTTCCGAAGGTACCCTCATGCAGCTCTTCCATGATCCTTTCGCTTGTACAGAATGCCATTACTGAGGAAGAACTTTGCCGCGAACCTTCTCAGAAACTTTTTGTCATTAACAGATGCACCCTCGGGGTATTCTTGAGCTTCCAAGTACCTTTTTACTTCATGATACCAAGGTTTTTCAGTTACCTCTTCAGCCTCAAGATCACAGCAATGTGCGGGTTCATCCAACTTCCAGATAATGATCCGGGGAGCCTCGTTGTCCCATTTGACTTTGAACATAGAAGACATTGTAGCCAGCGCGTCCGCCAACTGATTCTCCTCTCTTGGGAAGTGTTCAAAAGTTATCTCCTCGAAGTGGGGAATCAATGTCAACACATACTCTTTGTAAGGAATAAGATTTGGGTGTTTCGTATCCCACTCGCCTTTGATCTGACTGATCACGAGAGCGGAATCTCCGAAGACATTTAGAAATTTGATCCTTAGGTCAATTGCAGCTTGAAGACCCATGATGCACGCTTCATACTCCACCATGTTGTTGGTGCAGTTGAAACATAGCTGGGCGGTAAGTGGAGTATGAGTGCCTTTTAGAGATATGATCACAGCGCCAATACTGTTACCCAAAGCGTTTGAGGCTCCGTCAAAGTGCATAGACCATCGGGATCCTTCCTCGGGTCCTTCATCCGGTCCAGGTATTTCACAATCAGTCACTACCATGATATTCTCGTCTGGAAATTCAAAGTTCATAGATTGGTAGTCATCCACTGCCTGATGCGCCAAATGGTCTGCCAATACACTTCCCTTGATGGCTTTCTGAGTCGTGTACTGGATGTCGTATTCAGTCAAGATCATTTGCATCTTGCTATTCTTCCGGACAAGGCAGGCTTTTCGAAGATGTACTTTATTGGATCCATTTTTGAAATCAACAGAGTAGTGTGACTCAACATATACTGTCTCAGCCGGTGAGCAGCCCATACCAAAGCGCAGCAAGTTTTCTCTAGCAGTGAGTATCGGGTCTCACAGTCGGTAAACTTTTTGCTAAGGTAATAAATAGCGTGCTCTTTTCGGCCAGACTCGTCATGCTGCCCCAGCACACACCCCATTGAGCTGTCAAGTACTGTCAAGTATAAGATTAGAGGTCCCCCTTCAACCGGTGGCATATGAACGGGTGGTTCTTGGAGATACTCTTTGATTCTTTCAAAAGCGGCCTGACATTCATCGTTCCAACGTACCACTTGATCTTTCTTCAGTAGTTTGAAGATTGGTTCACAGGTAGCAGTTAGATGTGAGATGAATCGGGCAATGTAGTTCAGCCGTCCTAGAAAGCCTCTGACTTCTTTTTCTGTCTTGGGAGTTGGCATCTCTTGTATGGCTTTCACTTTGGCAGGGTCCACTTGAATACCTTTGTCGCTCACGACGAAACCTAGTAGTTTTCCAGATCTCACCCCGAAGGTGCACTTGTTCGGGTTCAACCTCAGCTTGTACAACTTCAGACGGTCAAACAGCTTCTGTAGATGGTCAAGGTGTTCCTCCTCAGTTTGGGACCTTGCAATCATATCGTCGACATATACTTCGATTTCATGATGGATCATGTCATGAAATAAAGCAACCATGGCACGTTGGTAGGTTGCCCCAGCATTTTTCAACCCAAAAGGCATGACCTTGTAGCAAAAGGTGCCCCACTGAGTAACAAAAGTGGTCTTCTCCATGTCTTCAGGAGCCATCTTGATCTGATTATAACCAGAGAAGCCGTCCATGAAGGAGAATACTTTATGCTGAGCGGTGTTGTCAACCAGAACGTCGATATGAGGCAAAGGGAAATCATCCTTGGGGATCGCCCTGTTCAAATCCCTGTAATCAACACACATTCTGACCTTACCATCTTTCTTCGGTACTGGAACCACGTTGGCAACCCACTGAGGGTAAGAAGTCACTGCTAGAAACCCGGCATCAAATTGTTTCATAACTTCAGCTTTGATTTTCTCGGACATCTCTGGACGCATACGGAGGACCTTCTGTTTTACCGGAGGGCATTCTTCCTTGGTAGGCAGGTGATGAACCACAATATCGGTATCCAACCCAGGCATGTCTTCGTAAGACCAGACAAAGATTTCCACATGATCATGCAACATCTGAATCAACCGTTGTTTCACACTGAGCTCTAGATTGGCACCAATCTTGACTTCCTTTCTGTCTGTCTCAG
This sequence comes from Vicia faba, assembly GCA_948472305.1. Classification (NCBI taxonomy): domain Eukaryota; kingdom Viridiplantae; phylum Streptophyta; class Magnoliopsida; order Fabales; family Fabaceae; genus Vicia; species Vicia faba. The sequence goes on from OX451736.1 coordinate 1,387,311,677, forward strand.
TACCCAGATTTACTGTTTCCACTGGCTCTTCATGTGGCTGAATGGCCCTCTCTTTCTGGAGTAGCAGTCTTGCAAGTTCACTAGGCACTTCGCAATCATCTTCACCTTCGTCTTCGGCTAAGTTGATCGAATTTTCGAAGTCATAACTGGCAGTAGCAGAGTCGTTACCAGTGAGATCCAGAGTGGATTGGAACCTGTATGGGTGAGTGTGTGTAAATATAGCTGTTTTGCAATATAATAAAGAAAGAAAAGGAGCGCAAGATTTGAAATGCAAAAAAATTTCCAATGCTTTTATTAATGATATATGAAAGTGACACACAAAAGCCCTCACAAATGAAGCCACGGTGCCCCGGGTAAGACACCGGGCCATAAAGTTTAGTAATATTGTTTGTTACAAATTTAAAACAAAGGAGTTCATTACTGAGTGACAAAAGTAATAGGTATGAAATCTTTCTCCGTCTAGTTGCTTGGTCCACCGTTGGTTGTTGGGTAGATCCAGCTGTTGAATTCAGATTCCTCCACGTCATCGTCAATAGCATTTACTCCCGGGTTGGTGATGAACACAGGAGGTCTTCCAATCCTTGCTTTACAAACAGCCCTCTAAGCTTCTGCAGTGAAACCCAAACCAAACTTGTCAGTCTTCGGAGTGAAATCAGGAAGTCGGCCCCAGTTTGCACACTCACCCTTCTCAATCACAGCCCGGGCATCCTTTAAGGAAGCCATCTTCAAAGGAGAGTCTTCTTCACTCACAGTCTCTGCTGATGCCAGTGTTTGAGGCACCTCTTCAAAGTGTTGAAAGGGGTCTCAATGAACTCCCCATCCATCTCTACGTACCGGAACGAGTTGAGGTGGCTGGCCATATATTCTTCTTCCCCTTGAACTGTTACGATCTTCCCTCTGACCGGGTACTTAAGCTTCTGATGTAATGTGGAGGTCACAGCTCCAGCCTTGTGGATCCATGGACGACCCAGCAAACAAGAATAGGATGGTCGGATGTCCATCACGTAGAAAGTAGAATCAAAAACTTGAGAACCAACCCTAATTGGAATGTCAACTTCCCCATGTACCATCCTTTTCGACCCGTCAAAGGCCCGGACAACAATGTTACTAGGCTTGAGCTCTAAACCCTCACAATCCAACCTGTCTAGGGCCTTCTTAGGTAATACGTTCAACGAAGAACCGGTGTCTACCAACACATGGGCAAGAGTAGTGCCTCTGCATTCAATGGAGACATGCAGGGCGTCGTTATGGTTCTTTCCTTTGGCAGTCAGATCGACGTCAGAGAAACCCAACCCATTATCAGCAGTCAAGTTGGCCACACAATCGGTAAATTGATCAACAGACGTTTCTTGTGGCACATGGGCCGTCTTCAGGAAGGAAATCAGGGCCTTGGCATGGGCCTCTGAACACAACAACAGTGATAGCATAGAAATTTTAGAGGGGGTGTGCCCCAGCTGCTCAACTACATTGAAATCACTCTTCTTGATAATTTTAAGAATCTCTTCCATCTCTTGCTTGGAAGCTTCAACATTGACGGTCTTCGGTGCCTCCGTCTGGGCAGGCACATCAGTAGCGATCCCTTTGCCCCGAGCGTCAGATGACTCGGCCGCAGGGGTAGAAATAGGAACTTGGTCAGGCAGGGAAGCAGGCACACTTGCAGGTGTGATGACAAGAGGTCTCTGAATAGCTGGTGGCGCAATATCTGGCGAGAAAAGTCTACCGCTGCGGGTGACTTTAGAAGGCCCGGTGATGTTACTGACGTCGGTACTAGTATCAAACTCATGCTTTACTCCAAGAACATAAACATCTGCCCCATAGTGCCACGGGACAGCTTTGTCAGATTTATAGGGGATAGGCCCCGGAATAGTGATGATTATAGGAGCAATCTTCGGAGTAGACATGATTTTGACAGGCTTCTTTGAGGGAGCCTTAGGAGGGTTGTTGAAAATAGTGACAATAGAAACTTCTTCGGTACGGGTAGCAAGAACAGCAATCTTTTCGAACAAGATCTCTTTATTATCCATCAGGCTTTGGATACCTGACTTCAACAAAGGACAACCAGCAGGTGAAACAGAACATAGAAGGCAACCTTTACTACATCCCGGAAATAAACCGGCTAGCAACAGGTTCCTTTTGACAGTCAACAACGGAGTAACAATCTCATCCACAGAGGCTACGTACGGGTCTTCCTCAACAACATTCACTCCATGCTGGGGCATGGGAGCAGTCACAACATTGGGCCTTTCAGGCGCCTCGAACTGTATTTCTTTAGCATCAATAAGGTCCTGAACTTTATTCCTCAGAGCCCAACAATCATCCGTAGTATGCCCCGGGCTGTCAGAGTGATAAGCGCAGCGGGCGTTGGGATTGTACTTCGGAGATGTTGTGTTCACCACCTTTGGAGCTTCTTTGACAGTTACCAGATTGGTTGACAGTAGTTGCGGGAATATCTGAGACAGGGTCATACTGAGCCGAGTGTACTGCCTTTTGGGTCTTTCACCCCTTGGTTGGTTATACTGCTGAGGAGAAGCAGCAGGCTTTGAAATTACCACCGCGTTGACAGCTTAGCGGCGTTCCGGTTTGTTCTGTCTCCTTGGACCATAAATAGCACTAGCTTCCTTCTTGAAGGGCTTCTTTTCAGTACTCGAGGAGGCACCTTTCTGTATCTTCCCTGACTTGATACCAGCTTCTATCCTTTCACCAGTCAGAATGAGGTCTGTAAACCCTGCAGAAGAATTACCAATCATATGGTTGAAGAATGGACCAGACAGGGTCCCCAAGAACATGTCAACAAGCTCCCGGTCAGTCAAAGGTGGCTGCACCCTGACATCCAGGTCTCTCCACTTTTGCGCGTACTCCTTAAAACCTTCACCCGTCCCAAGTGACATACCCTGGAGTTGGGTACGCGTGGGAGCGAGGTCGGAATTGTACTGATACTGCTTATAAAATGCAGTAGCCAAGTCCTCCCAGTTTCGAATACTGGTTCCATCCAGCTGATAGAACCATTCGAGTTGAGCCCCTGAAAGGCTATCCTGGAAGAAATGGATCCATAGGTTCTTGTCTACAGTGTAAGGTTGGATCTTCCTTACATATGATCTGAGGTGCAGCTTAGGGAAGGAAGCCCCGTCGTACTTCGCAAAGGCAGGTGCCTTGAACTTGTGCGGGATCACCACCCCAGAAGATAAACCTAGATCTCCAAAATCCAACCCAGGCACGTGTTGAATCTCCATAGCACTTAGACGGTCCTCCAATTGTTTGTACCTATCCTCAGCAGGAGGGTACTGTTCATCATTGTAATCTGTCTCGTTGTCGAAGACCGCAGGACTAGGAACCCTTCCCCCTTGGGGACTATCCTTCTCTACAGAGGAATTAGCCTGATCAGCCTCATTCTGCAGTGTATTCCCAAACCTCCGTCCAGTGTTAAACAGCACAGTCCTCTTCTTCTTCTTCTTCTTCTCCTTCAAGAGTAGAGTCTTCAACTCCTGTTGACCCTAGGCTAAGCTCATGACCATCTCTTGAAACTGGGCATTCTGGGCCTGGAGGGCCTTGATAGCTTGTTCAGTAGTAGGTTCAGGATTCATGATGATTGCTGAAATAAACAGCGAAGAAGATTAAGCAACCTGTCAAAAAGGGTACCTGTTATGCATATGATGTATGATATGCTATTTATGCAATGCATTCAAGGGTTCGAAAGTTCAAATTCGTTGTAGACAAAAAAAGAACACACATTGTATTAAGAGATAATGTGTTCATTACATCAATGCCTCATGGGCGAAATATTACAAAATACTTAATCCCAAAAGACACTACGCATCCTCTTTGGAGCTATGTAAGTGTTGAGAGTCTTTTCCTCATGCAGTAGACGGGTGAGCTCCAAGACCTTCTTCTCACTGGCATGTAGACTGGTTTCAAGAGAATTCCACTCTTCCTTAAGTTGGATCCAGCTCTTTTGCATTTCTTCCCAGGATGTTGGCATGTCAGGATGTTGAATGGTGTATGGCACCTCTCCTTCCAAAACTGGCTCTTTGATCACGGGGAGAACATGAGGATATGGCATCACCAGCTTCTGGGAGCGGGCTCGTACCCACTTGAGATAAGGCTCAATGGGGATGGAGTTATTGTGCCCTAGTGTCTTACTATCTACCCTATTGGGCATCCTCCAAGCTTTGACGAATCTCTGGCGAAGTCCTTGTGCATCGTTGTCGAAGTCAAAAACTATGTCAGGAATCAACATGTCATAAGGGCCATCCCTCCGAGCATACCCAAACTGTCTCAAAGCCAGACATGGGTTGTAAGTAATGCCCCCTCTAATTCCAAGTAAAGGAACATTAGGAAACTCTCTGCAACGATCAATAATAGTGACCTTTTCTCTGGACCGAGAACACCAATTTATATCAGCATGTGTGAGGGTCATCAGTCGTTGCGACCACCTCAAACCCTGCTCGTTCTTTAAAACTGATTGTGGAAGGTGCGAAATAAACCACCTTGCCAGGAGAGGAGTGCAGCACATGAGAACACCTCTTTTTCTCATGGTTCGAGTGTAACATGAGTGGAGGATGTCCCCAAGCAATGTAGGTATGGGATTCCTGGACATGAAAATCTTGACAGCATTGATATCTATAAGCTGATCCGGATTCGGGAACAACACCAACCCATAGACAAGGAGTGCCACAACTTCTTCAAAGGCTTGTAGGTCAAGGGAATTCCAACATTCTTGGGCCTTCTCAAACAGGAACTTTGCCAAGAATCCTTTGATACCACTTCTGATTTCCCAGTGCCCCTTGATGTCGGATGGTTGCAGACGTAATGCTTTAGCTACCTCTTCAAGTTTTGGTTCCTTTTCCGTACCGTTGTAGGGTAGTTGACTAAGAATAGGAATCCCCAGAAGCTGAGAAAATTCCTCCAAAGTAGGCACCAATTGATAATCCGGGAAAGTAAAACAGTGGTGCAAAGGGTCAAAGAACTGGAAGAGGACTTTTATCATATCTTCTTCAATGTTGGTGTTGACCAAGCTGATGAGTCTACCATGTCTTTCACTGAAGGAAGAGTTCTCGTGAATCCTGGATGCAAGCTCCTTAAGCTGAGGAGGGATCCTTACAAGGTTGACCTGAATTGTCTTTCTACGGAGAGATTCCATGTCCTACAAAACAAGAACAAAGATGAAGATTCGAACCCTTGAAGTGGTTAGTAAATGCATATGATGCTGTATGATGTTATGATGTTATGATAAGGACACACCACAAGTATTCACAAAAAGCAAACATGATAAGGCACACAAGTCACACCAGACAGCCCTTAGAGTTCAGGCCAACATGAAGTTTGGGTACTACCCTCTTAAAATTGGTGGGTTCAAAAACCTGTCCTATCAAAAGTAACCGGGTTCTAAGGATCTCAATATCATTGGGTTGTTTTCTATGTTCATTGTTTTGATTTAGCCACTGGACTGGCGATCAAAATATTCCAAGAAAGCAACCCTCAATGAGTGTAGTATCGAGTATCTACCAACTTCGGACTGCACCAAAGTCAGTCATCTCACTACCCTAAAGAGGCCAGGATGGTCAAGTAAGGTTCCTAAGGTCAGTTGATGCTTCACGACACCACGCGGCGGCCCCATACTCTCCTTGACTTGACTCAAGGGTTACCGGTACTCACCAAAGTGCCACATCAACGTAGCAACTGCTTCAACCGTGTCGGTATACCCCACACAGTTCCCTCACAGTTTGTTGCTACTTCTAAAAGGTATCCCCCAGATCCGGGTTAGGATCTATGAAACATCAAGACAAGCCCACAATATTAAAGCAAACAAAACAAGCAATTGAAAACAAGAGTGGTCTAATCCTAAGGTACACCTCACTTATTAAGTGTCCCCAGCAGAGTCGCCAGTTCTGTGATCGGTGGAAATAGAACTGACTGTTTGAAATGCTGGTTCGCGAAATGTCGCGGTAAGCAAGAGTCGCCATCGTCTTTTATTTTCTCCAACAAGGAAAGGACAAAAGCACAGCAAAATTCCTTTTCGAGATGTTTCTCGGTTCGGGAGGTAGATTATAGAAAGGGAAAGTGTTAGCACCCTTTCTATCCGTGGTTATCCACGGGCTCTTAGGTACTTGCTCACTATGTTTTCAAAAATGTTTGCTTTTCTTGTGTTTGTGGGTTTTGAAAAAGTTTCGTTTTGAAAACTTCTAGGTAACTCTTGTATCGGTCCTCAAGAGTGTATGAAGTATTTGTTTGAAAACTTTTTGAAAGTGTAGGTGCGAAAAGTTGTTTTTTGTTTTGAAAGAGCAAGTACCCAGGAGAAATCTACCTACTCTAAGGAATTAGGCTGTGTAAATGTCCTTTAGACAGTACTATCCCACTATTGAGAAGTAGGTAGCACCGTCGTTGGAGTTATTCGGGTCAATTAGATTATAGGGACATGTGTGGTCACCAAAGCAATAGTAGGACGCCTTAGCGGTAACCCTAATGTCCAAGATTCTTTTTATCTGAGGCAACCGTTTCGAGGCAACTTGGATCTTTAGACAGGAGGGCAACCTCTAAAACACCCTATACTCAATGACCACGTCGAGGCAACCAAGTGAGGCGTACCCTAAGAGTGGCATGTGCGAGTGTGTCAAGATTTAGTTAAATTATCTTTGCACAAGTTATGGTGAGCTACGTTTTGATTTTATTTTGAGAACAAGTCTTGTCTTGCATAGCAGTTAATAATTATGCGGAAAGTAAATTGCGGAAAGTAAATCTACGCTATTACAAGGCGTCGGGTATTTACATCGCCAAAAACAAACCCTTGGAAAAATAAATTGCGGGAAATTAAAGAAAGCGATAAAAAGTCCTAATTACGCTATTACATTCCGGGAAACAAATACAATAATATGATAAAATGGATCGCGTGCGGGAAATTAAATCGGATACGAGTTTTTTGGGGTTTTGACCCTTTTTTGAAAGAAAGGATTTTTGTTTATTTTTGAATTAAATGGAATTAAATTAAATGAACAATTAAATTAAATTAAATAATGAAAATATTTTTGGATTTTTGAGTTTTTAAAGAAATAAAATAAATTGAATTAATGCTAATAAAAACCTAATATTTTAAATTGATTTTAAATATTGCAAAAAATATTAAAAGTTAAATCTAATTAAAGCTAAATTGATTAAATTAATTTATTTACAAAAATAAAAGTGATGAAGTTAATTTTAATAAATAAAATATTTTTTGTGTTTTTGATTTTATTAGGAAAAAATGTTAATTGGTTAGTGATTAATAAAAAGAATAACGATTAATTAATTAAAGGAAAATAATAAAAATAGAGAGAGAGTTTAGGAGTATACGAACCTGATTGGAGGGGTGAAACAGCTATTGGCGTCATGTGTAAACTGTTTTGTTTTGGCCATTTGTGTTTTGGCTTTTGACCATTTATGTTCTGGCTTTTGGCCATTTGTGCAATGTCTAGGTCGTGAATGTTGTTGGTATTGCTTGCTTATGTATATGAGAATAAAATTAGGTCAGCAGCCGGGCCTTAATCTTTGTGTATTGAAGTTTGGATATTTGGTTGACCACCATTGAAGAACTTTCCATATTTGGAGCAAATCCAAGATTTTATGCACAAAAAACCCCTAGCACGAATTTGTGAGTTGGCACATGACATATAAAAGGTATTCAAATCACAAAGATGCTATTCCATTAATTTTTAGATTTTATTTGAATTATTATGGATTTAAAATGAATTAAATCAATAAAAATTAAATAAAATGGAAAAATAAATGTTTGATCTTGAAATTAATCATGGGACACGTGTGTGGCATGACAAGGCTGAATCAAGTGGAAGAAAGTGGGCCCTTTTGTCAAAAATTGATGTTTTAAGGATAGTTGACTTTTGCAAATTCATGAAAATTTCCCAACTTCTCCAATGCATATCTTGCTCAATTTTGATCATATGAACATGTTCTTGGACATTTCGGAAAGGTCTTAAAGTCCTCTAACCAATGCATTTGGTCCCATGTCATTTGGATTTACCAATCTCAAGTTATGGTCTTTGACTTAAAGTGCATTTTTGTTGACTTTTGAAATTGACCTATAATGTAGAAATTGATAACTTTTTGTGAGAGTATTTCTTGGACTTGGAATGTGAAGATGAATTGTAGGAAATGTCATCCCCTTCAAGATGAGCATTGGATGGGATTTTTTTGATGAACCATGAAAAAGTTATGCCCTGGTCAAGTTACAGTTGACTTTTCAACTGTCCCAAAATAGTAACTTTTGGCATCTTGATGATTTTTGAGCCATGCTTGTGGAATCATGATCAAGACTTGATCAAATGATGATTGTGTGCTCAAAATAAGATGTTGACCAAAAAAATTGACTTTTGACTGTCAAAATGACCATTTTGCCCCTGCAGTTGATTGTGAACCAAATAGGGCTTTTGACTGTGCAATTTGACCCTGTGAGCCTTGAGACTTGACATGTAGGTGCTTGGCAATATATATAGGCCTATGGGACTTGATTGAGCCATTGAAAACCTCAAATTCCTTGAAGGAATCAAAACCCTAATTTTGGCTGGCTTAGGAGGATGTTAGACTGTGCAATCTTTGAGAAGTCTTGAACCATTTGAAGATTGATCTTGACAAATCTTGAAGAATATGGGAGGGCAAATTTTGCGGTACAACAGAATCCTCTACAAGCGCAACCATGAATCTACTTCACTTTGGTGTGTAGACAAGAGCGAAGCAGAGAGGATTGTGGAATATTTACACGAAGGTACCTTTGGAACCCATTCTAGTGGACATACCATGGCTAAAAAGATCCTACGGGCAGGATACTATTGGTCCACTATGGAAGCAGACTTCTATCAGCATTCCCGAACTTGTCACAAATGCCAGATCTATGCTGATAAAGTGCATGTACCTTCAGTTCCCTTGAACTTCCTGACGGCTCCCTGGCCCTTTGCAATGTGGGGCATTGACGTGATCGGAGAGATTAGACCTACCGCTTCCAATGGGCATCGCTTCATCCTGGTGGCCACTAATTACTTCACGAAGTGGGTTGAGGCTACCTCTGTTGCTACTATTACCAAGAATGTTATGGCGCGGTTTATCAAGCATAACCTGATTTGTTGGTGTGGTGTCCCTGAGAGAATCATTACGGACAATGGTAGAAATATCAACAATACGATGATCACCAAACTCTGTAAACAATTCAAGATCCAACATCATAATTCTTCCCCTTATCGGCCGAAGATGAATGGCACTGTGGAGGCTACTAATAAGAACATTAAGAAAATCATACAGAAGATGACAGTGACATACAAAGACTGGCATGAGATGTTACCATTTTCTCTTCATGGTTACCGCATCTCAGCACGAACGTCAACAGGGACAACACCCTACTCTCTGGTATATGGTATGGAGGTTGTCCTGCCTATTGAGGTCCAGATCCCTTCTTTGAGAATCATGAAGGATGCGGGTTTGAACGAAGACGATTAGATCCAGACTCAACTTGATCAAATGAATCTGATTGATGAGAAAAGGCTTACTATTGTCTGTCATGGTCAAATGTATCAAAAACGGATGATTAAGGCTTTCAACAAAAAGGTCAGGCGTCAAGTATATCAAGTTGGCGATCTAGTAATCAAGCGTATCATACTGCCGCAAGGTGATCCCAGTGGCTATTGGACTCCCACGTATGAAGGGCCATTTGTGATCAAAAACATATTTTCAGGTGGAGCCATGATTTTGACCACCATGGATGGTGATGACCTTCTTCACCCTGTTAATGCAGACATAGTGAAAAGATACTACGCATAAATAAAGACCCACTAGGTTGACTGGCCTAGGCAAAAATAAGGGCATCCCGGTGAACCAAAAGGGTTCGGGCAAAAATTAGGGCTGAATACAAAAAAAATCTATACACCCGACAAGTCAAAAACCTGTAAAGGCGGCTTGGGAAAAAAAGGGTATCCCGGTGGACTGAAAACCCGAAAGGGCGGTCCAGAAAAAAAATTAGGGATTTGAAGTGTATCACTATGTCCCATTGGATCACCTTGCGACCAAACTTCAGTATCAACTATCTAGCTCAAACGATACCGATCAATCCAGTCAGCTTCGGACAAGTGACAAAGTGATGAGACGCTTGAAGGCATAAGGACAATAGTAGAATTGAAACTCAATGGGATTATTACACATAGCTATCTTCTTCTCTTTGTACACTATTTTGTATAGTTTTCACTCTCACAGCGGCGTTCTCCTACTAGAATGTCAGCCTCTTTGTACAAAATGACTATTATAGGCAAACTTCATAAATCAATACAAATAATTTCTTTGAAAGTACAAAACTGTTTGTTTTTCTTTTTTGTTCTGTTTTGTTTTGCAAAAACGTCCAATGACTTATTCTTGACATATGCATTTGAACATGATTGTTATTCATAAATATTTGCATAAGAAACATAAAGATAGTTGCTCATGACTTTAAGGAACGGGAAAAAGTCTAAAAAAAATATTTTAGTCCCGACAGTTACTCCTTCCAGCAGGTAGTCATGAAACCAATGTTCCCCAGCAGATTCCTTCTCAAAAACAATTAAACAGGAATTCCCAACAGAAACATTCTAAAAAAACCAAGTCCTCTTCTAGAAACAATTCAGATGCGATCCAGAGACAGATGTCATTCTGACACTCATTCAACACATGTTTCAAATACAGTTCAGATACGATCCAAAGACAGATGTCATTTTGACACTCATTCAACACATGTTTCAAATACAGTTCAGATACGATCCAAAGACGGATGTCATTCTAACACTCAATCAACACATGTTTCAAATATAGTTTAGATACGATCCAAAGACGGATGTCATTCTGACACTCATTTAACACATGTTTCAAGTACAGTTCAGATACGATCTAGAGACGGATGTCATTCTGACACTCATTCAACCCTTGTTTCAAATACAGTTCAGATACGATCCAAAGACGGATGTCATTCTGACACTCATTCAACACTTGTTTCAAATACAGTTCAGATACGATCCAAAGAAGAATGTCATTCTGACACTCATTCAATACATGTTCAAGTACAATCACGACATAGATCCATCCACAAAATCTTCGTAGGTACCCCTTCCAGTAGGTACAGGGGCAGAGACAGTTTTGAGATAAAGTCACCAGCATACGTCCTAGTGACGTCTATGTTCCCCCACAGAGTAGGAACAATCAAAGTTTTGATCTCTTCTTCCCCAAAAAGGAGATACTTCATCCAGAAAAGTGCCTCCAGAGAGCTGAAATATGTATTCCCCATCCGAGCTTTATATTCTTAATCAGTTTATAAAACCTCCTCCCGAATAGAGTTTATTTCTCAAACTGTAGAAGATCATTCCCTAACAGAGTTTATTTCTCTACATCGGAAAAATCTTCCAACAAAACATCTCCCTCCACAAATTTTATTCTCAAGCAGAGTCAATCCCCGACAGAACATCCTCAAGCAGGAAGAGAAAATCCCCGACAGATTATCCCCATCGGAAACGAAGGATTCAGCCTCCTTATACTCTTCAGCAGCAGTTTGGGATTTACTTTCCCAGACTAAGAAATATCACAATAGCATTCTATATTCATACATTATGGCATACACATACATATCGCATACAACATAATCTCATTTATTTTTAGAACATCACCACAATGCATTTCATCCATCATGACATTGCATATGACCAACTCTTTGCCTTTTTCAGGGAAAAGATCAAATTAATAAGCACCATTGGCTACCTACGTGACCTAGTAGTTTTCTCAAAATCTACAGGCTATTTCAGCATCTTCCTCAGAGCAACGTTCTCAGAAGACCTTCTTTGGTTCAGTCAGATCTCCACTAAGATCTCCCTGATTCTTATTCTAGTTGAAGATTGATTCAACACCTTTCTCTGGTTCAGTCGAATCGATCCTAAGATTATTCTGATTTATATTCCAATTAAAGAAACTGGAAAGCCTGGAGCACGACCAGATAACAGCTTAATCTCATTCCCCCATTAAGTCAATGCGAATACGACCAGATAGCAGTCAGCCTTATTATCCTCAGCAAGTCACTATGAAGCCTGGATCATAACCAAATAGCAGTTCACTTTCGTTTCTTCAATTAAGAGATGACCCCCCCAGTAGAGTAACGGACAACTGAAGCTCCTAAACTCTATTTCTCAAAAGGAGACCAACATTCTTCAGCGGAATCCTCCTCAATAACCTTCATAGGAATTCCCACAAAGGAATATCTCATGAAATTAACATTGTTCCGGATGACATCTTTAAGCCCATCTCCGACAACTCTCGGTCATATTCCCTAGATGGAATCTTTAAGCCCATTTCCGATTATCTCCTGTCACCTTCTCCAAATGGCATCTGTAATCCCATTCCAGATATTACCTACACAATCAAGTATCGTTTCAGACGAGTACAAATTTCTAGGCACTCTAGTGTTCAATCATCTTCCACGTTCAGATCAGGAAAGGCGGACCAGCCAATCTACATTCTCAGGTTTAAGAAGATTGAACAGGGGCAGCGGTTGTACCCCAAAATTTTCCCTTCCATTTTCACTCAAGACATGCCTCTAGAGGTCCTCAATTGCTCAAGGATGACCAAAGATTGACCAGACAAACTTTTCTCCTAAGGCAATGAATCTCAAATTAGGGTTTCAATTTCTAGCAGGATGTATGAGCCCAAAGGATCCCAAATATTCTCCATTGTCCTAATATGTCCTCAAGATCATCCATGCCAAATTTCATGCCTTGAGCAATAAGTTTGCTCAGCCAACTGCTTAAATGCCTGGAAATCAATTGTATTAGGTCAAAAGTCAACTGTGGCCCAAATACAGTCAAACTTCAAGATTTTTGGTCAACATCAACATTTTGGAGTAATATCCATCATTTTTATCAAAGTTTGATCATGATTCCTCAAGAAATTCTCCTAACTCTTCAAAAGTCAAAAATGGCAAATTAGGGTTTCTATAGGAAAAGTCAACCAAACTTTGACCAGGCATAACTTTCTCATACTTTATCAGAAATTTTTCCTCCAAGGCTCATTTTGAAGATAATCCAACTCCATACAACTCCTCTTCATCCCTCAAATCAAAGAAATGCCTCAATCAAAAGGTGCAAGTTCATACATTATAGGTCATTTCAAAAAGTCAACAAAAACACCTTTTGGGTCAAAGCTCCTTACATGAACATGGAAGATCCAATTGAGATGAAACAATAATGGTTGCTTAGTGGACATCCTAAGCTTTCTAAAAAGTCCAAGAACACCCGCTTATGGTTAAAAATGAGAGAGATAGGCATTGCTAAAGTTGACCCATTTTTGGAAATGTGCATGAAGCAAATAATGACCAAACTTGAATTTTTTCCAAATGGGCCCATGTTTTCATACTTGAAACTTGTTCCTAACATGGCCCACGACCCCTGAGCTCACTCATACATTATTTCATTATTTTTTTTTATTCATTAAAATCAAAATAAATCAAATAAAATAGTGAAATAATAAAATAAAATCCAATATCTGTTTTTATGACCACATAATGAGTCTAGAATCAGCCGGCAAATCAAATATTTCGTGCAATGGATGATTGGAATGAAAAGAGCATGATTTGGCCTATTTTAGAAACTTAAAATATCCATGGCAAACCAAATCTTTTGTCCATAATTCTTCAAGATTGCATCCAGTTTTGTTAACCTAATGCACTCTCATATATATGGACAACATTTCCATATCAGAAAGAGAAGGGTTGGCCGCACGAAACTGACAATAGAAACTCTCTTTTTTTACAAAAAGTGGCAATAGAATTTCGGATTACAGAGAGATTCAAAGACTGTGGACACTTGTAATCCATTCCTGGGAACATTTTGAAGCTAACAGCATCATTTACGCGCATCAAGACGTTCAGAATCATCCCATAGATATCACGGTTTGCACATATATTCTTGAAACTGATTTTGATCATACACGCATTATAAATAAGTTTTAACTATGCATTCTTGTTTGTATAAGCATTTATGACATGTTTGAATGATCAATTTCCAGTTTTGGTACATATATGATGACTTGCCATTGTTAGGGTTTCAAGGACCATTTTGGGGTTTTCCATTACAGATGAAATTAGGCCAAAGGAAGAGTATCATTGCACTCACGAGATCAAACCCAGTTGATCCATGTATTTACATTAAATTTATATTTTCTGTTGTGAGTTTTGGAAATTGGCAGGTCCTTTGGTGACGGTTTTGTCCGTAGGTAAAAGTCTTTGGGCTAAAACGATAGCCACTGAAGAAAATGATGGCGTGGCATCTCAGGATTGGGTCATTTGAATTGCGTGCGTTTTGTCTTACATACTGAACCTTTATTAAATATATTATATTCTGTTTGTTTTATATAATGAATGACAAGTTGGCGCAGATGACAAAGGTGAAGGGTTTAAGGCGCGCGCGTGTGGGAGGTCAAGGGTTTGACCCCTGCCTCCTGCATATTATTTTTCCTAACATTTATTTCCAGATCCCATGTGCTATTGCTCAACGTGTATACTATAGGCCTCATCATCATCACCACGAGATCAATCAACACCCGATCTGACATTCCAAGATGACAGCCACATGATGGATCTCCCAGCTTGCGTCACACTGAACCACACGCTGCTATGGGCTTACACTTTCTGGGCCTTGGACAAGAGTTTCATATTGCAACCCCAATTTGGGTTCACACCCCCCTCGGGCCTATTTCTCAATTTCTCTTTTTATTATTATTTAGTTTTTATTTCTTTTGTTTTTAATCATTTCTTTTAAATCACAAAAATAGGATTTAGGTTTTTTTTATTAAAATTAATTTTGTAAATTAATGTAACTATTTTGATTTGTTTCTTTAAAATAAAATCAATTAGAATCTAGGTTTAATTGCAAAAACCTTTTTCTTCAAAAATATCAAAAATATTAGTTTTTTTATTCAAAATTAATTTTTTATTATTATTACTAATTTCTCCAATTAATTAATTTAATTTATTTTAATTTATTTTCATTAATTAAAATTTATTAGAAGATTAGGTTAAATTTCAAATCTTTTTTTCATAAAAAATCCCAAAAATATTTTCAATGAGCAAATTAGATTTTTTAGGGTTTTGAACTTTTTTCCAGTTTTAATTCTCGCGCGTTATTATTTTTCCGTTCGATTACTTTTTTATTATTGATGTAACAGCGCCCGGTTTGTAATAGTTTAATTAGGGTTTACAATTTTCCTCACTTTATTTTCCGTTCATCATTTATGTATCTACCCCAAGGTCCTGTAATAGTTAGGAACTTTATTTTTCTACAATTTATTTTCCCGCGTGATAAACTGCTTAGATGAATGGTTAATAGGACTGCATGGAAAGATAACGATTAATTGAACATAGATAGCCCTAAATACGCAAGATAAATGAACAGAATCAAGCACACTTGCACATGCTCACCCCTAGGGTATCTCTCACTTTGGTTACCTTCGAATATGGTCACAATTCTCGAAACGTAAGAATTCTTAGTGGTTGTCCTTGAGTCTAAGAGATCACTAGTCCCTCGATGACCCTCTCGACTGTTGCCTCAGTAAAAAAAGTGATCTTATGGCTTTAGGACAATTAATAAGAGTTTTTTCCCAGTTGCCTTTAATGACCATACATCCCTTTCGATAGTCCCTTAAACATCCAACGACTAGGACTACCTACTCACTAATAGTAATATAGCACTGTCTAAAGGATATGAGGAAAAGAACAAACTTTTTTCGACTAGGTAGATAACTGTTAGGTACTTGCTCAAACAATTCTTTTTACACACCATACTTTCAAAACACTTTAAAAAATGATTTATCACACTCTTGAGGACTGATACAAGGGTTATCATAAAGAGAATCACCGCACTAAGGCATTTTCAAACAAAACTTTTCAAAGCACACCAAACAGTTTTCAAAAATGAGCAAGTACCTAAGAGCCCGTGGAAAACCACGGATGGAAAGGGTGCTAACACCTTCCCTTTCCATAATCTACCCCCTTACTTAGAAAATCTCGAAAAAGGTATTTTTATGTTCTTTTCACCCTTTCCTTTGTTGGATAAAAGAAAAGTCGGTGGCGACTCTTGCTTACCGCGACATTTGCGAACAAAAAATGCAAAACCAGTATTAACAGTCGGTTTTGCTACCGTATTACAATTACTATCATTGGCACTATGGAGATTGTGAACTTCTTGGACTTAGGATTAGAAGCCTTGATCTACCTTGAGACCTTCTGAACTCAATTGGTATTTTGTCTGGAGTTCTTGGGTTTTACCCCAAGACATTGAGTTGTTTGTTTGTTCTGTGTGCAGGTCATTGTGATTACATGATTTGTCTGTGATCTGGAATTCATCTGTATACAGCCATTACTCTACCCAATTTTTATGAAGACTTAATGCAATTGAAGTTTGGTATTCTTAAGGGGTTTATTAATTGTTTGCTTGATTTCAAATCCAAAGGATGGAATTCTACATTGACTCATTATGTCAAGTGTTAGCTTCTTGTTTGGTTAGATGGTCTTTCTCCTTAGCTTTTACCTTATGTTTTAGGATAGTCTCTTCATCTCCTCCCATTTTATATAATTTCAAAAATCTTCTCCCTCCTTTTGAAAAATCTTCTTGTTTTTAAAACTTGAACACTTTCATAATAAACTTGGACTTACGTCCATGTATTTTCAAAAACTATTTCTTAATCAAATTTCAATCAACTTAACAATACCTTGACATTTTTTGTGAGAAGACTAAAAGTCAATGAATCTCATTCAAACTATTTTTCCATTTTGGCTTTTATCTTTAAAAAAATTTCTCAAAAAATTAGACTCTTGTCAATCCTTGTAGTGATGCAAACAACTATACTTCTACAATATATATTAAAGTGAGATATTTTCCACTTGGGTGTTGAGTGAGGCATTGTTGATTTTAAAATCCAAGCCATATCCTCCACTTTGAGATGACGCAAATTATCATTTCTCATAATTGTGGGTAGTAATTATGTTTTCCACACGGACAATGACAATAACGTCTTGTCTCCTAAAATTAACCAACACACTTGTGTTTTAAATTTTTTTAAAAAGAGGAACTACGAGTTCCCTGATCCCCTATTGCACGGAAGGTGGTACGTAGTCACTAAAGGTTCACAACTGTGGAGGGTGCAAAAGTTATATAAAAAAATACTTCTTTTCTCATCACCATAATTTATTTTTATACAACATTTTATAACCAAAATATACAGATTTTACAAAGTGGTTCCTGCGGAGTACCGTAGATGTTTAGGGTGCTAATACCTTCCCTTTGCATAGCCAACCCCCTTACCTAGAATCTTTCCCCCTCTTTTGGGTTATTCGCTCTTTTCCCATTCCTTTGGAAATATTAAAGCGCAGTGGCGATTTTTATTTTGATATGTACAAGTCAAGTCAATCCAATGGCTTAGTCTTAACATTTATACTGCTACAACCACCTACCCCTATGAATTCCATGAGCTCTCCTTGGCCATTTTCAATATGGGGAATTGATATGATAGGCATGATCAAACCAAAAGCATCGAATGGACACCGGTTCATACTAGTCACCATTGATTACTTCACCAAATGGGTAGAAGAATCATCCTACGCAAATGTGAGAAGTCAAGTGGTTACTCGATTCATCAAGAAAAATCTCATATGCAGGTATGGGGTTCCAAGCAGGATCATTATGGACAATGAGTCTAATCTGAACAACAAAATGATGAAGGAGTTATGCGATAATTTAAAGATCGAGCATCATAATTCCTCACCATATCGATCCAAAATGAACGGGGCCGTTGAAGCTGCCAACAAAAACATCAAGAAAATCATCCAGAAAATGGTAAAAACATATAAAGATTGGCATTAAATGCTTCCCTTTTCTCTACATGTCTATCGTACCTCCGTAAGCACATCAACAAGTGAAACTCCTTTCTCTCTAGTATATGGCGTGGAGGCAACTACGAAGGTCCATATGGTAAAAATAGAATTCTCTGGTGGTGGTCTCATCCTCATAATAACGGACGGGGAAGAATTACCACATCCGGCAAATTCAGACGCAGTCAAAAAATACTATGTATAAGAAAGCTCACTAAGTTCGAACCTTAAATAGGAAACTTAGGTAAAAAGGAGCGTCCCGGTGGATTGAAAACCCTAAAGGGAGATCCAGGAAAAAATTAGGGACATACACACAAAAAATTATTCCGGTGGATTGAAAACTCGAAAGGGAAATCCAAAAAAAAAATTAGGGATCTTATTCAAAGAAATAAATAACAAAAAGATTGTGATCTAAGAACTGCGACTACAAACCAAGAAGGGAGAAATGGATCCAAATCATTCAACTCAAAAGCGAAGGATATTGGAGCTATCAAAAAGACAGTGGGGAAATAGAAGTAGCAATTATCATTTTCATTGCCACTTATAGTTTCAAAACTTTCTATAATTACCTCTTTTAAGGAATTGCATCTTATAATCTCGCCTATTCAGAGGCATATCAATAAAACATTTACTTTTTCCATCTTTCAAATTGTGTTTTTCCTTTTCAGACTTGTTTGCAAAATACTACGATTATTTCTTGTGAATATCGCATTGAAATCATTTTCGGGATTTGACAAATAAAAGAATTTGATGAAACATCGAAAAGAATTTTGGTTAGAAGAACATCTAAAGAAAATCCACGCCTACGTCCATATCCACGCCTATTTCCACGCCCACGCTAATGTCCATGTCTACATCCACACCTACGCCTGCTCCTACGATACAAATATCAAGATCTTGCTGACACTCTTCATCATGTTCAAATCAATTCAAAGATACCACGACGATGCAACATACAACTTCGGGGAGTTGGTAACACAAAACCAATGGTTTAAAAGGAGAGGATATAAAAAAAACATTTTTCATAACATTTTGGGGCATATACACACATTTTGTACATATGTAAGTATTTAGGGTATACACACATTCGGAGCATATACACTCTGGGTTCCATATCAATCTAGGACATTATTCATACACATCATATATGGCATTTTTTCCAAACATACTTTGGGCGAAACAAATATCTTTGGGCCCTCCATCAGATTATTACCCTGTTTGAGAACAGACACAACTAGTAAAAATACGATCTCATCTCTTGATTTAGTTATCTAAGATTTGATCATCAAAAACAGCTTTTTATCTATGATATAACTCATTGCATCAGTCTCCATGCAACAATGTTGTTATCAAACTTTTTCAATCATCTACCCCCTAGGTTGTGGTAGATATGCGAATCACTGGTTCATATTATTCATTCCATAGGTTGCAATGAATACGTGAATTCATCCTCGGATTGTTTACTCCCTCAGGTTGTAGTAAACATGACGAAGTCGGTAATATAACTCATTGCGTCAGGCTCCACGCATCAATGTTGTTATCAAGATTTTTCAATTATCTATCCCCTAGGTTGTGATAGATATGTGAATTTTCAGGGTTATATTATTCATCCCCTAGGTTGTGATGAATAATGTAAGCCCACCCTTGTTGTCTTTTATCCCCTAGGTTGTGATAAATACACAGGTTCCTCCTTTGTGATATAACTCATTGCGCCAGTCTCCATGCAACGATGTGTGAAATCCATGATATAACTCATTACGTCAGTCTCCATGCAGCAATGTGCTATCAAGATTTTTCAATCATCTACCTCCTATGTTATGGTAGATGAGCGAATTTCCAGTTCATATTATTCATTCCCTAGGTTTAAATGAATATGTAAATTCATCCTCGTATTGTTTACTCCCTAGGTTGTAGTAAACATGACGAAGTTGACAATATAACTCTTTGCGTCAGGCTCCATGCAACAATGTTGTTATCAAGCTTTTTTAATTATCTATCCCCTAGGTTGCGATTATATGCTAATTTTCAGGGATATATTATTGATCCCCTAGGTTGTGATGAATAACGTAAGTCTGCCCCTGTTGTCTTTGATCCCCTAGGTTACGATAAATGCACAGGTTTTTCCTCGTACTGTTTACTCCCTAGGTTGTAGTAAATAGAACGAAATCTGCAACAGTCTCCATGAAACAATGTTGGTATCAAGCATTTTCAATCATCTACCCCCTAGGTTGCGGTAGGTGAGAGAATTACTTTTCAAATGTCTATCCCCTAGGTTGCGATAGACATGCGAATAAATCTTCATAATCCATTGCATCAGTCTCCATGCAACAATGTGTTAGCATATTTTGTTTTATTCATCCTCTAGGTTGCAATCAAAAGACAAAATCAAATCAAACCAAAACTTACTATATTAGTCTCCAAGCATTAGTAAGTCAACTTTTTCAAAACTTCTATTTTTGTAAATATGAAAGAGAGTCTATAATCTCTTAGATACTGGCGAGTTATCTGCATTGTCATGTCTAAGTTCTCTCAAAAACTTTGGTTTAAACACTGGTAAAGATGATACATCATCTCTATGCCTACTCTTCATACCCACGGGAACATTGTACATCGTATCCTTATAATCTTTCAGACAAATTTTTGGGTCTTCTAATATTTAATAAACTTCTGATCAGAACGTGCGAGACCTTCGTATTCTCGCACTATTCAATCAAAAGGAAATTAAATAGGGGCAGCTGTCATACCCTAAATTTTCCCTACTAGTTCCTAATATTTTTATTTCTATTTCTAAAAAAATTATTATTCACATATTCATGGGGTTTAAAGCTTATAAAGGGATTTTTTATCTTATGAAGAAATTGATGGGCCTTTCTAAATCAGAAAAGTCCATTGCTTTTTTTGAGTAAGGCTTTGTTTTGCTTCCATCCCAATTCTACATCATTAAGAAATTTTTTGGGGCCTTTCTAAATCAGAAAGGCCCATGTAGAAATAAGGGCCCATTCGATTTCTTTGTGAAAAAGGTATTTGTTAAGCCCGTTTCAAATGTAGGGAGGGGGTCTATTTGTGGAAAATCCTTGGGCCTTTCCTAAATAAGAAAGGCCCATTTAGATTTTGAATAAGGTTGAAACGGGTATAGGAGATTCATTTTTTAGGAAGCCCAATGAAACAATGTACCGTTTTGAAATTTGTTTTAAAATTATTATTAACATTACTATTATTTTATAATTACTTTTATCAATTATTATTATTAATGATTATTTTTAGATCATTATTTTATAACCTAATTAAAAAATATATTTGTTTTAATTTTTGGAAACGTTAATAAAGAGGCCCTTAAAAGTGCAACCCAAGCCCAATCAAAAAGAAAACGCGCACATACCAAAAACAGGCATGCACTATTCAGATCAAAGGAAAAGTACACATGTTTTAATGGAAGAAAAAAAACATTCACTATTTGGATTAAAATAAAAATAACGTATGTCTTGAAGTGAAAACAATTACTGTTCAGATTAAGATCTTTGCATTGAATCAAAACAAGTTTTACATGAACCGAATCAAATAATTGATCAAATTTAATCAAAACTTAACTTATCAAAATAATTACAAATCGACTAAAACAGAACTAATCAAATTGTATCAAATTCATACAAATATGTGATTCCCTAATCAACCTAAAGGAGTAACGACAATTCATAAATTATTTCCTAATATACCTAAATCAAAACGCTATAAAATCCTGACTTCTAAAACAGAAAAAGGGGAGAGGAAAATTATTAGAGAGAAGAAGAATTTACAGAAGGAAATATACAAAGAAAAAGGATTTTTCACAGAAGAAGTTGGGTAGAGAAAGAAAAGTGAAGGAGGTGTCTCCGATTACGCCACCATTAGCTCACACATCCCCGCTCTGCGTGAACTAGGGTTTCAATATCTGAAACCCTAAACTCTTTCTCCGTGCCGCCGCATCTCCATCATCATCATCATCATCCTCTGTACCTATCAAACACAAAGAGGGAAGATCAGGAACCAGATCAGACCAAAAAGAAATCAGAAAAGATACCGAGATTCCTCGCGATAGAAGTACTCCCAAATATACTTAGCTTAAAAAAAAATTTATTTTCTTATAGAGGTTGGGGTCGGGATCGAAGGATAGGGTTGCCGCTGATTAGGGTTTGTGGAAGCAGTAGCAGATTAGAGTTTTTTGTGATGGTGTTGTGTTAGAGAAGAGGGAAGAGATGAGAGAGTGGCTGAGAGAGAGAAGTGAATAACGAAAATGGAATGAAAATATTCTGTAAAACAATATATTATGTTTCATGATCTACTGCATCATACCTTGCCATACACTCTCAATCACAACCACATGATCCTTATCCAGCGTGCCAAAAGCGTGCACCCACCGAATTACGGTATACCCCCCCCCCCCCCCCTCCCCTACACACACACCTTGGCCAAACGAGTCCATCCCAAACCTCTCTGGGCTAGGCCCGTTACCATTCGAACCCCAAGTGCTTTTGTTTTACTAACCAGCGCATGAATCTACACCCCCTTGGCTTAATGGGCCAAGTCCAATATCTGGACTTGGACCCCTACTGGTCACACCCCTCAATTTTACTGCCTAGTTCAAAACACACCGCCTGTATTTTGGGTCTGAATTCAATATCTGAATTCAGGGCCCTAATACTTACCCCCCCCCCCCCCCCTTTTTTATTAGCCTAACCTAATTTACATCCCCCTTGCATTTTCTAATTTATTTCTTTTTTATTTATTATTTATAATTTTTTATATTTTATACTTTAATATATTTATAAATAATATTATTATAAATCAAATATATTTTCTAAAACTCATCCAAAATATTTTATTTATTTATTCATTGCATTAAATTATTTTAAGCATGCATTAACTAGATATCTTCATAATTAATATACTAAAAGATATTTAACCAGTCGTAAACCCTTTTTCATAATTAAATTAAATAAACAATAAATTTTTAAAAAGGATTATGATAATATTTTAATTAACCGCGCACGTCTTCTAACAAACTCGGCTATTCACACACCTAGGCTAAGTATGCGGGAAATTCTAATATCTTCATTATCCGTAAAAAACACCAACCAACTGCGAACTATAAATTGAGACTTTGATTCCTCATAAGAGGAGACGTAGGTTTGCGACTAAAATCGTGGCGAGTTCCCCTAATAAAAAACTAAAACCATATTCCCAAAAAGATTACGCTTCTAACCCTAGTATCTAGTGAACAAAGTAGATGAGGGGTGCCTAACACCTTCCCTTCGTCTAGAACCAAGTCCAAAAACCTAGAATCTCTAACTTTTTAGAGTTAACCTTTATATTTATTTCCTTGGAGTAAAAATTAAGGGGGTGACTCTCAATTTTAAAATCAGTTACCACACTTGCTTTTATCCGTCTAAGGTTTTGACGGTGTTTGACGGAGAAAATGTACCCTAGCTAGTTTAAACTCTGAGTTGGCACATTCTCTCTGAATCCGATCGCGTGAAGCGTTGAGGGGGTGTAGTCATGGAAGCGACCGGATGACCCCCTGTAGTCTTTTGAATCACGGGATTTGTCCTCTCTTTTCTTTTCTACCCCCTGACGGGATGTCGAAGGCTCATCATTCTTTGAGACTTTCGCTTTCTCATGATGTCGCAAGTCTCTCGCGTTGTTAGCAACCTCCTTCTCTTGTACTAGATGTACGCGTGTGCTTTGAGCAAAAGGGGATCCAACATTGCAGGAGTTTCAATGCCAACTGCTTTGGCGAAATCACTGCGAGGGTGCAAGCCTCGCTCGAGGATATACTTCTTCATTCCGTTGATCATGGTGACCTAGACGGCTTCCTGGTTGAACCTTTCAATGTATGCTCGGAGGGACTCATCATTCCCCTGGATGATGGCTTCAAGCAAAACTTATGACTTAGGATGTCAGTGAGACATCATGAAATGCATTGAGAATTGTCTTCCCAAGCCATTCCAGGAGGTGATGGACTCATCGGGGAGGCTCCATCACCAAGATATGGCTCCCTTTCTGAGGTTCGTTGGGAACAATCAACATTTGATTGCTCCTCGGTAACCACTATAGTCGAGAAACGCATCGATGTTTTTGATGTACTCATTCGGATCTGTTGTTCCATCGTATGTCCCCAAGTATAGGGGTTTCTCAAGACCGATAGGAAGCGGGGTCTCCATGATCTCTATGGATAATGGGCCGTAGGGATCATAGTCGTCGCTGTGATTAGGAGATACTAGCGCAAAATATTTGTTTCTTCCTCGCCGGAGGCTGTCATCCCAACAAGGAGAGGATCTTCTTGGATGCTGCCTCGGCTTGGTCGACGAAGAATGGTCACGATCAATCCTCTGGTCGCTTTTGATTTTCTTGGAGATCAGGGAGCGTCGATCTCTCCGGGGAGGTGTACGACCTCGTTTCTTGAGGAAAGACATTTCTCGCCTCTCTCGTATGGGAAGACGGCCACGCCTTGATTGTGATGGACCAGAGGAGTCATAACGTCGGTGTCTCCGAGGAGGAGACTTTGATCGCTTTTTCTCCTAGGCTCAATCCTCTTGCTCTGTTGCAGGATTAGCGTGTTGGTTTGATTGAGGGCAGCGAGTAGTGCTTCCATGGCCGGGTCTACATTTGGTGGGATAAGAACGGTCTGGAGGATTTCTGGCAGTTCCTCGTTGGGGTTTTAGGACCTCTGATCATCTGAGAATTGGAGGTTGTTGCGTTCAACATCGGCTGAATCTGGGGACGATGTTCGGCCATCCCTAGCATCGAGGATATCCTCTAGATGAGGATGCTCTTGGCTTCTATATTTCTTGTAGATGGGAGAGATTAAAGTCTTTCTAGAAATGTGGTGATCATCATGGCCGACCATGACAGAAGTAGTGAAAGTATCTTTGGTCTTCGGTTTTGAGGAAAAGAAATACATGGAAGATAGATTCCCACACACGGCGCCACTAATCTTACCGGTTGATCAGAATCTGAGGTGGGCCGAAGAGATGACGTCTGTTTGGATAGAAATTTGTGGAGAGGATGAGGGGTGTACCTGTAAGGCACTCCAGCGATCAAGTAAGAATGAGCACAAAGAGATACAAGAAAGATATTAGGGTTTTAGAATAAATATTTGATACCTGGCCCCCACAAGTGTGAGGGTTTATATAATGCCCCGACACTTGGTCATTGGTTTCTATTTTTGGGGTTAGATATTAGGTTCCTCAAAAATAGATAATTGCCAAGACTTGGTCAAAACGCGCAGCCGTGCCCGTAACTAGTTGTTCAATCGATCACGAAAAAGATTATGGGCAGAAGCGTTTATGAGCGTTTCCTGGTTGCCTACTCTACGTTCGTCGAGCAGACTGGGAGGTAGCTGCCTGCGTGGACAGGAGTGTGTCTTGAGCATCGTTGGCCTTGCTGCTCAAGGGCGTGGTCGACTAAAGATGCCCGACAGGAGGTCTAGATCTAATGGACCAACGTTGTTGGACCATGCAAAAGGTATAGGTAGATTGAGTCAATTCTAATCATTGGGTCTGTCCAAAATAATATGTTTATGTCCTTTACTAGTTAACCAATAAAATACATACTATTAATCATATTATGACACTAATTTATAAATGTATTAACCAACTTTTACACTCCATTAACCACTTTTATTTTACTATTTAATATTTTTGTTATGTTTGAAAATTCATTAATCAAATTATGAATTGTATTAATCAATTTTATATATAATATTAACCAAAATTTATAATATATATATATATATATATATATATATATATATATATATATATATATATATATATATATATATATATATATATATATATATATATATATATTAAAAAAATTTATGTTAGAATATATATTAACGAAAATTTGAATTGTATTAATTAAATTTTAATATTTTATTAATCAAAATAGTTTTCAAAAAAAATATATTAAAATTTTAAAATTTAAAATAATATAAAAATACTATTCACGTCTTTATAAACAGTATATACATTATAGTGTTAAAAAATTGTGTCAAAATAGTTTTTTTTTAACGGTGTGTTAGTAAAAAAGTTTTATTATTTTTTTATTTTTTAACGGTGTGTTAGTAACAAGCCTTATTTATAGGCTACATTGACAATTTCTACTTTTAGAAGAATAAAAATAACTAACCCACTACTAACTTCCTATCTAAAGTTTCGAGTGAAAATTATCATTCTCCATCTTGACTCCTAACTGATTTTATGCTATACAACTTGTAAAGTTTTCTACACTTTTTGAATTTATTGTCTTTAAGGGTTTTTGGGGATGCAGTAAGCTTTTAATTTTAGGTTATGAAAGTCAATTTCAATATTGAAATGTATGACGAAATAGGGATTAAGTTTATTTTTATTTAGTTTTAAAATAGTTTTTTATTAAAACAAAATTTTAAAGTTTTAAAAATTTTGTTTTAATAAAAAACTATTTTAAAAGTAAATAGAAAACTATATTACATTTTAGTTTTAAAATTACCAACTTCTTACATATTTGTCTTCTATTTATTTATTTATAAACTCTATTACGTTTTAAAGTTTTTAAAATTTCTAACAACTAATTTTTTTAAAACTATAGTCATTAATCTAAGAAATATAATATTATTATGCATAAATCTTTAAACTTTTTATAAAAAGATTAACGGTTTGTTTCTGATATTAAAAAATTAAAAGTATCAAAGATAAATAATATGAAAATATATTTATTGTCGAAATATTTAGCCACTTTATTTAAAGCGGTTTTAGATTGTCTGTCCCACATTAAAATCTCAAGTTCTCACTCCCATCAGTGGAGAAACCTCAGTCAAGTCTACACATATATATTTCTCACATGTCCATCGTACACTAGAATATCTGCTGACTTAAGTGTCAATCTTTCATGTTGTCAGTTAAAAAATTCATTAGCACCTATTTCTTCACAGATATCCTGATCTATCGAAAGATATTTTGATCATCTGAAATATATCAAACAAGACATTTTTAACAAGGTCATGTGTATATTTGAAGTCTGAAAGGTCTCTACAATAAATTGTGTGTTCTTTAAATGTATCGAAACACGCATTAGGACAAATAGAACAAACCTCGTCAATAGAAAATAAAAGAATATAAAACAATATCTCAAGATAGTACAATACTCCACCATCGATATATGTTGGCTTAATCCATCATACTTCATTTTTTAAGGTAAATAGCTACCTTTAATAATCGCATGCAACTACTCTAACACCATTTTAACCATTATCATCAACCACATACCACCATTATGAATATTTTCGATCACTGACTTATCTATTCATGTTCTTCAATCAAACACTGTCATACCATTATGATTGACACTCTTTTGGTCGTCGACCTCCACTCAAAACAATACCAACCACCACATTAATCCAGGTCGATTATCACTTCGTCCACCTTCAGACATCAATCTAATCACCACTACTATTGACTACCATTTTAACCACACTTCAACCACCATAAACCACCAACTATCATACTTGACGATCACTGACTATCACCACTCTCACAATCCCTAATTAACACTTTAACACGTATTTGCTGGAAATTGTTGGAATTAATTTATATTTTACGAATATCTTATTGATTAAGTTTGTTAGAGGGTATTTTAGTATTTTATTATACCCTAATTTTGTATATAAATAGCCCAGTAGTAGGTAGGTCAATGTAATTTATTGTTCCTTATTTTGTAGCCGTCATTCAATATATTCATTTTCTCTTTCATCTCTCCTTTGTGCACCAACAATTGATATCAGAGCTCCGGTTTGAAATCTACGGGAAACACGACAAACACGAGTGAAGAGTGGGGTATTGTGTGGTTGAGAATCATTTTTTCTAATTCTATGGATTTGGGAAACATTGTGTTTTAGTGAGTTTTTGCGTGAATTGCACAAGGTTGAAGATGAACAGAAGCGCTAATATCAAATACAAGATTACAGTGTTTGATGGCAAAACCTGGAATCATTGGAAGATCCAGATGCGTGTGTTGCTTGCGTTAGATCTTATCACCGATGGCTATAATCTGTTAGCAGCAGGCGCGACAGAGGCACAGAAGATTACACAGAAGGAGCTAAGGAAGAAAGATCAAAAAGGCATTATTCTACATCCATCAATGTGTGGATGTGAATGTGTTTGAGAAGATTGCTGGCTCTGAAACAGCAAAGGCTGCATGGGACACACTGGTCAGATGTTACAGTGGTGACGCATCAGTGAAGAAGGTGAAGCTTCAGTCTCTCAGAAAGCAATATGAGAATCTCAACATGAAGGACAATGAAAAGGTTTCTGAGTACATCTCTAGAGTGATTCTAATCACTAATGAGATGAAAGCTTGTGGAGAAACTCTTTCTGAGCAAGTAATCATTGAGAAGATATTGAGATCTTTAACTTCTCAGTTTGATTATATTGTGGTATCAATTGAACATTCCAAATATCTGAGCACCATAAGAGTTGAAGAGCTGCAAAGTAGTCTAGAGGCGCATGAATTGCGTATGAATGAGAGAACTTCCGAGAGAGAAGTAGAGCAGCAGGCTCTAAAAGTAACTTCTGGTAAGAAGTATCAGAAGCAGACTCGGTCAGAAGCCAGGAAGAAGCTTCAAACTCTGATAGGAAGAAGAATGTCCAGAAGGGAAAAGAAAAGTCTGACAAGAAGAATGTTCAGTGTTACTATTGCAAGAACTTTGGTCACTATGCCAAATATCGTTGATCAAACAAAGAAAGGAAGTCAGAAGAAGCAAATATAGCCAAAGGAGAGTTTGATGATGAACATGTGCTATTGTTGGCTTCTGAACTTGATAATATGAATTCATTAGAATGGTGGTATATGGACACAGGGTGTTCAAACCATCTTACTGGAAACAAGAAATGGTTGGTTGATTTTGACTCTAGGAAGAGTACAAAGATCAGATGCGCTGATGATAAATACCTCAATGCAGAAGATATGGGAAATTTCAGAATCATTCTAAACAATATGAAAGCAGCAGTGATCCAGAATGTATGGTATGTACCTGGCATGAAAAGCAATCTGATGAGTGTGGGACAACTGATAAAGAAATGTTTTTTTATTACCATGAAGAACAATCTTCTGAAGTTGTATGACTGTAATCAGAAGCTAATTATGGAGTCAGAATAGGGAAGGAACAGAACATTCGAGGTGAATATTAGAACTGCAGACTATGAATGTCTTTGTGCAACAAGTGTTGTCAAGGAGAGTGAGTTGTGGCACAGAAGATTTGATCATCTGAATTTCAGAAGCTTGGGGCATCTGAAATCAAAGAAGCTGGTACATGAAATTCTTACAATCAAGAAGCCTGAGAAGTCATGTAAGGTGTTCATGGAAGGGAAGTAACCAAGATTACCATTTGCATCAGAAGTAGCTCTAAGAGAAAAGTATGCCTTGGGAGTAGTGCATTCTGATGTGTGCGGTCCATCTTCAGTAGCATCAATTGGAGGAAATAAATACTTTATGTCATTTATTGATGAGTTCACCAGAATGACATATGTATTTCTCATAAAGTTCAAACACGAGGTGTTTGCTGAATTCAAGAAGTTCAGACTGAAGGTTGAGAATCAGTGACCAGACTCTGAAGATTCTTAGAACTGATGGTGGTGGTGAGTATAACTCCACAAAATTCAGAAGGTTATGTGAGGAGAATGGAATTGAGCACAAGGCTACTCCTCCCTATACTCCTCAACACAATGGTTTTGCTGAAAGAAGAAACCATACTTTGCTTAATATGGTGAGAAGCATGCTGAAAGAGAAAAACCTTTCTCATACTTTGTAGGGAGAAGCTGTTGCCACTGCATGTTATGTGCTCAACAGATGTCCAAAGAAGAAGATGAAGGAAATAGTTCCTATTCAGAAGTGGACTGGAGATAAGCAAAGTGTTAGTCATCTGAAGGTATTTGGTTCTGTATGTTACAAACATGTCCCAGAAGCCAGAAGACAGAAGCTGGATGATAGAAGTAAAGTAATGTTACTGGTGGGTACCACAGTACAGGTTCGTATAAAATTTATTGTCTAGAAACTAACAAAGTTGAGTTCAGTAGAGACGTCATTGTAAAAGAATCAAAAGTCCGGAATTGGGAAAGGTCTCGTCCAGACTCTGATGAGAGAACTCCTGAAAAAAAGTCAAAAACACATGTTTCTGAAGCTGGTAAAGACTTTGACTCTGAAGAAGATTCAGAAGGTGAAGATGATTCTGACTCTGACTCTGATGGTGATTCAGATTCTGAGAATTTCCCAGACTTTGAAGACAATCAAGGTTCTGGAGAAAATCCAATTTCTAAAGCAAGAGCTTCTGAAGGGGAAAGATCTGGTGTCTGAGGCTCTAAAGTTCAAATTCAGAGGTAACAAAGAGTCAGAAGCATCCCAAGAAGATTTGCAGGTTTTGACATGTTACAAGACACTGAAGTAAACTCCGAAGGAGAAGTTATTCAGTGTGCAATGTTAGTAGACTCTGAACCCATGAGCACGGAAGAGGCTCTTAAGCAGCAAGTCTGGTTGCAGGTCATGAAAGAAGAACTTGATGCTATAAAGAGAAACAAGACTTGGAAGCTGACAGAACTTCCAAAATGCAAGAAAGCCATCAACGTCAGATGAGTTTTCAAGCAGAAGCTAAAGCCAGATGAATCAATTAGCAAACACAAAGTAATATTAATAGCAAGAGGATTTCTACAGAAACCTGGGCTGGATTTCTCTGAAGTGTTTGCACTTGTAGCGAGACATGAAACAATCAGACTAGTAATTGCAATAGCTGCTAACATGAATTGGCCTCTGAGGCATTTAGATGTAAAATCTTCATTTCTGAATGGTCCATTACAAGAAGAGGTATACTTGTCACAACCTTCTGGGAGGTCCTATTTCTTGGTGTTCCAAGAAGTAACCTATTGTTGCGTTGTTGACCTGTGAAGCTGAATATATTGCAGGAGCTCTGACTGCATGTCAAGCTGTGTGGATTCTGAACTTGCTGCAAGATCTGAAGATTAAGGTAAACAAACCTTTGAAGCTGATGATTGATAACAAGTTTGCAACCAATCTTGTCAAGAACCCTGTGCTGCATGGGAGAAGCAAACATATTGAGATCAAGTATCACTTTCTGAGGAATCAGATTCAAAGTGGAATATTAGAAGTTGTGCACTGTAGCACCCAGAAGCAGCTGGATGATGTTCTAACAAAGGCTATCAAGACTGATCAATTTCTTCGTTTGAGGGATGAAATTGGTGTTGTCAGTTTTGTGTAAATATAAATTAATGGATGGTGTTTGAATTAATTTTTATTTTAGGAATATCTTATTGATTAAGTTTGTTATAGGGTATTTTAGTCTTTTATTATACCATAATTTTGTGTATAAATAGTCTAGTAATAGGTAGGTCAATGTAATTCATTATTCCTTATTTTTATAGTCGTCATTCAATATATTCATTTTCTCTTTCATCTCTACTTTGTGCACCATCAGAAATTACTTTTTTAACCTATTATAATTATTTTGAAATTTTAATTTAGTTAAAATATTTAAATTTTATTATAAATATTTATTTTATATTTATGTTTAAAATTAATTTTAATTTTTGAAAGTTTTAGAATTTTAAAATTCAAAATAAAAGTCAAATCTTATTTTAGTTAATGCATGAGCTTGACTATCCTTTGAACTAAGAATTAA